>JALPQI010030356.1:0-537992 GCA_025490895.1 Thaumatotibia leucotreta
AGCCGGGACAAATCGGTATAGCCTGCTTCGTTGCATGTTATCATTTTAAACATGAAAAACTGACGCTTAGATTTATATTTACTTTCCTGGAATAATAATTACCTGTGGGAGGAAATTACCAAATAATACTATCCCAGTCCCAGTTCTTTATGCGGTGGGGCAGGGTCAATCTGTTCGATCACATGTACCTACTCTACCCTTCGGGCTACATTAGGTATTTTCTGGGGTCTTGTAAATCCTATGAGGGGCTTATGTGGCTTAATCCTGATTTAACCAACTAAAACAATCTTGGATTCAGCCAAGTGTGCAGTTCTGGTAATTGATGTTATTTTAGATAAATTAGGTCAATTCGAGTCGTCGTACTACTTATCATTTTTCATCACACCTGTTCGGTAAGTGCGCCAATACGCTGCGGTGATGCGCGCCGTAGGTGCGTCATTACGTCCTAGTAGGCCGTTAAGGATTTTCATACAACATTACGTCGCACTAGCGCGGTCCGGCGCACGCCGCGCGCCGCGCCGAGATTTCTTTTATGAAAATGATGAAATTAAGTCATCCCTGATTTAGACCATTTTAGAGTAGTTTTGTGAAAATATATTGTTTTGTTTACTTTTTGCATCACAGGTGTGATGAAAAACATTGTGTGTACCACGGGCGGTACAAGAATTATGCGCAAATTCTTACTTACCGCCCTAAATACACAATGTACTAAAATGTTTACGTATTCGTATTGAAAAATTGACACCTATTGCATATGGCACCGACTGTTGTTTACAAAAATAAAAAAATAATCAAGCTTCATGCCGTGTGGTGACGGCAGTAAGAATACATTTGTCACCACCCCAACTCCTCCTGCGGGTGTCGTAAGAGTCGACTAAGGGATTGAAGTGTCACTGACCATTTTACAAGATTGATGATGGGCAGCAGCGTCATCATAGTGGACACATTACTGCGATCGCCAATTCACTTGCCCAGCGTGGCGATTATTGGCATTTGCCTCCTAATGAGTCTATACGCATAGTTAATAGGAGAGGCCTACGTCCAGCAGTGGACTAACATAGGCTGATGATGATGTTGATGATGAAAGCTTCATATCGCCTAACTTTACCTCAGAAACAATATCAATATTCAAGAATATTTTCCAATTCTGAGACGTGAAATAATTCAGGTTATAATGGGTGGAATGGTCTATAAAAAGAGCTTTTCTCGATAGATAGTAAAGGAACAGGCTAGATATAGACTGTTAGGTTGACTATCGTATTGTTAAAAAAAAACCCCGTATTCGTTTTCGAGAAAGATTAATTCGTTTCAAAAGTTTCGTTTCGACAAAGATGTTTTCATCGACACCTTGTAAATGACGTGCTTGAGGCTTTGATGAAGAAACGCTTTGAAATTTGAAGAGTGCACGCCTTTTGTAGGCCGGCGTTAGTACCTTCGAGTATGACGCAGTACACAATTAGTCTTTTTTTGGACGGAATTTTACCTCTTACAGAAAATAAACAAAGGTTATTGTGTTACAAATTTTCGATGTATGAAAGTGTTGTTAAGAAACCACGGCTCTTATTTAAAATATTAGACGTGATATAGGTACCAAAGAAATATCTAGTTCACCAACGTCCGAGGTTATTACCTAAAATTACTGGAAATTGTGAAGCCAAAATTATCATGCAAATTGCCAATGAGACTGTTCAGATAGATTTACCCCCTTATTCACGTCTGTTGGTTAGCAAGGCGCTAAGTATTGTTTGTCCCTTTCAGTCTTATCAATATATCCACAAGAGTGAAAGGGACAAGCAATTCTTAGCCGTTTGTTAAGTTAAAAAGCGTTTGTGAATAAGGGGGTAAATCTATCTGACCCCGGCGGTGATAGCTGACAGCAGCTGGGCAAGTATCGCCATGTCTCTTTTATTTACACGGGAGTGCGTATCTTTTGTTCGTGTGTATAGCCGATAGTTCATAGCTTAGTAGCTCGCGGTGAGACCAGTGCCTAAGGGCGCGGCACCACTGACGCGGAGCGGAGCGGAGCGGAGCTGTGGGAGCTCGGCCAATGAGATCGCATCACAGTGTTTCGAATTTTGAATTTGAAGAATGTAATTGGTCAATTTTGCACACCTCCGCTCTGCTCCGCGTCAGTGGAGCCACACTCTTAGGGGGTAACAATTTTTAAACTGTACTTACTCAATACAATTTCGGTTTATACGTAGATCACACTGTTTAAAGTTTCGAGAATCTAGGAATTTGTATCAATCATGCCTTTTTTGTATTAATTATCGCCTTTCTTAACTCTTTTGATAATGTGTACAAATTTTCAATAGAATTGAACCACAATTCAAAGCTCACAGTCCATTTTTCATAGGTCACATTTTTGTATGCAGATTTTCAGTTTTCGGAATTTAGTATGGATGGTTCCGGTGATCCCTTAAGATTATAATTTTTCAAGAAAAAAATAATGCTATGGTTTTTTTTCTATTGAGCTATATGGATACCTAAGGATGTCCTTTCCTGATATAAAACTTTTTGTGGATTTTCTATGCTTTACCACATTATTGCGATTTGAAATTAGGGGACGGCTGTTCAAAGACGTTGATCACTTTAATCATTCATAAGAAAAAATCGAAAGGAATCAAGTTTGTGGAAACTACTTCGAGAAGTCGTACAAAAACTGAGCTTTGTTATCATATAAGAATCTAAGCTCATTTCTGCTTCATCGTTGACTAAGGCTATACTGAAAGTATATAAAAACGTTACAGAATAAAAACGTTAAATGTGAAATTGCTCGACACACAATTTTAAAATGGCATGAAATCCTAAAATACACATGTTCAACGAATAAATAATACCCTAAAACATAATTAAGAGTTATATTTTCAGAAAATAATTGTTTCTATACACTGAGTGATCTGATGATCTCTAAGTGGGTCAGTCTCCAAACTTTCAGTGTGACCCTCATATAGAATATAATAAATAGAATAGAATAGAAATAGTTATTTGTTTTACTAGGGAGCAAAGTGATTGTTTAACTCTCGTGCAAATATTGAAACACAACATTTAGTCTTTTTTTTGGACGGAATTTTACCTCTTACAGAAAATAAACAAAGGTTTTAAGGCACGAGAGTTGAACAAGCTTTGCTGCCGAGTGAAACACAACATTTTTCACCAGACTAAAGCGAGGAAACATGCGAAATAAAACTCAAACATAATAAATTAGAAGGTATTTATTTGCAAGTCCTCAACTTCCAAAAAATAAACAAATCAACAAATAATAAAACAATAACCTCAAATATTTATCTTGGCATGGCTTGTAATTTTAAAAGAAAAAAATGTTCGAATGCGTTCTGAAATTTGCATAGTGAAAACACTTTCATTTTAATTTATTTCATTAAACTTTTTAGAACTTTTTATTTAAAAGCCTTTTACTACAAAATGTGGTATTTAATTTGGATTTTAGCATATTGGATATAATATTATGAAAGGTTAATGTGTATGAATCTGTTTGAAACTATTGAGTTTTCGAACGTACTGTCTAGTTCAAACGTCAAAAAGCTTATTGCACTCTCAGGCCGTATAAGTTATTGCTTTAGGACTGATTTTTCAATTGCCAGTTAACAGTATCTGTCAGATAAACGCTAGCTCTAGCCTGTTTTGACTGATGACTTTAGAAAAGGATAGTTATAATTTTAACTAACGAATAAGTTTATCTGGCGATTGAAAAATCAGCCCTTAGTCTGTCCAGAAGATTAAAAAAAAAATTACTTTAACCTCTAGAGATTAGAACACAGTTTTGCGCTCTGAAATTGAAGGACAAACAGCGTGTTTACGAGCAGTGTGGTGAAAATAATATTATTTATTTGATGATTAAATAGAATACACTTAGAAAGAAATAAGTGAAATTACAAACATACCGAAAAGGTTGCCACTCAGCACATGTTATGACTAGGTCCCCACGGCGCTGATTTTCAGGGCATATTCGTTGATTATACATTGTATTTCGTATAATCAATGTCTCAAACCTACCTTTCGCATTCTATCTAGTAGCTGTGTATGTGATGTGTAAGCTTTCTATGTACTTTTATGTTAAATTCCATACCGAATTTAGATATTGATCTGGTCAGGAATACTTATTCAAGCTGGTACAACATTGCATGCCTTGAATAACTTGGCAATGAAAAAGGTAACTACATGATCTATTACGAATACCTTATCTGGTATACCTAATACCTATTGATTTATCTAATAGTGATATTATAAATGATCTAGACAACGAATTCAAATATTAAAATACACCAAATACTACTTAATTAGTTCTACTCTCCCAAATTCCCAAATTTACGTTCAAACTCTTTTATTCTTATTTCTTACTTGAAGTTCACGTTTTACATATAAGTAATAAATAACAGAAAACATGACAAAATAATAAACGCACCAAAATTCCAATAACAAATAAATATAGCTCGCATAAATATACATATAGCTACGGAGCGCAAAATTAAAAGACAGGAGTCCAAATGTCAAACAGCCAATATAAAACAAAATCTGCGAAACATTAATGATTATCATGAATCATGATATAAAATTACGATTATTTTAATTTTAATAATAATGAATTTGCTTTATTAAGTGTTTCTACTCCCGTGCTGTTATTTGCCTCAAATTATTACCCACGCCACCCACATTTTTTGACCTCTCTTAAACAAGGGTTGCATAACATACTATAACATCACACACACATCACATCATCAGCCTATGATAGTCCACTGCTGGACGTAGACCTCTCCTATTAACTATGCGTATAGACGCATTAGGAGGTAAATGCCCATGATCGCTACGCTGGGCAAGCGGATTGGCGATCGCAGTAATGTGTCCACTATGATGACGCTGCTGCCCATCATCAATCTTTTATCAAAAAATGGTCAGTGACACTTCAATCCCTTAGTCGACTCTTACTACACCCGCAGGAGGAGTTGGGGTGGTGACAAAAACATACTTTATTAAAATATTTAAATTAAATAAAACAGGGTTTGTGGTCTGCGGATGACCACGAACCCTGTAAAGTGTTCGAAACGTGGGAATGAAGTTAAAATTAGTTAATATACGCGAGTTTATCCGTTTTCATAGTTTTATTTCATGTTTGATCCTCGCGGTAACCGAAGAAAATATTATATTTAAATTATTTTGAAATAATATTCCGGATTTCTCTATCTGAATTGTCCGATTATTTCCGCCACACTCATTGGTGGGCTTAAAAAAAACATAATTAACCTGACTAAATTCGAGTGCTTCATCTATAATAATCCTTACAATTGTTTGCAAACATACTGGGTCGGGTTATGTTATTACCTCACAAGAACCACCCTAATGACAAAGCTCGTGTGTTTAATATCTTGAATGATGAGCCCAATAAAAGCGGTTTGATAATACCTTCGTTACGAGCAAGTGTGTTAAAAATAAACTTTTCACACTGCCCACTCGAAAATAGGTTTTTCTTCCCTGCTAGTAGCAGGGAACAAGGTGGTAATTTTTTATTCTAGGAAATTTTATAGCCAGCCTAGAAAATTATGAAATATCAAAGTAAATACTTCATAATCCATAATGATTTCTTCATAATCGATTATGTGTAGGTATACATTTTAAGTCCTTCTTTGGAGAGGTGGGACGCCGCTTGCGGGAGAGGGGTTTGGACTCCCGCTCTGGGTCGTTCCTGGTGCAGAGGTAAGCTATCGCAATTCAGCGTGGCAATGCTTCCAGTGTGATGGGCACCTTTGCACCCGGAACTACACGGGGTGAGCTCTTTGATTAAAAAATATGCGTCGAGTATTTGTTAGTTTGTAAGTTAAATTATTTCTTTTTTTTCTCTATAATTATGAATGGTTAGTGAATTCATATGTTTGGTTTGGAATAATAAACAATTTTTTTAAATGTATATCTTTTATTTTTCTTATAGGCAGGCAACAGTCCTCTTTAGAATCCATCGTTTCATTCGGGCTTCACTGAATGCCCTCGCCGGAAATGTATAATTTTGATGACACAATCTACTGTTTCTTTACACTTGTCATGTCTTCCTACGCTACGCCTTTACTTACGCGTGGGCAGAGTAAGCCAAACATAATAATAAGTTTTAGATTAACTGACGTGTGTTGAATTGCTGATAATGCTGATGTTGTTACTTTCCGCGATGTCAGTTTCAACAAGGGATTGGTGAAATGCTTCTTATAAATATGCTAATCAGGGGAACTCTGAGATATTAAGGATTCATTTATGTACATGATCAGTTATTAGTTGCAAAGCGTCCATACGCGGTAATAGGAGTGGCCTACGTTCCGCAGTAGACTGAAATATTCTGATGACGTGACGACCCGTAGACTGCAACAATAGCTATAAAAATGCTTTAACAACAATAAAAAAAAAAATAAACTGTGTTTCCCAGCACTTTCGTACTCGTACTAACTATATAAGTATCTGCTAGGAGTCTCTACTATTAAACCAAAACACTAACGTTAAATTAATATGCTCCCTTCAACTACGTATACTCATAAAATGAAGAACTTCGTTTGTTTTTACTTGCGTCGAGTTGCGTCTGCTTTTAAATGCTAAAATGCTAAACTAGTAGCATTAGTAACAAACTTTCCTGGCAGTGCTTTGTGTTTAAGTAAGTGGGAACACTGCTCAAGTACCATTTACTTTGTCTATTCTCCATTTCACTTAAAACAGAAAATGCTTTTATTCTGTTACAGAATATTATTTTTGTTTCAGGGATCTGTCGTGAAAGCTCACGGGAAAGTTATTTTAAAATAAAGGCAATGTATCTAGAATGTGCATTTAAATCAATACGATTAGAAATATGGCAGTGGACGTGGAGACATCGCCGAATATAACACAAACGCTCTCTAGTCTACTACAGGAAATGTTTGTAGCGACTGCCGATGCAGACAATCGGACCGCTGACCTATCGCAGTTTCTGTCTACCTTGAAAGCACAAGCCAGGAATACCACACATGATCATCTTGACTTTGGAGCAATAGTGAAATTAGTGGATGGTCTGAGAAACAAGTTGAACCTGACGAAACCGTCGGAAATTCCCTGCAATTACTGTTCCGGCAGCTTCCGTGATGTCGTACTGGCGTATAACGGCTTCCATGGATACTTCAGCTTACTTGTAAGTTATTTTAAAGTTTACATAGGTAGCAAAATATTCCTGCTATTTTGAAAATGTTTAATGCTTTAGTATAATACATTTATTTTAAGTACGGTACCTAAATACATTTAATTCTATAATCAGAAAATAGTAGGTACCTGTACGCTTATGATAGTCCCGTGTTTATAGTTGTTGCCGTCAGGTTATAACAAGTGTACAAGTGCAAAAGTGATGAGTAGCACGATAAACGGCAAACGCGTGACCATCTTAAGCCACCAGGTACAAATGTAACCTTATTTTGTAAATCGGTAAATTAGCCACATCTACTTAAGCAGGTAATTATAAAAAAACTATTTGATAATAATGATATAAATAGAGTAAGGTGGAAGTACTAGTACCCGATGTTGTACCAATACTCGTCATTATAGCTTGAGTTGTCATCGATGAGATAAAATCAACTATTAGGGCATTGAAACGATCAGTAAACGACGATTAATGTACCTTTAATGCTTCATATCCCAACTTTGAAAGAATTAGCTTATATCAAAAGTATTTGCATAATTTTAAGACAGGCTGACGTTTATTAGGACTGAGTATTAATATTTCCAATAAGTCACATTGAAATTTGTACTGAAGTGCCGGCAAAAGCACCTGACGCTTACTCATACAATGGAGTTGACTAAGAAAATTTGCAATTTTGAGAAATTCTGATACATAAAACTGACAAACTACTCTCCCAAGACACATGACAATACTTTATGTAGATTTATAAGATGAGCAAAATATCGTGATTCAAATAAACATTCTCTGTTGACATGTTGCGCACTAGTGCTTCCACCTTATGTGCGGAAAGTTTCGGCTTCTGCCAGCAAGGCATGTTCATACATCTATTCTGACATGGCTTTTTGTCGTAAAACGTTTTTACTCGTGTACACAATACCACAAAAGAGGAACCGTCTCGGCGTCGGCACGTGGCGTTCGTACACTTACTTTAAACCTGACCGATTTTAACAGTGTATTCCTGTCCTGACCACATTTAGAAACTATAATGTCGTATAAACTTTTCTGGATATCGCCTAGTTTCAGAGGTATTACCAATTAAAAAAAAAACATGTTTTCTAATTGTTACTCAGTACAAAAGGTCTTTTTAACGGCGTTGGTGCCATTATGGAGAATAGTCTCACTAACCTCGTTAATAGATGTCGAAAAGTGAGAAATAAAACCTTTAAAAAATGAGGTTTTTGTAAAAAACGTTAACACTCATTGTAAGTGCTAGTTTTATGAATAACATTTACTTTTTATGTTAAAATACATTTAAAAAAAAGATGTTAAAATATTTTTTTGCGCCAAAAATGACAAAATTCATGTAAATTTTTTTGTTTACTTTTACATCAAAAATGCGTGGTTAAAATCTTTCGGGCTTAAACAGCCCACGGTGTAAAGGTAATAGTAAGTATTACCAATTTTGATACTTTGTTTCTGTGAAAATATACGATCGAGATATAAGTAGGTACCTATGCACAGTTGTAAATTAATAAAAAGAGGAAAACTACTAAGACTTTTTAACCCAAGTAAGTTTTCACCAAGATCAGCAATTAAGTAACCGTTTTATTGGCCTATTGAAAGTAATATTCTACTATAAGTAAAAGCTTTGAATTCTGGTTAATTGTGTTGATAACAGAAGTAATATTGCGAACCACCGAAGGCAACTTGTAAATTACTTTTAATGTTGTTAATAACTTAGGCGCTTTCACAGAGGTGCAAATCACAATTAAGTAGAAAAACTTCATATAAATTAGGCACTAAATGAAATTTATTTCCTACAGTTACGTTATTTTATTTGTGGCAGACACACACTTCTTTTACCAAATTTTTTTTTAATGTTTCGTAATTTCATGAAATAGTGGTATTATAAGGGTAAAAAAATGCAAGCTGCTAGAAGCTGCTTGAAGACGTCGCGAGCATTTTTTGAACTAATAATACAACGTTGCATAAGTACTATAGTTTTTCTACGACTAAGTCGCATAGCATAAACAGAGCTCATAAAATATCATAATTATATTACTGAGCGCCACACGCGTATCCCAGTTGCCACCAATAAACAGATAATATTTAACTAATATAACATGCATAGCTTATAAGAAGAGCAGGCAGAACATTAGAAATAAATGATGACACCCGAGACAGGACATACGATAGTTTTTATCGCGAAAATCGCCTGTGTGTGTACAGACGAAGTCGCGGGCACATGAATCATTATTATTACTTAAGGTACTGGTACTTTCCTTTTGAAATGAGTAAGGCATACCTATCATATTTCTACGAATTATAATAAACATACGAGTTTGTTACATTTAGTGTAATCATGTAGAATATTCTCGTGATAAATCAAGCTATTGTAATGGTTATAATACTTATAATCCATATGTATATTATAATCGAAATGATATTTTTTTCATCTCATCCCGTGGTGGGCTCATCAGGTGAAGGTACATGCAGAACAAAAGAGCATTCGCTGTTCTATCCCCCTACTCTACGAAATTCGATCGTTACACGAAACGTGATTCGATGATTTCGTAGAGTGTAACTCTTTTGGTCTGCATGCACCTTAAGGTGGCGATAGAGGTGTGCGCCACGCCGGCGCGGCGGCGCCGCGCCGCGGGACCCACGCCGCCGCCGCCGCCGACGTTTTCAAAATTCACGCCGCGACAAAAATTTACGGAATAAAATCATTTAAATTACGCGCCACGCTGATCATATTGACATTAAACAGCAATATGCTTGCGAATATCGACAAGCGGTCCCCTCTGACCGAAAAGATTGTATGCGCAGCATTTCTGGATTGCAGATTTCCAGATATTGATACTTACCTACGAAAAACATACACTACTTGGGCAGAATTGTTTCCAATTGTACAGAATTCCAAGTCTACACATTCCCAATACTATAGATTTACAAACCTACAGAATCCCAATACTTTAATATTCAAATATTACGGTTTCCCATGTCTACAGATTTTCAATATTACTGATTCCTATGTCTACAGATTCCATATTCTCTAGATTTCACGTCTATTGATTCCCAACTGTAATGCTTTTTTCAACACACATGCTTGTAAGTCGTAACGTAGGTCTTATTGAAACGCTTTTAGGTTTATAATCCTAGGTATTACTAGCTGTGTGTTTTTTTATTATATTTTATTCTTCACATCGTCGATCCCACAGTGTCTGAAGACAAAAGTCTTCAATCAGTACGGCAGCCGAAACGTGTACGGCTGGTCCCCAAGTTCAAGGTCGCTGAACGAGCTGTGGAAAGGGCAATGCTCGGCGTCTCTTTGCGGGATCGAATCACAAATGAGGTTATCCGGCAGAGAACCAAAGTGATCGACTTAGCCCACCGTATTAACAAGCTGAAGTGGCAGTGGGCTGGCCATATTAACCGTAGAACCGACTGTTGGGCTAAACGAGTTCTTGAGTGCAGATCGCGTCTTGGTAAGCGTAGTATAGGACGCCCTCAGGCAAGGTGCAGCGACGATTTGCGCAGGTTGGCTGGCAGGAGCTGGATGCGATCCAAAGCTACTGCAGCAAATGCTGATGCAGCCAAAGGTCGAAAACGGTGGCGTGAAATTGGGGAGGCCTATTTGGATGCTGCGAGGGCTGATTTAAACGGTCTCAGAATTGACCAGTGGCAAAATGTCGCTCAAGACCGTGATCAGTGGCGTTCTCTCGTATTGGAGGCCAAGACACACTTTGGGTCGCTGCGCCAGAGGAGTAAGAGTAAGTAAGTAAGTATGTCCAGCACTGGACTGCGATAGGCTGATGATCATGATGGATGTTTTTTCATTATTTAGGTACGTTAGGCCATCATAGGAGGTTTAATGACTGTATATTAACTGATTCTATTAATTTCAGTGTTTGCAATTGATGATTTTTGTGAATAAGATATTTTTAGAGCAAAAAGGAAATGGAACTTTTAAAAAAATTGGCCTTTGAAAAAATTTGCTGTCGCTTTGCAAGGCTTAAAAATAGACAACTGCAGCTTTGCCTCATAATACCTACGTAAAATTGGCGAAAACATCGTTTTGTGTTCCCTGTTTCCTCCTCCAAAATAGACCAATATGTAACAATTTTTTTTTCATAAGCAATTTATGAAAGGTATTTCTCATGTCGGTATGTTTTCTCTTTTTGGACAAAATACGAAATATTTATTTACGAGTATATTAAACGCATTTAAAATTTGGCTTACAGTTTTTGTAGGCTTGTAATAATAACGTCAAACAAAGCAAAATATACAATAATAGATTTTATACAAAAAAAAAAATTTCGTATGTTTATACACCGATGTATGAGTTGTATGACTAGCAGTGTGGACGATGATGGTACTATAAAGAGGTTGTAAAGCTGGGTATCTGTAGTATTTAAAATCTGCAGTAGCTATTGGGAATTCGTAGTATTGGGAACCTATAGTATTGGGAATCTGTAGTGTTGGGTATTTGTAGCATTTGAAATTCATATTATTGGGAATATGTACAATCGGGAATGCACACTATTGACAATATCTGAAGTATTATCTCTTATCTGTAGTATTAGGAATCTGTAGTATTGGGAATCTGTAGACGACTCGATCTAGACCTACTACCGCGAAAATCGAAATTCGTAAATATCGAGGATTTTTCTCTGTCACTCGAATGAAGGCGTCATTAGAGTAAGCGAGACAAATCCTCGAAATTTACGAATTTCGTTTATCGCGGTAGGGCCACTGCGCGAGTTAATAAAATAATTTTCGTACACGATAATTATGACAATTGCCGCATAAAATGCAATCTATAACTTTGTCAAACACGAAACAAAGTTATAGATTGCATTTTTTTTAATAATAAACTTGTCCTAAACAATATCTAGGTTTTTAATACCTTCTCATCCTTATATGTATGAACGTACAGGTAATAAATTGACTTTGACGCCGGCGTGGCGCCGCCGCGCCGGCAAAATTTAGCGGCGCGCCGCCGCCGGCGATTTCTATGCCGGCGCACACCTCTGAACAGGTGGCGTTATGTAAATAACGCCAAAATCCTAAAATTTAAAGACATATCCTGGCTGTTTCTCTTACCCTAGATGACTATAAAAAAATTAAAGCACCATTTGAAAAAAAAAATCAGTACCTGATTGATCCGGGCTCAACCCCCGGTACCATGCACCAAGGATTTTTGTTTGTGTTGGGTAGATACTAGGATTAATTTCAAAAAATGATATCAAACTAGTGTACGACGAGTGGTCTACGCGTGGCACACTAAAGGTCAACTCCGACACGTTGGTCACACATTGACCACACGTTGTCCACGCGGCGACCATGCGTTTGCGACTGATGTGTATTAAGCAACCATTTTCATTGCCCACTCGTTCACGCCGCGTTGTCCATTCGTGACCATTGGGTGGATCAACCAGTTGACTACTCGTCGAAAGTGTGAGTAGAGTTGCTGCCGCGTTGGCGTGGAGTTGTTATAATGTGCGAACACCTCTATACAAGGTAACACTTACCTACACTGAAAAAAATGCTAAGTTGGATTTATCAGATCTTTCGTAATTCTAACCGGAAATTAAGGTTGATTGGGTCCTATCACAAATATTTTTTTGATTTTACCAAACTTTTTATGTTGGCATTTTACTAAATTAATTTGGTTTTTTGTTGATTTTACCAGTTGTTTGGTATAATGTACAATGTTCTTTGTTGATTTAACCAGAACTCTGGTATCGACTTCAACCTTTTTAGTTTTGTAAATTTGATAGCAAGGATTTGTTAGATATATCAAAGTTTCCTCGTAATATAGCCAACCTAAGTCACTTTGGTAAATATTTTTTTCAGTGTACTACATACATAATTAGGATTTTTTTCGCGATATCTTGGCTGTCTCCATAATGAAAGTTGCACAGCATGACCATGATTACGTTGATTTCTGCTCCACGACCCAGCTGTCACCCTATAATAGTACAATACGACACAAGTGCGAAAAACATGAAATTCGAAACGAGTGTCGATGTTACGAATTTCGTTTTTGCACGTGTCTCGTACGACGTTTTTTAGTACAGATGGCCCTCCGATGTTTCAAACCTGACGTAAAATGACACACTTCTCGCACTAGAGCCTAAAAAATACACCATCTGTACTAAAAAATGTAATATTGTACGTATACCAATCTAATTAATACACTTCAATTAGTAGGGTGGAAGGAAAGCAATTAAGGAATTAGCAGATAAGTAATAGTGATGACGCGATCCTAATTTTCTCGATAATGTAATTGATAGCTTTTACGTAAAGGTCATTCATAATAGTTTTACTTGAAAATTGACTTTGTATTTTGACTACTGAAGACTTTTGAAGATAAAGACGAAAATCACTTAAATTTTATTTACAAATGTGTACAATTTACATTAAATAATCTAAATCAATTTAGAATTTTTATCAAGTAATAATAAAATCTAACAAATAAAAACTTAGAAGATCGAATCATGTAGCATTTTCAAGCAGATTTCGCGACACACAAATTCCTATGCCATTAATTACTTTGTTTTTTTTTTCAGCCCTCGCAAACGATAAAAAGACCTTAATTTCTCGGCCGTATTTTCTGACTCGTAATAACTTCCCACTTTATATAAAAGCCTTTTCATATTTTAAGCAGTATTAATGGGCATTGGAGGTGAACGCCTGTTAAAGCCACACTTGATGAAACGAAACAGCTACTTTTTGAATGTAAAATAATGCGACTTTTACCTGTGATTCGGGTAAGAGCGGGGCTCGAACAGGAAATGAGTTTTTAAAGTTCATGGGTCAATGTAATTAGGTATTCTAAATTTAGTTCATTGAGCATACTCTACAGGATGTTTTTATTTATTTCCATTGAATTTAAGGGAAGCTTATTCAGGTAAATATAAATAATTTATCTATGAAACTAGTGTCTAACTCTTACTGTTATTCAGTTATTTAAAAAATACGTATAATCACTGAATAAGTGTATTGCAATATAAGTTTTCAGTTACTTCATGAAGATGGCATTGGCAACAGTGCCAAAATATCTGGTGTTCAATAATTTAAATTTACATGGTAAATATCCTGTTTTAACTCTTACTAATAAAGTGTATTGCAACCTTTACTACATCCAACTGTTACTTATTTTGTCATGTGCCGTCAATCACCTGCGTTAGTACTAGAAAATTGCAATTCGATAGAAGTATTGATACATATTAACCACGCCTGTAAAGGGGTAGAATAATAGATAATTTGTTTTACTAGGGAGCAAAGTGATTGCAACTCTCGTGCAAATATTGAAACCCGAGCAAGCGAAAAATTCCAGAATTTGAACCACGCGCGCAGCGAGCGATGCGAGGGTTTTAAGGCACGAGAGTTGAACAAGCTTTGCTGTAGAGTGAAACACAACATTTTTCACTACACTAGCGAGGAAACATGCGAAATAAACCTCAAACATAACAAATTAGAAGGTATTTATTTGCAAGTCGTCAACTTCCAAAAAATAAACAAATCAGCAGCAACCATCGTAATCACTCGAGATAAAAAACATTGTGCCCTATCACCTCTTACTTTTCATCTTTTTTGTATAACTATTAAACCCTACACTGAGCATGGTCCGACATGCTCTTGGCCGGTTTTTATATTAGGACCTAGGAACCCAAAGCACACAGTACTACAAAGTAAACAAAACAACCCCTTGGATTGTTAACGCGGTTGTTCGGCACCGCGTGGGTGTCCACAAACGAGGCATGAGGGTCAACATAAATTAGTCATCAATTAGTAAATTACGCCGCAACATGACACCAAGTGTCCGAAACCTAACCCGGGACTGTTTGCTGCCTCCTCGAATTGCTGTTATACTTATAATAATATATTTTTAACTTAATAAAGTCAATTGTATGCTAGGAGTCTCTCTGCGTGATCGGATTAAAAATGAGACCATCCGCAGCAGAACCAAAGTAACCGAAATAGCTCTCCGAATCGCTAAACTGAAGTGGCAGTGGGCGGGGCACATTGCGCGTAGAACCGATGGCCGTTGGGGCGGGAAGGTTCTTGAGTGGCGGCCACGTACCTGAAGGCGTAGCGTGGGTAGGCCCCCCACAAGGTGGACCGATGACCTGGTGAAGGTCGCAGGAGTCCGCTGGATGCGGGTGGCGCAGGCCCGGTCATTGTGGCAATCTTTGGGGGAGGCCTATGTTCAGCAGTGGACGTCTTTCGGCTGATATAATGATGATGATGATGAAAGTCAATTATTTACCTACCTACTTCAAATTGTGAACTTTTCATATTTGATGTTTATTCCAATATTTAAACCTCTGCCCCGAGTCTACCTACCGAGACATTATCATACAAACCAAATTATATAAGTTTGTAACGAAAAAATATTATTTGGACTAACAGACACTGATAGTTTTTTTTCAGATGGTTTGATAATATTTATATAGTCAACTAGGGTAAGTGAAATAGCCGGGAAAGTAGGATGAACATTACTGTTTTTTTTTATGTTTACATTTTGTCGTTAAATTTCACATAAGTGAATAATGTGAAAATCCTGAAATTAAACACTCTCACCCCGAATGTGCGAGAATCAGAATGAGCTGAGAAAACCATTTCGATTATAATCAGGGATCGGGAAAATGCGCGTCATTATTCGCAATAATATGGACATGACTCCAAAGTTTATTGAATAATTAATCATTTTCAGAAAATTACTTATGTAACACCGGTAACAATGAAAATCATTGTACATAGTCACTTTAGGTTTAAAAGAATCTTTATTATTACTCAAAAGAATATTAACAATTCACTTACATGAGTAAAACATAATATCTTAAACTATTTCTAATGACGAGTACATAGCAACTTTAAACCTTTTATATCAAATTTCAAGAAATTATTCGTTTAATTATTCATTTAATCAACTTTGGAGTCGTGTCCACATTATGTATTGCGAACTATGACGCACATTAAATTTGTCCGATCTCTGATCATAATGAACATTTGGATTATAAACATTACAATACACAGCTTGATTTATCATGAGAATATTTCAATTACTTTGCAGTGTGACAATCGCTCTGGTCCACAAATACCAATATCGTCCCCCTTCGATTAATTAATTCCCGATTATAATTGAATAGTTCGCGCAATTTATATTCAACTCGTTATAACCTCTTCACATTCAGTGGTTAATACAACATTCAATAATTTGACTCGTTCACATCAACAGCCTATTTTACAGTCTACTGCTAGACATAGGCTTCTCCTAATTACTTGTGTTATGCGTATGGACGCATTATGATGTAATGCCCAAAATCACCAGGTTGTGTCCACCATGACGACGCTGCTGCCCACCTTCAATCTTCAATTTTAAAGAATAGTCAGTGACACCTTAACGACATCGGTCTAAGGCACTGGTCTCACTGCGAGCTACGAAGCTATTAACTATCTGCTATAACTCAGAATGAATACCTATGGGCTGTAATTGGTCTGAAATAAATGATTATTATTATTATTATTCATCGGTTCTTTAAAAATCTCAATGTAACCAGTACATTGGCGTAATGAAGTGCACGGGCCGAGGCCAAGTGCATTTCATGAGTTTTTTTTTTTATAAATAATCATTATCATCAACTAGATATTTGGGTAATTGATATAGGAGTTTGAACTTGTGAGCTGGGTAATTGTATGTCGTTCTGCAAAAATTTACGAACGATTCGGCACGTGTTTAAAATTACGGCTTTTTGCATGAGTACATACGTAGATTTTGGCAGAGCTAGTGATTTTAAAGAGGTATGCAATTGCTGTGGGATTATACCCGTAGTAGACAGAACAATTGGTACTATGGTTACGTGATTCAGCTTCCATATTCTGGTTATTTCTTCCTTTAAATCTGTGTATTTGGACAGTTTCTCTGCTATTGTGTTTTGGATATTGTGGGTGTTTGGGATTGCTATGTCTATCAAGAGGGCTGTTTTGTTCGTTTTGTCTATTACGGTGATATCCGGTCTATTATAGTGTATGGTTCGATCAGTTAATATGGCGCGGTCGAAATACATTTTGTGTGTTTGGTTTTCAAGGACGGTTACGGGCTTATACTTGTAGTAGGCAGTAGCTGGAGGAGGGACCAGGTGGTACTTAATTGCGAGTTTTTGATGTATTATATTTGCAACCTGATCATGCCTGTGTTTATAGTCGGTTTGGACAATTGCTCTGCACGCTCCGGTTATATGCCCCCTTCTTCTCTCTGTAGAGGTACACCCGAAGATCTTCTAGAAGTTTCTGTAGCTCGCTGTCTAGGTCTTGACAGAGCTTTTCTAGGTTATTTGTGATTCCGCGGTCTTGTAGGGACATTCCTATTATAAATATAATTAAATGGTTTAAACTCACGTATATTTAGTAGGGTGTCCCATATTTTGCGAGTTTTAGAAATTAATAACGCATACCCCCTGAATCGGTTTCTTTTACCTCAAAAACTTTCATGCCATTTTCCTATACCTACAATGTATGAAAATGACCAAACTTTTTATTCGTTTTTTTTATATTTTTTTCTATGGCATTAACTTGATACTACTGTCTTATAAACATTTTATCATAAAATTAACTCGATGAGAACAGAAAAACAATACATTATTATCAACTTACTGTCTGACAATTTTTTTTCATAGTAATTTGTATGGGAATTTCAGATGAAAGTCGGCACGGGTTCCTGTTACAGGAATGAGCAGATTTTTTTTTTCAGAGTGTTTTGGGGTTAAAAAGCCGATTTATGCGTTATTCATTTCTAAAATTCGTTAAATATGGGATACCCTAATATTTAGTCACTGCGCGCGACGTTTTTTATAGTTATTATGTTTGTTTCGCTCGAACTATTACATTTCCTACATAGATCTACGACTCTATTTTTCATGATATGCTTCTGATAGTTACGCGCTCCACTCAGCTATTTTAGTCTTGTGGTCTGTAAGAGCTTCGGATTTTTGAGGGCTGACATCGTTTAGATTTAAGGGTGTGAATTGACGGTCGGTTTGTGATATGGCTTTGTGGATGAGAGAGGTATTACTTTTTTGATGGAAATACTTTCTTAAGGTTGTTATTTGCTTGCTATGAAGGTTTATCACATCTATGATCCCTCTGCCACCTTCCTTCCTGGGCAGTGTCATTCTCTGGAAACATGATCTAGGATGGTGTTTCCTGAATGTAGTCATAGTTGTGTTTATTAAGCGCTGCAAGGATTTAAGATCTGATTTACTCCATTTAATTATGCCAAAAGAATAAGTTAGGATAGGTACTGCGTAAGTATTTATGGCTTTAATGGTATTTCTCGAGTTCAACTGGGTTTTTAGTATTGAGTTCAGTCTGTGCTTGAATTGTGTCTTCAAATTCTCCTTTATTGATTTAGAATGAATGAGTTTTGACTGTAGATATCCCAAGTATTTGTATCCTGAACTGTCGTCTAGTGGATCTATTGTTTGTCCGGTCTCTAAAGTGTATGTATGTTTGTAGCTTGTTCCTTCTTTAATAGAGTTAATTTTACATTTGTCTATACCAAATTGCATTTTTATGTCATCAGAGAACATTTCGGTCAGTTTCGCTAATCGGTCTAGTTCAGTTTCATCAGATGCATAAAGCTTAATGTCGTCCATATAGAGAAGATGGTTCAGAAGTACGTTGGATTGGTCTGTGTGTTTGTCATTTGTGTCGGGCTGGTATTTGAGTGGGTATCCTAAATTTGTATTATTTAGTATATTGGATAGTGGATTGAGAGCTAGACAAAACCAGAGCGGGCTGAGCGCATCTCCCTGAAAGATACCCCGCTGTATTTTGATTGGGTTTGATACTATTGTGTCAGTTGGTGTAGTAAGCCTAAGTCGGGTAGTCCAGTTTTGCATTGTAGTCTCCAGGAACTGGATGATCTGAGGATGTATTTTATAAATATCTAGTACTTTGACTAACCAGGAGTGGGGTACGGAGTCATATGCCTTTTGGTAATCTATGTACATTGTATGTATGTCGGATTTTGACTTGCTGACCTTATTTAATATTACAGAATCAATTGTTAGTTGTTCCTTACAACCTTGGCTAAATTTTTTACAGCCCTTTTGTTGTTCAGCAAGAATGTCATGCTTATGAATATGTTTGTAAATTAGTTCAGAGATACAAGTGGTAATTATTTTATATATGGTTTGTAAGCAAGTGATGGGTCTGTATTTAGCTGGATTTTTGGGGTCATTCTGATCTTTTGGAAGCATATAAGTTGTGCCTGTAGTAATGTATGTAGGCAGTGTGTCTGGGTGCATAATAAAATCATTTATATAGTTGTGCAAGTAAGGGTGGAGGGATGTAAATTTCTTGTACCAAAAACTATGAATATGGTCAGACCCTGGTGCTTTCCAGTTATGCAAATTCCGTATTACATCAGTGAATGTTTCTATTGGGATGGCTTCGAATTCCATCTCACTTATTTCAGAATTAGCCATCTTTTCATTTTCTATCCAGTCTGCTCTGGTGTTATGAGTAACAGAATTTTGCCAAATATCAGACCAAAATTTGTGTAGTGTTTCAGTATCGGGCCCATTGTAAGAATTGGAGGTATGCTGGTTACTTTGGTGGTTATTACTAGTATCAGATTTTAGTTGTCTGTAAAATTGCTTTTCACTATGGACAAATTGTTGATTCTGGTCTTTACGGAGTGTGCATGCTTTGTATCTATGAAGGCGACTAGAAGCGACGGCTAATTTTTGTTTTAACGTATCTAAAAATTGTTCTAAATCCGTATTCACACCTTCGTGTGTAGAGTGGATCTGGTACTGTTCTACAATTTTCTCTACTTGTAACCTAAGGTTTCTGTATCTATTGCCATGAATATACTGTGTTAACCTACCTATTTTTACTCTCAAGTCCTTAAATTTCTTATCTAATCTATGTTCCCAGTTAGGCTTTTTCTTTTTCAGGGATTGGCGTGGTGCTCTAGGTAGTAAATTAAGTTTTGTGCCATTAGCTTTGGCAGCTGTCCAGCTTGCGCAGTATAAAACTGTTTGTAGGGTCAAGAAATTGGTGACGCTGTCAACTTTGTCTGGTAGGATTTTGTTGTTTATGTAAGCGACTATGTTCGAGAACTTCTTTGATGGTTTCTGTTTGGGTATGTAAGGACGATTTGTTGGATCTGTATCTGTAAAGTGTTGCAAAGCTTCTGAAAATATGTCGTTGATCTCAGTACTATTATCTAAATCAAGCAGTTGTTGCTGTCTGTGAGTGATGGATGAAGATAAGTCTGCATTGGTTTGAGAACTAAGAGAAGGGGGTATTTCATTCAAAGTTACATTAGCGTCTGTGACTGTGTGAGTATCAGGCATAAAACTTGTAATTGTGTCTGTCTGTGAGATGTTACTTAGTTCATGCTCAACTTCTTGTCTGATTTGATTCAGTCGTTGGTCAGTGATCTATTTATTATGAATAATGGTCCTTCTTTGGTCAGCAATTCTTTGTTCGCTGACATGAGCGAGGGATGGAAATTCCGCAATAAAGAGTTGATGTAGTGGTTTACGATATGCTGTTCTATTTGTTTCTAAGTGAGTCAGACGGAAGTAAATTCTAATTATAGCTTCGTTCTGTTCATTCGACCATCTCATTCGGGTTTGTGTATTTTGGGGCGGGTGTGTCAGCTGTGTGTCTGGTACTGACGTTTGAGTGTGAATTTGGATACTTGTTTCTAATCTTTGTAGCTCCTCTTTAACTTCGGCGTAAATTCTATCTATTGTTGTTTGGGACAGCATTTTTTGCCGTTCCACAGCTCGTCTTTGGTCACCAACTCTCTGTCGGCTAACAGTCATATGGGGGAATTTTTCTATGAATTTCAAATGCAGGGCTTCTAAGTAGTTTCTCCTGTCTGTGTCTAGTGATGTAAGCTGGAGGTAAGTGCGTAGTATGAACTCGTTCATTTCTGTTGTCCATCTCTTACGCTTTGTGGCTCTACCTTCGGTGGGTGCAGTATCGATGTCCTCCTCTAGGAGGGCATCCTGCACAACATCCTCAGGCTTAGTACTAGATAAGGTGGTCTTGGATCTAGTCATGTATGAAGGGCGAGTGGATGGGATGGAAGAAAACAATGACTCTGTATCATCGCCCGAATCGGCTGTAACCTCGACATCGGTGGCCCGCCTGCTCAGCTCCCGATGACCGGCTGTAGTATTTTGACTGACGCGGGCCCGCCTGCTCAGCTCCGCGCCACCGGCAGTTCGCATACTGTGGCATCCAGTACCGGCTCCAGATGCGCCCCGGCGACCCCCGGGCAGCGACCGTAGATTATACTTACAATTTTTACTAGACTCCATGATGATCATAGGTTGGGACCGTTCGTTTGGGAAGTATTTGGCGGTGTGTTATGCCAATAGTTAAAAGTTCAGCCGTGGAAACGGGTGTGGTCATGGTGTTGTAGACCAGTTATATAAGATCTTCTACCCGTAAGCCCCCCCACCACGTCAAGGTGGCCCCATAGGGGGGTTATTATTATTATTATTATAAACAGGAACAAAAGATTCGCATTCCCGTGTAAATAAAAGAGACACGGCTAGACTCGCCCGGCGGTGATACTTATAGCTAATAGCTGGGCGAGTATCGCCGTGTCTCTTTTATTTACACGGGAGTGCGTATCTTTTGTTGGTGTTTATAGCCGATAGTTCATAGCTTAGTAGCTCGCGGTGAGACCAGTGCCTAAGGCGACCGGCTTAACGGAAAACGTAAGGTGCCCATATCGGCATCCCGCTCCAACTCATGGATTCGCTCGCCGCTGGTCGCCTTAGACCAATGTCATGGCCGGGCCGTAATCCATTAGTCGACTCTTACGATACCCACATGGAGAGTTGGATGGTGAGTGGCGTCACCACAAAATATAAAATAATGAATATTTTCTTTTGTAGGTTTGTTTCTTTGGTAGTCTGGCGAATGCTCTTAACGTGGCGGTGCTGACGCGGCGCGACCTGGCCGCGGCGCCCATCAACCGGCTGCTGAAGTGGCTGGCCGTGGCTGACGTATTCGTGATGCTGGAGTACGTGCCCTTCGCCGTCTACAGGTACCTGGTGAGTGCCTGCTCGTGCCGCTACCAGCTGTTGAACTTCAAGCCGACAGACGGGACCCTCGAGTGGCTGGCCGTGGCCGACTTGTTCGAGTACGTGCCCTTCGCCGTCTACAGGTACCTGGTGAGTGTCTACCAGCTGTTGAACTTCAAGCCGAACTGCAAAATGTTATAAATAACTCAGAAACATTTTAAAAAGAGGTTAAGAGCAATGCAATATATATAAAGCATATAGCATTTAATCCATCATTCTGAGTTATACCCAATATACCCTTTTACACTAGAGTCACAGAATGTGTAATAATCTGCTAACTTTTGTCTATAAGAATAATAAGAAATACAAATTTGATAAATAAAAATCTATCCAATGAACAGACCCTTAGATCTCACAGCTGTCTAAGAGGCGTACATACAACGGTACATGCCTATCAACATTTCTCGAGGTCTGTTCTGGAACGTCTTTGTTCGCGAATAATTAATTTTCTTTAGTGACCTTATTTATTTCCGGCAGTGTTCATCACGTTTGCTAGACAGCGTTTTAGTGGGAGTTTTGATGAAGGAAAACCGGCCTAAGGGTGAATTCTAATTTTCATATATTATACAATCCGAATTATTATTGTACCTAACTACTGAAAGCTGGAAGGATTTAACTAGAATTATGTTTCTGTTTACCTGTCTGTCTTCATTTATGTTTAACCCAAACTTTCATTATTAGCAACTAGACGCTTATCTTATCACTTTGTAATCGGCGAATGGGCTCGTTAGTAAAGCGTTTTTCAGATACTATGTTAATTGGAAGTTGTAATACATTTACCAAATTTTTACCAGGTGTTACCAGGGCAGCGGGAAATGCCATATAAGTGGGCGGCCTACCTCCTGTTTCACATGCATTTCGCACAAATATTTCACACGGCTTCAATATGCCTCACCTTGTCTCTTGCCATGTGGAGATACGTCGCTATCAAGTACGTAATCGAGCTTTATACCTACTCTAAAACCTTACCGCGAATACGTGTTGCCTCTCTGTTGCACTCGCAAATTCGTAAATAAGTGTTACAGGGAGGTAAAACTACAATCGTGATTCGCGGTAAGCCCTCTGTTTTCATTAGCCCACTTACTATGTGTTACTAGGGAAGGGTAATTGGAATATTCGAGATTTATTGCGTTACATTAAACACGTAATTAATTGATCGGTAAGCGAGCAATAAAACTACAATAGCGCAGGAATGACGATAAGAGATTTATACATAACCCAGCGACCGTCTCGGAGCCTTGTATTGAATAATCGTTCATCGCTTTTATGCTTTTATACCTCACTACCTATGTATGGTCGAGGAAATTGAATGTTTAGCAGTTTATGGCTCACTTTACATTGGACATTTTAGTACATACATGACAACCAAATTAACTTGAACCGCAATGTGCTAAACATTCAATTTCCACGACTGTATACACATGTACGTTTATATGTAGTTTGTATAAAATCCATCTTTGACGCAGCATCTTATGTTGAAATGTGTCTGTTATATTTTCGTCACGAGTTCCATGTCACATTTCGTTACGAAAATATTTGGTCTTGTCAAATATCATAATAATATTTTCCATGAAAAGTTGCTTGTAGTAATTTATTTGCAATTTTTCTTGAAATGTTTTTGTTGTAAGTATACTTACCTACTAGTAAATAATTGAGTGAATAAACAAAGATACGTTCGCGTAAACGTAATGTTAATTGTGGGTGCCCAAATATACGTACAAGCATAACCGTCACAACATTTTATATTTACGTAGGTAACTACGTACAACCAACGGTTTTAATTAGTTTAAATATTAAGGCCAATCTACACCGAATGGGTATGCACCATGTGTACGCTCGCGTGTATGTTGCGCGCACGTTGTTGCGTATGAAATGTCATATTAGATGGCACACTGCTTGCATATGCGTAGCGTGCACGTTCGCATGATCAGCAACCGGTGTGCCTTCAACTATGATATGAACACAAAGGATAAACACACTGGGAAATATACTAGCATACCAACTTAATATGAAGGACTAATGAGATTCTATTAGTAGGTATTATATATTATTTAAGTAAATAATAGGTAACGTAACACGCGAGCTTAGTGACCGCGCACATAATCTCATACCAAAGAGATTTAGCAATCAATGTTAAAATAGAAATGAGCACTTGTCTCAGAAATAAACAGTTTTAAATTAAAATATTTTTTTTTATGCGCGATTCATACGCTACAATGCACAAGCGACGCAATCGCGCACGTGCACGTGAATCACACGCAGTCGGGGTGGTTCGGCCTAAAGCCTAAACATTAAAATGTGCTGTTTTTTATCCGCAGGTACTCAGATAAAAGTCACATTTTGTGCACAGAGAGGCGATGTAGCACAGCCATATTAAGCAGTTTTCTTTTACCGCCTATTCTCTGTATTCCAACATATATGGTAAGAGCAACATCTAACCCAATTTTCATAATGCTTTTACGCGTAATTTTACAACCCACGCGTTATAATTAGACTTCAGACTTGCTTAAATGTATGACGTTTGAAGTAAAAGCTTTTATGAAACTCAGTTATGCATTCCTTAGTCTCATGAGTTTGATTTATTTTGTAGGTGTTTGATATTCATACGACTGTGGTACTGGAATCGACGGGCCCCATGATTTTATACCACGTAGACGCTGATCAAGAAGGAAAACTCTATCAGATCAATTTCTGGGTGCATGCGGTCGTTATCAAATTGCTCCCTTGTTGTATTTTGACAGTAATCAGTCTATGGTTGATTCGTGAAGTGTACAGAGCGAACCAGCACCAAAAGAAAGTCAGAGTATATTCGGCATGTCCGACTAATAGTAAGATGATGAAGAGGCAATACAAAGCGGACAAGCGGACGGACAGAACAACGAAAATGTTAGTTGCTGTTCTGTTGCTGTTCTTGGTGACTGAAGTACCGCAGGGAATTTTGGGGTTGTTGAGCGGTGTGCTGGGTCGCTGCTTCTTCAAGCGCTGCTACGACCTGTTCGGAGAGTTGATGGATGCGCTGGCGCTGCTGAACGGCGCCATCAACTTCGTGCTGTACTGCTCCATGTCGCGCCAGTTCCGCATGACCTTCGGACAGCTCATGTGGCGAGCACATCTGCACCGCTGGCCGCCACCGACCGCGTCGCACTCCGATGGCCAGACCACGTAAGTTTGTTTCACTTTGTATTTGGCATGTTACTCGTAATACACACTCCGGCAATGAAAACGGGTCAGGTGGTTTTTTTCATAGAAAATAATGCAAACATGGACATTTCAAATATTTTTTAAAAATATTTATAGTGTAGGTAAAATTTATTTTTAAATCAGGTTCTATTGGAATTTTCCTAAATTTATAAATAAACCCAAAAAAACTTTAAAATTGTCGTTAGGTCCGTTTGTATAGACAAAAATGTAGACCGTTTAAGAAAACCACCTAAAATGTAAGGTAAATCGAGTTTTTTAATCATGAGTTGCTATTTTTATATCTACGGAGTCATCTGACGATAGAGTTCCGTCTTTTTCGGATCAGGTGAAAACTTCAGGGAAATTCCAACAAACTCTGATATTAAAAACGGTTCCACTTGTATTATAAATATTTATTTTAAATATTTGTAGTAAGCATGTTTCCAGTATTTTATATGAAAAAATCCACCTGACCCGTATTCATTGACTGCGAGTGTATTAACAAAGGATTTTCTACAGTAGTGAACAATCGTTGCCTTTCATACCTCAGAATTTTTCATATAATTAAGAATTAGCAGTGTCATCAGTGCAATGCAAACAAAGTTGATTGTGATAATAATATCTATGAATTCGGACGTTTCCGTGAAAAGCCTAAAGGAGCTCTACATCTGGGGGGCTACCACGATTTAGTAATGTGATTCAGTTTAGGACTTAATCTGAATCGTGATGTGTCAGTTCAATATAATAACTGTCAAATACTGACAGGCCGAACCTAAACTGAATTGCATTTCAGAAATCATTGTAGGACTCCTTTACTTTAAATAGACATTATAGACACATAAAATGGTTAGCCATTTTATAAAGTTTGAAAATCGTCTCGTGTGTGATATTTTATGAAAATGAATATATATTATTGTGACCACTTGACTATAAGTAGTTCATATTATTTCTTATTTTATTATTATTATGTCTACTTTCAATCTGAAAATCAAGTCTTAGGTAATACAGGTATGTAGGTACCAACACCAGTTAAAATAGAAAAAGTTTAAAATCTGACTTTAGCATTATGATATTTATGATATGTGCAGGATGGCGAAAAAAGTGTTTTCTTGCTGTCAGTGAGGTGTTAGGAAGTAGAATAAGCTTTTTAGCGGATCTTTTTAGAAATAAGTTGAAATTAAAGAAGTACGAACAGAATTCCTAGTGAGTATACAAAAAAAAATTACCCCACTGAAACTTGCAGAAATCTATTCTGAGTCCCAAAACCTCACTGGCAACGAGAATACATACATTTTTTGGCCACCTTGCATAAATATTAATGGGTTTAGTAGTAGGTTTCGACAGCCAGCGTCAAATAATTTATATCTGCCTAAATAGCCAAATACCTCCGTACCGATGCTAAATACCTTGGCTACCGAACTATGTAGATACACATAAGTACCTGTTTAATACTGGCTGTACCTAGTAGGTATGTACAATATACTCGTACTCAGTGTTCGGGAAAAGTAATTTCAGATTTAACCTGTCATGGCTCACCTTTGGTAAAGTTAATCCTGATATCAGCTAAAGTGTTGTTTATGCGAATCGCCAACAAAAACACTTTTGTCTCCGTAACATAAAAATTAGCGGACTCCAATTTAAAACTTCCCAGACTGGCGAATTACGAAATTTGTTACAGGGTCCAGTTAGGCGTATTCAGTTTTTACTTGTAGTTAGTAATAACAATCGATCAATATAATTCGTAAACAAGATTGTTGTTAGTTGTGATCGAAGTAATAAACTTCACTAATTGTGTTCATCGCGTTTATTAGAAAAAAATACAACTCAATATCAAAGTTGTACAATTAAATATATATACAGGGTGAGCCAGTGATCAAAGCGAATAGCCATTGGTTAACAATGGATTTTGTCATTACAAACTAAAGTATATTCGACATCATAACTACAAAAGCATATTATGAAAGGTCTACGGAACGAACATGTTCTAATCCCCCCCTTTTTAAAATTTCAAATTTAGAGAGCTACTATGCCGATTTTTACTATTTTTAGGCGGCAACGGCGGGGCTACTAAGATAGTTTAGTCTTAAACAGCCAAAGGTTTTGTCGTTTTTAAATATCATATTTAGGTACCTTGAAAGTATGCAGCTATTCACTTAAAGCAAGACAATTTGAGAATAAAATGAAATTAATAATGAAAATCAGAGAACAAATACAGTACCTATTTTAAAACACCAACCCGTTCAACACACCGAATTCTCATAATATACCTTTGAGCTAACCCGTTATTACCTATCCCTACATAAATAAATAAATAATAAATATCTTGGGACATCTTACACACATCGACCTAGTCCCACGGTAAGCACAATTAAGGTTTGTGTTGTGGGTACCAAGCGACGATATATATATAATAGATAGATACATATAAATACATACACAGACATGACCAAGTAACAAATATTTGTGATAAATAAATGCCACAATGTCGTAACAGATGTGCTTACCATAGAAAAAATCTACTGTGAAAGACTCTGGTTATCACGGGATTCGAACCCGCTTCCTCTGGATTACCGGTCCAACGTGCTTCCAATTACACCAAGGTAGTCTTCCGTCGATCACAGCGAATATAGTCAATGGTACTGTGAAGCCAATCACTAGCGACATCTGTAACTTAATGTTTCGAAGGTACTACAACCTTAAGGCACTCAAAGACGTGTGTCTACTACAATCGTCCGCAAACTTGACAACTCTCCGTTGCATTGAATTTGCTATAGAGGGCGCTGTAATCAATTCATTATTAGAAAACATCCATTTGTTTTTATAATTAAACAAATTGATGTTGGTGTTACTTTTTTACAATGCGGATGATCCCACAATGTCGTAACTGATGTGCTTACCATAGAAAAAATCAACTGCGAAAGACTAGTCTTCTCTGGTCTGGTCTGGGAAATAAATGTACAAATAATGCCCTCGCCGGGATTCGAACCCGTAACCTCCGGCTTCGTAAGGGTCACTACCAGACATCGGATTCCGTGGGGCGAAACATCTTGACAGGAAGTCCCTACTTCCTATATCGATATATTCATTTATCGATACTTGTTAAATACTAGTGATCAAACAAAGGTTTGCTTATAAAATATTTTTTTATTAAAACAGTATTACCTATAGAATAAAATAGCAGCTAAATTTTCTTCTTCTTTTTTGAAAACGTTTTTAACAATTTATTCGTTACAAATTTTGTTTTCATGACTGTCCGATCTATTTTCGGGAGCTAAGCGTTTCCGTCTTGGCTGAAAAATCCATTTCAGGTGTCTAGAAGACTTCAATTTCTGTGGAGGTTATAGGAGCATAACAAAATTTCATAAAGTGATTAATAGTTACACAATGTTGGGGGCGGTCACTAGTATATAGAATAGAGTTTATCGATATAGGAAGTCCCTAGCTGTCAAGAAGTTTCGCCCCACGGAATCCGATGTCTGGTCCCTACCAACTAGGCTACGGAGGCTACATATTTTCCATGTTTCTCTTTGTAAAAGATGGCTGTTAACCTAAGACATGTTAAAGTTAGGAAGTTATGTATCAAACGTGTAATGTTTGAGTTCATCCCTATCAACTTTATTAATTGGTTTCTTAAATTGTTACAGAGCCAAAACTTCGGTTCCGTGAGGCAAAATCGTACAAGAGAAACGAGCAAACATCTTACAACAATTTCTGTAAATATTTCATTACAATTTAGAGTACTAGTCGTTAACTGTATTTCTCCTTAGAATGACTTATATTGTATATATAATTTGGATAGTGATAAAATGATTGTATTCATATTATTTACATAGTACTGTAATATCTTTCGATCTAAGTAAGTACCAGTGTTTATTGTATAGGTTAAATATAACGTATAATTTAATTATAAATTTAATCATCTTTATGAAAACCTAATACTTTTTCGGTTTTGTTATACAAACAAGCACTTTCTAAGTTAAATATTTTCTAAGTGTACGAAATTTTTATTTTATGTTGCTACATTTACCTATTGTTTATCTTTATACAGGGTGTGGCTTGTGAGTTATGATAGGGACTAAAACAATATCGGTAGATTGTTAAGAATTTCATCAATTTGTTGTCACCGCACGCACTCAATATTATCAACAGTGATCGGCACTCGTGCTACACGGCGGTATTTCGTGTGAAAAAAATATACGTACATGTCGGACATGATTGTACCTTCTTTTTATTAATGTTTTTGATAATGTACCGCCTACACTCTTTCTGCTTTGCCTCAAGGTTGACTGGTAGAGAATGCCTTAAGGCATTAAGTTCGCCTTTTGTACTATAAGTTTTTTTTCTTTTGTGCAATCAATATTAAATAAATAAATAAAATGTATTACACACACTCGAACACATTTTTTGAAACAAAAACATGACATAATAAATAAAGTTACTACAGCAACCACAGTGTGGCACGGCTGGAGGCGATTGGCGATCACTGCTTATCAATATTACTGTCACACTTCGAGCCACATGGTAAGAATTGCAAAGAAACTGGTCAAATAATGACATTAGGGTATTTCTCCGAGCGTTGTAACTAGGGCTGCCAACCGAAATTCACAAATATGCGGTACATTCGCGAATAAATTGCGGGACTTGGCTATAAAATGCGGGACACATGAGAAAGTGTATTGAATTCTCGTGCACAAAGGGTTCAGTAACAACAAATATTAAAAAATATGACATATTTGCGAGTTTTCCTGTAGGTAAACCAGGAACCGAAACCGGTATTTTACAAAAACCTCGAAATAACCCAATATTGTAAAGTGTTGTATACTCTTTATGTAGTACTCAATATTTTATGTAATTTACGGTATTATATTCTTAAATTACTTACTTAAGGAACGAAAAAAGACCCGTTATTTTTGTATGGAGAAAAAAACGATTCCGGTCCCTGCTGCAAACCACTATTGGTAAGGAACTATTTACTATATTTTTTGCCAAATATTTAGCCTTATAGTTTCAGAGAATAGGGGTGGTCATTTGCGCCTATTTTTTTTAAAGAACTTTAATGTTATTTACATATCATACAATAATAAAAATATATTGGATATCGTCACACTAAGCACTCCATTTGAATGATGGAGTTTACAAAACATTTTTTATATAAGAGTTCCCTTGAGTAGCCCTCACATTTGAAATTCGTTAATTTACGTTCCACGTCCATCGTTGGGTCACCAATTTACATATGTGTGCCAATTTTCACATCAATAGATCCAGTAGTATCAAAGCAAATAGGATTAAGAGGGTTCCGTTTTTTCCTTTTGGAGTACCCTAAAAGCACAAAATTAGACAACTTGAGAAACATTTATAAAACGTGTTTTAAAAAAAGATTGCTTAATTTCAGATCGGTTCAATTTAGATGCAACTATTGCACCCATTTATTTTATTTATTTATTTTAAACTTTATTGCACAGTAAAAATACAGATACAACAGGCGAACTTAATGCCATAAGGCATTCTCTACCAGTCAACCTACAGGCCAAAAAGAAAAACATTAATTGCGGGATGTGAAGAGTACATACTTAAATACACTAACAAAATATGAGTACTTGCTAATAATAATACTGTTTCTATAGATATGTAATATATAGATGATAAAGCTATAAATATTAAAATATATAACAAATATAATTTACCCTCGTCCAGCCCGTATACTAAACTAGAGATTTTGAAATTGAAATCTAATGAGTTCGAAAATATAATCGCTTTTCTTTTGCTCTAAACAATCGAATATGTCCTTTATAAATCACATTGGGCAGGACGAGGATAATATAATAATATACCTGCTATTTACTAAAGTACCAGAACATTAATCTTGAGAATTGTCAAAGAGGTGCTTGCGCAACTTGCGCTTAAAGGTGAATTTAGTTTGAGCTTGACGTTATATCTAGAGGGAGAGCGTTCCAAAGTCCGATGGCTTGCACAGTGAAGGAGATAGATAAGAGAATGAGACTGAGCGATGACCCATCGCAATTATTCATATTTTGGCAGTTATACACATTCAGTGCACGGTGCTCGCAGACAAATTAATATGACGCAATCTTAGATTGCTCTCATTAATGTATTCATATTTGTTATTTTAGTATTTCCAGTTTAGTGTTCCCTGAAAAGCGGGACAATCGGCGTCCCGCGTGAACCCTTTGCGGGACGCATACTTTAGGGCCCCAGAAACGGGACGTCCCGCATATAGCGGGACAGTTGGCAGCCCTAGTTGTAACCGCCGTAACTTCGGTAGTAACATTATTACCCGATTTCCGTAGGTTATACATTTTTGATATCTTGGTAAAGCTTGTTCACGAAATAAAATAGCCATCGTAAAATCAGTCTCTACTGTTACACAATAGTCCCATGTAGTTTAACAGCCATGGGACTGTAAATTGATTATTCTGTTTTATGTTTAACAATCCAATATCCAAAACAATTTTCCGATAAGTCGTCAAAATGAAAATAACTTCAGATATTGCTTAATGCAAAAGTTCAGGTCCAAAAAAGTGCGAACTTTCGAGACGATTTCAACAATGTTAGACTTGAAATAGTTAATAAAAATTGTAGACACGAGATTCACAGTTTATTATAGTATCGGTAGTGTAATTCAGTTAAGACCCATTGGGAAACTAAATGACCCAAAATGGTAAAATAAGAAGAAACACTACTTAAGTCCAGAAGTTTAAATAAAAGTCCATAATTATGGAGAAATTGATATAAATATCAACCACAGCATCCGAGATATATACCCGTATAATATACAAACGCTGTATTTATAGGTAAGATCTGAACTCGAATTGGAGATCAAAAATGTAAACAAATGGGATACCACCACAGAAAAATAATCGCGAGAGGTGGGGCGGTGGGGGCGATCAATGCGCGTTTACAGTTACTGACGGTACATATAGTTTTTAAATATTTTACTAATTTTTAATATCATACATTATTTTTTTAATGATATGTTTCTCTAGTTTTAATAAAATACTGGGTGTTTAATTTATACTACTGGCAATGAAAAGAAGTTTTAAACATTTGGTTCGCAGTTATAACAATGTACTGAAAAAAATTAAAACAAGATGGTGCTCCAAATGTCTCTTTTATGAATTCATAAAAACTCCTAAAATTTTGCATTACAAAGTACATGAATACAGTTTTTAGTATTTTTACCAACAAATCAATATTTTTTTTGTATAGAAATGGATTCGATTGTAACTATAGATGAAGACTGGAATTCGTTCCCCGACTATCCTAAAGATTAAAGTAACACGACATTGGTTTTCAAACATTGATTATGTTGATTATTTACATCATTCTAGCAAATTTTCTAGGTATTATTCAGGAACCGTGGACAGTAGCCGTATGTTTTTTTTATAGTCCAATAATATTTTAATGATTGTCATACTTGTGTATCGGACATACTTTGACTTTCGCATATCTACACCTAAACATCAAGCATTGTCTTAGGTTTAGCACCTGTAAGGATAGTTTGTAAGTGTGCAAATAAATAAAATAAAATAAATAACCCATCTCAAAATGCGACGTTAATTTATGAAGGTGTTAATAAATAAAAAGTTTTATATCCCTGGAATGTCACTTTAACATTGACTTTATAATGTCATGTCATTGTCATAGATTGTTTACATTTTTGATCTCGAATTCCATTTTAGAGCTTAGCTAGTTATTGCATCGCTCAACTTGTTAGTTTTTATCACAAAATAATGGCTAAGTATCGCAAGTTCTGTTGTAAGGTCGCATCTAGGTTAAAATGTCTCATCTCTCTTTCGCTTTTCTTCACCTCAGTGAAGCCGTAGCCTAAGTAGTCCATGAGTAAGTACTTACTGGTTTCAATTGAGTTATTTGATCTTGTTCGTTCATTCAAAAATAAATGTCAATCTCCTTAGGGGTGACTAATTTGCGTGCTGGATCTCGGGAACATTTCGATTTTACTGTGTAATTTGCTCAAATATTTTTTTGTACACGTGCCGGAAAAGCCTGTCATTATTCCAAATGTTTTCTACAATAAATAGGAAAACAAAGTGAAGGGGAAATTTGACTTTGTTTTTGGCAGCTTGTCATCTCTAACTTTGTGATCTTCTTAGTTATCAGTAGGAACAGTAAGACACTTTAGAATGATGTATTATGTCTAAATGACAAGTCGCAAGAGATTTACAATGCCACAAACTTATCTGACCCGGTGGCTGAAACTGGATCTACGTTCATCTTATAATATTAGTAAAGCATTTGTCCCACCCCAAGCGAGTAAGCTATGAGCTATAGAAACAACCCAAAGATAAGCGCTTCCGTGTGAACAAAAGAGACAGGGCTACTTTTACATCTCATAACTGAGCGAGTAACTATAATAAACATCGCCGTGTCTCTTTTATTTAGACGGGAGTGCTGCTCATAGCTTATTCGCTCGCGGTGGGACAAATGCCTAATAATCTTAATATTTGTAAAACTTAAAACAAATACCTACCAAATTAAAAATTATTTAAACCGTGATAAGCCATCAGCTGCGACGTCGGGTCAGTTAATTTTTGTGACACACCTACCTACATAGCAATCTGTTTTACAACGTGACTTTGCCATAGTTCCCAAATCAATGGTACCATACGAATCCAAAAATGTTCCGTGTACCTATTTACGTGGCCTTTCCACGGTGGGTCACCCACTAATCACGTTAGTAAAGCGTGCAGCATGCTTTCTTCGCACAAACTATGCCACAGTGTGCTATACGTATGGTGACGTGACAGAATAACAACAAAAAAACGCGATTGACCCTTAATTGAGAAATTATGCAGATATTTTAATCACATATCATATTTACGCTTAAACCTATTACTTTTATTATCGACACAAAGTCATTAAGCTTCGTTAACAATTAATTTTAAACACGCCAACAATATATTTATTATTCAAATCTTGAATTATTATTCATGCTGAAAATTTGTATTCACAAAGTAAGCTTTCCCAAATATTCGATGTCCTCTTTTATTTGCTACTTATTATTTTGGGGTATTACATCAAACTCTTTTGATATTACGAATCGGTCAAATGTGTGTTTAGCTATAGTAAATAGTGTTCATAGTCCAAGTAAATATGTATGTAAGTATAGAAAAGTATTACAGGTTTCAGGTGATACGGTCAAATGCGGGTTCACAACAATATATTTTTAGGGTTCCATAATAAACCAGCAACACTTATAGTTTCGCTACGTCCGGCTGTCCGCCTTTCCGTCTTTCCGTCTGTCCGAAGCTTAATTCAGCGGCCATTAGTACTAGACATTTACAATTTGGTACAGGTACCTAAGGGAACATACCCATACTACGTCACCTGTTTTAGGGGGGGGGGGGGGGTCCGTCAAAGTACCACTCTTGGTCACCAGAGGGAGGGGGGATCTGGTATCTTGTCACGTGACTAGTATATCTCGAGATTATTTTGTAATAATGTAATTAAAATTTAAAGCGGACTTACACGCCACCGTTTTTCCCATCACTAAAACTGCATTCACCACGTCAGAATCGCATAATGGCTGACCAAAGACCAAAAAATACTACGTGAAAACGGGGGTCTTGGCATAAACTACGCTTGGTCACCAGGGAGAGGGGTATGTTCCCTAATGTACTTTTACATATTTATCAAGCCGGAAAAGTGGTAGAATAAAATATAGAAAAAAAAATTTTTAGATTTCACAGGCCCTAGTACTAAAGTGGGGATGATTTTTTTATTTTGCTGTAATCCTAATTAATAAATCTGTATATTGCGTCATAAATCTTTATCGCTGCGCTGGTCTATTTAGTAGTGACACTCAAGTTTAAAAAACCACCAAAGATGTAAGGAAAATGAGGCTTTTTAATCATGATTTGCAATTTTATATCCGCAGAGTTATCGGACGATAAAGTTACATGTTTGTTGTATTCGATTAAAAAGCAAGGAAATTCTTAAAGATTGTAAAAATCTATATGGAGTCAGCGTATTTACACAGTGCACTCGTATGAAAAGTTACACCCGACCGATATAATTTGACCGAGAGTGTAGGTATACACGTTATGTACCTAGTTTCAGAGTAGGTAAGAGACAAATCAACGTGACAAAACCTATTTTGTAATTCTTAGAAACTGTAGCTGCGATTTTGTTGCCGCAACCCACCTTTTCACAGAAATTTCATACGAAACATAAAATGAAATGGAAAGGTGCGTTTAAACCAAAAGAGCATTCACTGTTCTAGCGCCCGTTCTGCGAAATCAACAAATCACGTTTTGTGTACCGATCGAATTTCGTAGAGTGGGAGGTTTGAACAGCGAATGCTCTTTTAGTTTGAACGCACCTGAAGTGGGAATTAGACGGACGCGGCAGTAGATATTCTCTGGGAATGACCGTTCAAATGATGCATAAAAATCCGTACCTAGGTTCCAATCCCAAAACACGGACAAAGACATTCTTACTGTTATTTCCTTTATTTAATTGTTTTCTTAGATTACTATTAGTGTTTTATAAAATAAAAATATAATACAACATAAAAAATCAATACAAAATAGCTGCTAACATTCTCGGCACGTTTGGGCCGGGTGGTAGTCGGAACGAGGTTTAGGTCTCTACAGTTAGTTTGTATTTTAGATTTAGTTTAATTTATATTATTTAATATAAATATTAAATATATTGTTTTTGTAATTATTAATTAATTATTAATGGTTTATTAATAAATTATAACTTCAAAAAAAAAAAATTCAAAATATACACATTTTATAAAAAGCCTTACCTAGGGTGTTGCCGGCAATGGGACGGACCCAAGCTGCCGGATGTTAAGGTCGCAAGGAACCGACGGACTATCCGTGCTGTGTCCAGGATTACCACTTTCTGTATTTGACCCTTGATCCAGACATCTAGTGAGAATCGCTTAAGGTGTTGGTTGAGACTCTTCGCTATTAAACCATTCGCTACAACAACGGACAATCGGGACAATGATCGTTGAGTCAACATCTCGCATGGCGGTTGTTATCTCGTGGGCCAAATCTACATAGGTACGAGACTCATCATGATGGGATGATGACGTCGACGAGCACGGCCCAGTGCTGCGATCGATCTACCATCACGATAACAGGCATATGTTTGGATACAACGGTCCTGTCCGTGATCCGAGAACTGGTGACTAATGAGGTGTACTAAACTTGTACTTTATTCTTATTGTTATTGTAGTTATTGATTTATGAGTGTATACGTTCCTGACATTTTATTATCTAAATAGATTATCCCTAGATTTGAATCGAATTACGTGTAATAAGTAGTACTTTTTTTTCTTTTTCAAAATATTTATTTTCAAAACTACAATATATCGACGGCGAAAAGCAAACACGTAGTAACCCACAAAAATGAAATTGTTCACCAGAGCCGAAAAACCTCCCGAGTTTAGAAAAAAAATTCATAACTTTCGTATTTATGGACACATCTTATTAAAAATTGGACACAATATCCACATTTTTTTTGTCTTTAATTTCATTTAAATAAATTTCGCCATAAGTTATTACAAGTGGAGTTATGTGGGTTACTACGTTTTGGTTGTTTTTTTACAGTTAGCAAACACGTAGTAACCGACGTCAACAAATGTATGAAATAGCATTTTTCTATCGTATTTGTGGATAGCAAAAACGCAGTAACCCACTTTAAGTTTACTAAAAGTAACAGTAATAAAGTGTTAAACCACATGCTTTAGATAATTTCAATGAGCCCAGTGCTGTAATACTATTTGTTTTCGTATTGTAAGTATTTTCAAATTCGTTAAATGTATTGCCAACATTTTTAGAATGACTTTTAAAGTGACTTTAATGGAATCGCGAAACAAAACACACGACGTTTCAAATGTTTCGTTAAAAATGAGAAGAGACTTGAAGGAATTAAATATGAAATCAATCCACTTGAAGTGTAATAATCAAAAATGAAATAATTAAATTAAAAACGAAACGTATAAGTATACCTTTATCTTGAAAAATCATAATTAGACTTTTATAAAATGTATAGTTTTAGCAAAGTATAACATAATTGAGCCCAGTTTAAACAAGATAAACAACTAAAAAATCTATAAGTACTTCTATCTAGCACGTTTGAGACTGATAACATTTTTTAGTTGTTTATCTTGTATCTAAAGTATCAGTCATTTATTCATAACCATGAAGATAAATTATTATAATATTTATAATAATATAAACGCAATATGAACTTAGTTCCTACATATAGAAAACATAATGAGATCCTATTAAATAACAAAGAAACGTCCACGCTGGACAGAAGAAACGTCCACGCTGGACAGAAGAAACGACTAAAAAAGTATGTCATTCTATCTTTATACTACTTTTGCTCAGTCTATATCTGCAGTATCAGTTATCTTCATTAATAATCATGTAGTTAATTATTATAATATAAACACAACGTTAACTTTGTATAATATACCTATACTAAAAAAAGAAAAGCTTACTTTGAAAATGTTCGAATAAAAAAAATAAAAAGTTAAACATTGTTAATAAAATTAATCACTTTAATATTTTCTTCGGTTACCGAGATGATTGCTCATGAAATAAAAGTATAGAAACTGATAAACTCTCGTATATTAATTAAATTGAAGTTCATCCCGATGTTTCGAACAAACAAAATAAGAAAGATAAGTAGGTACAAAAACTACCCACAAAGAAAAATTTACTTAACCACAGACAATATTATATTTTAAGGGTGGATGTACAACATACTAAAATGCAATTTAAGCTAGTTATTCATTACAAGTGATTCTCTGCCTTTTCGCCGAAAATTTTATTGCCGAATCACTTCCCAACCAACTTTTCGCAGAAGTGTCATTTGTTAGTGAATTTCATTTCCCAACTTTACATAATCCAACCTAACCGAACCCAACTAGTGGGTAATTCTCATTTCTCAACTATGGGGTTGGGAAATTAAATGGTTGCGAAATAATAAGTTGCCAAAAGTTATTCGGCCGAATGACACTTCTGCGAAAAGTTGGTTGGGAAATGAAATTCGGCAATACAATTTTCGACGAAAACATAGAATACCATTACGTGTATTTTCAAAATGAAGACAAGAAACAAAATAAATAATCTACGCCGGTTCTATCCCTACGCCTCTGTCCTTCCGTTGTATGATTGTATTGTTAGGAACCTTCCTACCTGAGGTACCTACCCCAATTTTGAGACCGGCTAGAAACTCAGGGGGAGAAATCTTTTCAAAAAACATTTGCAGTAAGGCTTTGGTTCTCGCTAAGGTGAAGAAATCCATTCCTAGAATGTTGCGTGAGGTCATTGTGATAATGAAATAATCAAATTTTAATAGGATAGAAACAAGCTTATCTCTATCACCAGCTTGGGATCCTATAGTTCGTCTAATAAAGGAGCAGACAGGCTCGCATAGACCGTGAGGCTAATGGGTTTGACGGTATTGAGCTTTTTAGTACAGGCAATTTTTACAAATAAGAAATACGTATGTATGTAAATAATATGTATGTATCGGTTTAGTGCATGTGGATCTTAAGAAGTACTACAAATGTTTTTTTAATAGATGTGTCCCGCTGAGTTTCTTGCCGGTCCCAAAATTGGGATACCTTCCTAACAATACAATCATAAAAAAGAAGGGATTTCTTCTCAGGTCAGAGGTGTAGGGATAGAACCGACGTAGATTATTTATTTTGTTTTTGTCTTCATTTTGAAAATACTTATAATGAATAACTAGCTTCATTTGCAATATTTGTAATATCTACATCCCTTAAAATGTCTGTGGTTTAGTATATTCTTTGTGGGTAGTTTTGTACTTATCATTCTTATTTTGATGTAGGTAGATCTATCAAATTTCCTCGATTGTCAGTCGCCCGCTGACCATGAACCCCTATAAAGTGTTCGAAACGTCGGAATGAAGTTAAATTTAATGAATATACGTGCGTTTATCCGTTTTCATTTTTTTATTTTAATCAGTATTCACTTTAGGCAAAATTCTCGTTATGTTTCAAAATTCCAAACACTTCGACTCACTTTCGCTCCGCGGACCGCACTGACACTGAGTGACGTCGCAAGCGTATGCGCAATGGCGGCGACTGCCACGTTAAAACGTTTTAAGGCGCGCGAATCTAAGCCCCTACACCCTACAAAAGTGAAGTAATTATTAAGTAGCTAGCTTTACGTGATCCTTGTAAATGCAGTAAAAGACAAGATTCTCTAATTTGATACTGCTAGCCGAAATATTATTTCCTGCCAAATGGCGTAACTGCAAGACTTTCAAATCTATTTATGAGCGGCAAACACGTAGTAACCAGCATCGTCGTCAGAACAACGGGCGGTTTGAAGTGCTGTAAATGCTTCGATTTAAATAACAGAGGTTTTTTTGCTACTTACTACGTGTTTGGAGAATACATTTCAAGAAAATAGGGAAAATTTGTAGTTCCTAATTTCCTTGTTTTTCATCATATCGGCACGCGGATGGCACCAATCGACGCGGAAAAAATCGAAGATTCCGAAAGTGCAATAAAAAAAAATTTGACCTTGTGTTGGTTACTACGTGTTTGCTTTCCAGCGTCGATATGTACATAGATTAAATGTAACTAATCCACTTTTAATCTAACCTATATCTAAAATTGGCTCTTGTGGCATTGTACCGAGAATGCTGGCGGCATTTCCTCGCTGTATTGCAAATTGCAATACTGATGCGTTGTGCGAGAAAGTTGCCAGCTCTTCCGTCTTTAGTTACGTCAACCAGACGTTTCGCGATCTCAGCAAACAATTTGCGTGCGCTGGGGTCCCATGAACCTAAAGTTTTTACGCCAAACGGTACAAAACCGTACTGCTTTTATCATAGTGCTTTTATTTTATCTGTGTTAACCTGCGGTGTTAACTGTGTACTCGAAATTTAATACGATTATATTTTACAGTGAACGCTTTGCTGGTTACTAGTTTTAATTCACGGCTCAGCGAGTTTTTTGGAACTTGGGTATTGTAAATATGAAAAATAATTTGATATTCAGGTACTCAGGTACTAACAATTTCTTTTCAGCGAAGGAAAACATGTGGACAGGATTGACAGTTTTCATAATAAGAGTAAATAAAACTAGACTTGGGTAATTAGGTTGGCAAACAAACTCTGGATCTCGGCGCAAGAAACAGGACGAAGAGTACCTTACTGAGGGTAAGGTACTCTTCGTACCTGCACCCATTTATACTCTATTTGGTTTGGTGTTTAAAAAAAGGTAAACAATCTTGCAGTATCTTTTTATTGAAAAATGCATATAAAAATCCAAACTAGGTACTTAACGAATCAAAAACAATGTAAATATTTTTGTAAGTTAAGTTTAGTTATTTTTTAAGTTAGATTTAATCATTTCTTTGTTCATATATTTAGTTAATAAATTTCTATGAATTTAAACTATATGACTAAGATATCATGTAAATCACTGTATTTCCTTGTTATATTATGTATATTTGCTAAAACTTATTTTCTACTCGTAGATTTCAATAAAAAGATACTACAAGATTGTTTATCTTTTTTTTAAACACCGTACCAAACAGAGTACAGCGTCTTTCTGGTCTCGTTTCATGGTGGACGCCCGCGTTGCGTCGGACCTACGCTTTTCACTACACCTGTATGTACAAAAAAGGAACTAAATAAACTACTTTGTTTCAAAGAAAATTCAGACGAGTCTAGACGAGTGGGAGGATATTCTTAGAATAATATTAAGTCTGAAAATATTGTTTTAATGCTTTTAAAATTCTTACTCAGACAACTGTTAGTTATTTTACGAAATGAGATTAAACACATGTTTAATCTCATAAACGTTTTAAACATTTAAAAAAGAAAAGTTAAATATTTATAGACACAGTATAATGAAAATATTGTTTAGCAAATTATCTTTAGTGAGTAACCGTAAAAAGGAAATATGATAATGTTGTCTTCAATGTGAATGTCTTCAATCTGTACAGAAACTGTACCTATCTACTGCTTCTCTTGCTGAGACTTGCCACACAATACCTACAGAACAATTTGTAAAAATTAAACGAAAGGTTACAACTTATACTCAAAAATGTACCCACCTAATGTACATGCCTAGGTATTCTTAAGTGTATTACAAAATATTCTAGAAAGTTTTTCTTGAGGTTGAGTTTGTAGCTATTTTTTTTAAAGCGATACTTTATCGCACCGCTTATGGCGCCAATAAGTTACTCGTTGAGGAAAAATAGTTATTTGTTATACAAGGGTGCAAAGTTGTATTTTCCTTCCGGCCGCCATGGCAACTAAGTTTCGCAACCAGTGGTGATGAAGGATTTTTTTGTTTTTGTTGGCAACTAGTTGCCAAACAATACTTTCTTTTCTTTCTACGCAACTTGGTTGCGTACAAATATTTTCTGAGAAATTCTAGTTACGACGGAAGAATGTGTTTTCTTGGTACCTATGCAACCACTGGTTTTTCTAATGTGACATTCGAGTTGACAGTGTCATAATTCACACTTTTATGTTCATGCTCTTCATAAGCATTACACAAATATTCACATAAATCTTTCACAACATTGTTACGAAACGGGACAATATAATCTGCTCTTAAAATAAATTTTAAAAGGGTAGTTGTCGAAATGAGTAGGTAACTGGAACATTGGGTCTCTGCTGCGTGCGTATGACGATCCTACCAAATGCCTGTACAATGACATGCCTTAGTGAACATAGTGCAAAATTTATAGTGTATAAATGGATTTAACCACCATTTCTTTCAATAAATTGATTTAAAATTATAAAATCTCCCTTTTATTGACTTATCCTAATACACTCACCGGCAAATTGTAAGGATTGTACAGTCAAGTTCAGAGAATGCAAAACAATTCTAAAAATGTGCACAATATCTTCAGCATACTCTTGGTTGAACTCTTGAAGGCTATCTGAACCCTCTCGCAGATGTTCCCAGTTTTCCTCTTCTAAGTGTTGCCGACACATTCTGCATCTAGGTGGCAAATATAGGTTGTAGTCCAGCAGTATTTTTGCCTTCACCATGTCGGGACTACAAAATCTTCGTTTACAGTCATTGTACAGGCATTTGGTAGGATCGTCATACGCACGCCGCAGAGACCCAATGTTCCAGTTACTCATTTCGACAACTACCTTTTTAAAATTTATTTTAAGAGCAGATTATATTGTCCCGTTTTGTAACAATGTTGTGAAAGATTTATGTGAATATTTGTGTAATGCTTATGAAGAGCATGAACATAAAACTGTGAATTATGACACTGTCAACTCGAATGTCACATTAGAAAAACCAGTGGTTGCATAGGTACTAAGAAAACACATTCTTCCGTCGTAACTAGTATTTCTCAGAAAATATTTGTACGCAACCAAGTTGCGTAGAAAGAAAAGAAAGTATTTGTTTGGCAACTAGTTGCCAACAAAGACAAAAAATCCTTCATTACCACTGGTTGCGAAACTTAGTTGCCATGGCGGCCGGAAGGTGTATTTTACCCGCGAGTATGAAATTGAAACACGAGCAAGCGAAAGGATTCTATAGTTGAACCACGAGCGAAGCGAGTGGTTCTAAAATAGAATCCTGAGCGCAGCGAGTGTTTTAACATACGAGAAGTAAAATACATTTGCACCCGTGTGTAACACAAAACTTTTCCCCTCACTATAGCGAGGAAACTCAAAAAAGGTAATTATTTGTTCACATTACAATCATCATCGGGTTAGTGATAATAATTTTCCAAATGCATCATGTATTTAGTGCAAGATTTTGTCGCAGTAAACATAGCACGAAAAAGTAAACGCAGCACGATTTTAACACATTCCTGTAGTTGCACACCAACGCCAATGCATTATTAAATCTTTCTCATTCATTATTTTTACAAAATTATAACAGAACACCCTGAAAGTTGTTTAGTTTACTATTTTTATGCGTGTTCGAGTCGGTAAATAAAGATTATAACCTATAATATTCTTTGACAATGTTGACGTTGACATTTTCTGCGTTTTGTGATTGCATCTAGTCATCTTATCATCATTCACTAAAACAATTGTTACTTATGGAATTTTAGGATTTATATGTTAAAATCATCATATGATATAAAGGTTTATATTTTACACTAAATTCTCAAACAAATTATTTAATTATCATTAATATGGAACGATTTCCATGAGCATTTTACGTTTTGTTTTTCCAAAACCAAGGTCATTACTTTACCACACAAGTGAATAATATGCGTTTTTACACGTTCGTATTAAAGGATAAACGAGCACTTTACGAGCTAGTGAGGGGAAAAATATATAATACCTAGTAATTATAGTACTAGGGCTTCATATATAATTTTTCCCCTCACTAGCTCGTAAAGCGCTCGTTTAACCTTTAATACGAGCGGGTAAAAACGCTTCTTATACACATGTTCAGGGTGAATATCTGAGCGTTTCAACCACCTAATTTTGGTGGCATCATTTTTAGCAAAGTTTCTCAACGTCTTAATGTTAGACTTCATCATTTGTATAAGGTACCGTGCCTCCCTCAAATGACAAAGTAGCACATTGTAACTAATAGAAACTTCGGCAAAAATGATGCCACCAAAATTAGGCGGTTGAAACGCTCAGATATTCACCCGTGAATAAAGTAATTTGACCATGCTCTAATTTCTATGGCCCACTACTACATAGTATAAGTGGATCTGTACGACCGCAGTAAACATGCGCAACCGGAGCTCACATGTTATATTGGACAATTCTCATTGGTGACTTTGTAAGCTATTGACTATATTTAAGTACCAGGAGTAACTCTACTCTACGATACGTTTTGACCTTGAGTTTTAAATGGTTTCTTTAAGTTAATTTACATTTGGATGAGACTTGTAATCATATTTCCTCGCGATAGCGAGGGGAAAAAAGTTGTATTACAGTTGGCGGCAAAGTTTGTTCAACTCTCGTGCCTTGAGACCTTCGCAATGCTCCAGAAGATTCCAGTTTTTGAAATTTTGGAATCTTTCGCTAGCAGGTCTCAATATTGGCGCGACAGTTAAACAACAACTTTGCCCCCCTTGTATATAATAAATAACTATTAACGAATTGTCTGCTATAGTACACTGTGCATCAAGGGAGGTAAGTACGGAATTACTAACGAGAGTGTTAGAACGAGTTAGTATTCCGCTTACCGACCGTGATGCATACAATGTTTTTCATCACACTTGCCGACAAAAAAATAAATTTAAGAAATAATATTATTAATTGACGTACTGACATTTCTATTACTCCCTAAAGAATTTCACTTTTCTGTTACTCCCGCTACGCACGCAAGCAATGGCGCGCTTAGACAGCAAGTCTGATGAAAAAACATTTATAGCAAGTAAATAAAAGTTCATGTTCGAATCTAGTTTGTTTGATGTCAATATATTTAACTCCTCTTATTATTTTCTATGTTTCGTTCTACTTACATGTATAGATGTTAGTTGTTAGACTTTAAGGTTTAGAAAGCTCATTGTAAAGGCCAATGTGTATATTAATAGAAGTGTGAATAATTACGCACATATTTTAATTACGTTTATAAAATAAGAATTACCCAACGATGATTCTATTAACATACTGTTTTGATTGTACATACAGAACTCTCTCGTCTGTGTTTGATAAGGATTCTAAAATAAACGGTCGGACTGTAAATATTTGTATCAACATGAATTATGTTAGATTTTGTGTGGTCTAGCCACAAGCGGGTAGTGAAGTGGCGAGTGAGAGTTTATAATGTTGACCAAACACTACCCCGCTGCCCGCCTGCGTTTATACCACAACCTAGGAATATTATCTGCTTATTCTGCTTAATAAAGGCATGCAAGTGAGGAAAGGACGGATCAATTAATCGATCAATCTGCGTTCATATCCACGCCTATGACTTACCAGTTGCATACCTTTTCCATATTATATACAGGGTGTAAGTCTAATACGGGCGAAGCTCTTAACGGGTGTTAGTTTACGACATAATAAATACATTCAAATAACTTTTACTTAAAATTAAAGCAACAAAATTTTCCATACAAAATAATTCGGCGCGCAATGTAGAGAACATACACGAGTTAAACACTGGTTGACAGCTAATTTCAAAAGCAGATGACATAACTGCCATATCAACAATAACAAATGTTCGTACCTACATTGCTGCTCCGATAATCTTAAAAAAAATCTGTGGGGTCATAATTAAGAGTAACTTTAAAAAACCTTGTAATCCATGATCACACTAATGAATCCCATGCCTGGTTTAATTGATCGCCCGTATTAGATTTACACACTGTAGAATTGACACGAAGAAAAATTTATTGCTGATATTAGGAAAAAATTTGGTTGGTTGCCAGTAAGGTTTAGTTTAATATAAAACAGTTTTTGTGTTTGTTTTAATCAGTTTAGCATTTTACTCCAATGTTTTTAATTTGACGCAAGCACTCTCACCTTATAATTTTATTTAATGAACATATTAAAAAATAAGCTATTTTGCTACAACCTAATCATTATATACAAGAATAATTTGTAGGTACTTATATACTGTCATGCCGCCAAAATGTCCCAAGATTTTTTATATAGAAACATTTTTTTTTTGGATTTTCCGTCACCAATACGAACATCGTGAAAACCAACGTTTTAAAAACATACAAAAACGTGTGTCCTAAAGGTTTTTAACAAGACATTGATGCAATGTAGGTACCTACATTTTAAATAAGATTGCCCATTTACTCATTCTGCAAGGAATGAAAAAAACATTTTCTCGAACTTGCAATGAAATGTTGACATTACAAACATCTAATGGGACCTGGAAGTATTATGTCGCTGACAGAACTTGATATCTAATGGAGTTTTCATCACACTTGCTGCCTAAGCGCGCCATCGTTTGCACGCGCAGCGGGAGTAATAGAAAAGTGAAATTCCCTAGGGAGTAATAGTAATGTCAGTACATCATTTAATAATGTTATTTCTTAAAAATTATTTTTTGTCCGCAAGTGTGATGAAAAACATTGTATGCATCACGGTCGGTAAGCGGAATACTAACTCGAGTCATAAAAGCCTTCTAACACTCTCGTTAGTAATTCCATACTTACCTCCCTTGATGCACAATGTACTATTTCACACCACCTATTAATACAAGTTTTTTCCTCCCTGCCAGGAGGGAACAAAGTAACACTTTTCTATTCAAGGATCATCTATTGCCATCTTAAAAATAACAATAAAATATAAAAATAAACAGTACGTTTACAGTAGATTACGATTTCTTCAGAATCAATTATTTGCATGACTAGAATACATAGGTACCTATACTTCACTATGTGTACCTAGGTATGTATTATATTTATAAGTATTATGTTTACATGAGTCGTGAACAGAAATACGTTTTTTAATTCTATAAACAACTAACAATGGAATTCCTCATAAAGTTACTTAAAAGTTAAAACACACATGTTTGTTTTCACGACTCATGTTTCACCGTGTATTTTATTATTCTCATAGGTGGTGTGAAAAGCGGTGTCACATGGTATATTTTTTTTCCATTGACGCTTGAATCCCTCATTACGCTCAGGATTCCACTTTAGAATCTCTAACCACGTTCAGGATTCTATTGTGGAATCTGTCGCTTCAATCGGGCTTCGGTGAACGCAGTCACCGAAAACATATCATTTTGATCCCTTGTGCCATAAACTACTACTTATTCATAACTACTTAGCAGTAATAGCAGTCCTGAGACTGGAAATTACCGGAAGAACCTTCTTTTGACATGTAACAGAACATTTGGCATGAAACATTTTAATATCACCGGTTAAAACATTACCTCAAACGGATTACAAAAAAAACGTTACTTGTTTGTACTTACTGTGAGATAGATTTAGATTTTTTTTCAGTGCATGTTTAAAAAAAAAACTTTTCTCAAACTTGCTACGGAATGTTGATGTTACTTACTTTAAATTAAACCCGGAAATACTATGTATCCGGTGTTATGTAGGTACTAAGATGATATGTAAAGAGATTTCATGTATTTATTTCACACCTAGGACTGCAAACAAACTGTCTTTTGTTTTGAAACTTCAAATTGTGACACTAAGTCTTGACATTCAGCCACGGAAAAAAAACATTACAACTAATGTCTATACCACCAGGTAAAAGGATACCTCAAACAGATTAAAAAAAAAGTTAGGCGCGAATGTTTTTTAATGTTTTACGATACTGTTGGTTTATTTATACAAATTAAATAGTATGTTTCGGTGAAATTAGTTCCTTTTATTTCATGATAAGTTTGAGAAAAACACTACACAAATCTCGGCCAGAAACAGGGTTACAGGCCGGGCAATCCCTAATATCCCTATCTGGCCTCAGTTCCTTCGGCCAAATATATCTACTTGGCCTGTAACCCTTCGTTTCCCGTCCTCTATAGTAATGTACTAATACTTGCTCGCTTCGAAACCAGGAAACCAAACATAGAAGGCTTTTGATCTCTATTCGTAATATACCTACGCAGCCTACTAAGTTTAGTTTTTCGGCGTCTGTAGCAATGTAAGTAACATATTATTTGTGAGATGCTGGCACGGATATTCAATTGGCTATGTAAATTTTTCCGAAGGTATGAATATTATCTTTTTTCCTGATAGCCGTCGTCTTAAGGTTCAAGAAAATGCGGTTCTTTTATTTTTATGTCCTATAATTTGCTAACAATCTTTTTTTAAGTGAGTGAGATGACATTTGTGCTGTATATAAAAAAAAAATGAATGACACGAATGACATTGACGTTGACAGATTTTTTTTCTATTTCATTGTACTGATTGCGTACGAACGCATTAGGCTCTATTCATCCATAAAACTGCACAACTGTCACCTCACTCGCCTAAAAAAGGATTATTAACAATTTATAGGAAATTAGAATAAAAGAGCTGCATTTTCTTGAACTCTAAGACGACGGCTATCAGGGAAAAATATAATATTCATACCTTCGGAAAACTTTACATAGCCAATTAATTGCTCTTGGAAACCATTGAATAAATATACGTTGTAATAAAATAAGCTAGTTAAATTAAGCCTTTAAATAATATAATGTTATTACCAAAAATGAACATTTTCATCAATATAATAAACAGTTTCTCTTGTACGAGGTGAGTCATAATAGACATCGAACATTGTACGAGCTTATATTTCCGATATACTTAGGTAGTCATCAATTATCATAATGGTTACATATTCTTTGATAAATAAAGATTAAATGTGAAAAAATTTGTTCTTTTATTCCGCAAATGTAATTGAAATATACTTGAGACTCAGCGAACGAAAAAAACATAGAAGCATCCCTTCGTACCAAATTCTGTTCACATAACGGGCAATAACTGGATATACGCATGTACAAAATGGTGACCGTTAACAAAATTCATGTGTCATTAGAACGCATTGTTCGTAAACGGTTTAATGCAATGGAGAGCAATTTTTACATGACACATTTTTATTGCGATAACTTAAAATAAAATATTCAGTAATAAATTAATTTGCTTCTTGTTTTTCTGCGTTCCCGTCCCGTGGCATTAACAAACAAGTTTTCAATAACAAACGGCGAACATATTCACCAAATTTTATTTTAGTGTATCCTACAAATTTGGAGAAACGACGGCTAGGAGATGGTTTTGGTTTATTTGACAGCATCTATAGAACGCAACTGTTTTAGAAATGTAGACAAATGAAAAGATAATAAATATCATCATCATTATCAGCCAATTGACGTCCACTGCTGGACATAGGCCTCCGCCAGAGTTCCACAAAGATCGGTCGTGAGCTGTCCGCATCCATTGGACACCCGGATAATAAATAAATATAAACTAAATTAATATGTTCAATATAAAATAAAAAAAACGATTTCTCATACAACTGAAACTGCACATTTTATTTTACCCTCATTGTAAATGCTATCACAATGATTTGCAATTATTAATTAAAAATGTGGTATTATTTGATTGTATGAGCTGTCGCCATTGTAATTCCTACTAGCCCAGCATAGGTACAACATTTAAATAATGAACAGACATACGTGCTAGGATGCCAGGGTACATGGCAGAGCATAATCACCAAATTAAAAAAATTAAAAAACCGACTTCAACCGGTTTCTCCATGATTCCCGATTTGTTTCCATAATTGGTTTCCTCAAATCCTACTTTCTGAATGCAAATTCTTGTAATAGAATGAAAATTACCAAAAACGCCATACATGTACCTATAACAATTGAAGAGATCCCTCGATTTCTCCAAGATCCCATCATCAGACCGCAACTTGGTGCCAACGGGACCATCTCGGGGTAATACAAGTTCGATCACAAAAAGAAATTTTAAAATCGGTTCACTATTCTCGGAGATATCGGGTAACATACATACAAAAAAAAAAAATTAGTCGAATTGAGAACCTCCTCCTTTTTTGAAGTCGGTTAAAAAGGTGGCATTATACCATCCCCATATAAAATTGCCCCAATACAAATAAATTTAAAATAAAATGTAGTGACACTATTTGTTGTGTAATTTGATTCCATCTTTTTTATGGTGCTTGTGGCAGCGTCTTCTGTACATTTGACGGCGTAACGGGTCATATTTACGTAGTTTTGAGATTTTTTCGCCAGCTGTCAGTAAGACCGCGCGACATGTCGGCCATTTGTATACTAACGGATCCGTGTCATATCGTCGATTGTAATATGAATTAATGTAACCACCAAAATGTCGAAATTGAGTTAATTATACCGTTCGACTGCAAATTTCCTGCTCTATCGAACGGTGTATATAAAATATTGATATCCCGAAAAAAATGTCGTTTACGTTAACAAAAACTTTGCCGTTTTATTAAGTTTCTACGTTTTTTATTAACGTATGTAAAGTTTTCAAAAAATCATAGACAATATTTTAATGTAAGTACAAATTTGTAAGAACAAAATATGTCCTTCCTAATGTAAGCACCATATTTGTATAAATGTCAATGCTGTAAGCGCCATCTGTATTGTATGGCTCATAAGCAATTCGATTTCAATTTGTGAGTTACACTAAATTACAAAATCGACTTTTGATGATTTTCATTAAATTATAACGTATCTCCAAATTTTTTCAAAAATATTTACGGTATGCACCGGCCATTTCCTGAACTACAAGTGTGGTCGCAGTTAATAACTGTCTATCAAATAGACCTCTCAAAAATAAAATAAACAAGATCAACATCATTTCAATAGGATAATTAACTAAAAAGATACAACATACTTTATAAATGTCAAATTCGTTTTTGGGCCCTCCTGAAAAATCGTCATTTGGTGGTTACATTAATTCATATTACAACTGACGATATGGCCGATGCCCATGTATCCGGTTTTGAGGCGTCACTTTTCGGAGCTAGTTCGCCTTCTGTTTTTTTCGTTCGCTGTTGAGACTACAGTTTTTTGATTTATTTTAGGCATGAGCAAGATGGTCAAAAATAACAGGGTGCTTAGACAAGTTGCCAATCGTTGACGTTTAATCGTTAGCTAACTGTCTTTGTCGCACTAATATGAAACTGACTAATGAATTTTATGATAGTCAAAGTCAGTGACAAATAGAGCTCTAGATAGCATAAAGCAAAGGACACATACTTAATTTTATTAAAGTATTAGGGATACGCAATTTTTTTCAAATATCTTATTGTTCATGAAATAAAACTATGAAAACGGATATACTCGCGTATATTAACTAATTTTAACTTCATTCCGACGTTTCGAACACTTTACAGGGTTCGTGGTCTGCGGATGTCATCCGTAGTTAATATACGCGAGTTTATCCGTTTTCATAGTTTTATTTCATGAGTAATCCTCGCGGTAACCGAAGAAAATATTATATCTTATTGTTATTTAACACAGTAAGTAATATTAAATTGGCTACATGTAACATGCGTGAAATTAATATTTTACGCATTATGTTTTGAAACAGCAGAAACTTGTTGAACTTAGATAAACGCCATCTATTAGCCTTTAGTGAGATTATAATGCCGGGTAGAATCACTGGGCGGTGCTGCTTGTGTGTGGTGGCAGCTTTTGTAACTTATCGTGATGTGATGTGACTGGATGTGACCACGTTCGTTGTGGTAATTAATTGATGATTGATGACACGATAACCCCTGACGTTAGTATGGTTAAAAGTTAAAATATAGAATACTAAACTAACCCCTTCCAGTGAGTAACGTTTATAGACATCGACTTGGTAGGTATGTCTAACGTTAACGTTGAGTTGAAGTTGTTCGTATACCTATGCGTTAAAAAGGCCAAAAAACGATTTAAATTGCGTGTTTCTGCTATGAAGACTATACATATTATGGAGAACGGTAAAGTTCTCCATAATATAGTTTAATTTTAATTTCGCAGCAGCCCGCGGGCTATCATAATATTCCGAGTTTCCTAGCAGTTCATAAAAGTTGTGCTATAATAATTATATCTAGGACGAGTGTGGCGTGACTGCGTGCGGTTTAGGTAAGTAAAAAAAAAGTCCATTTCAAATACGAAGGCCCGATTCCACTTGACAAAGTCATTACTGTCATTAGGCGTCCACAATAGGATCAGTGGTAACAAAAGATACCTGGCAATATCCTTTTGTGGCGTGATATTTCATGCATACATCGGTGTATGACACGTGCCAAATTGTAGTGGACCAATTAAATGACAGATGTTTCGAGTGGCATCGGGCCTTCGTATTTGAAATGGACTAAGTATACCTGCAGGCCGCAAACTACGATATTCATACATTTCGACCATTTATTTATCTCTGTAGGTTTATGATGGTCTCGTGTTTATCGTTTGTCGTTGTTACCGTCATGTTCTAAGTAATCAAGTAATCAAGTAATCAAGTAATTTATTTCTTTCATGTAGTACATAGGATCTTACAAAATAAAAGTATCATACATGAGCCCCGTAAGGGCATGGAAATTTTGGCAAATCTTAAAAGTAACTTATACTAATTCAATTTTTGTTTTTTTCACAGGGTATCACTCTAACAGTTGGTCATTTAAGTATTCATTCACAGAATAGTATGTTTTAGTTACTAATAGCTTCTTTAATTTATTAACAAAAATATGAAATTTCTCTTCTTTTTTAATTTTTTCAGGTAATTTATTATACAATTTTATAGACATTTTTAAAGGACCAGATGAGTGTAGTTTTAATCGAGAGGGAGGTTGATTTAAACGCTAACAAGTACGCAAGTGCGAAAGTAACGAGTAGCACTATGAGTACCTAAATGGCAAACGCATGACCATCATAATCGTAAGCCTTTTGTATGTAGGTTTATTATGATATTTATGATGCCGTGTTTTTCAGTTGTCGTTGCCGTCACGTTCTGACAAGTACGCAAATGCGAAGGTGACGCGTAATACGATAAACGGTAAAAATGGCACCCTTGTATGCCACTGCCAGTTTCCATGTACGTCTGTCCGCAGCGTAGCTTATTGGCTACTTTTTTCGGGTACCCACTTTAAGGGCCTTATCACACTTGCGATTTACAAGCGATTTGAAAGCGAAGCGTACGCGCCGCGTGTTCGTCGCGTGTCCGTAGCCGATTCGCTGCGAGTGCGTCGCGATTTTGACGCGATCGCGTAACTAATACGCCGCTCAGCCGTCAGTAAATTGCTCAGAGTGATCTGAGTCTTGGACAGTCACTAATAAGATTTATTATTACATAATGGACACCAACTTCAACGCGGCAAATTCGCTGCGCAGTCGCGGCGTATTCGTCACGCGGTCGCGGCGTAATCGCGACACCATCGCGGCGAATTGGTTGCGGGCACGCAACGAACACGCCGCGCGTACGCTTCGCTTTCAAATCGCTTGTAAATCGCAAGTGTGATAAGGCCCTAAGTGGGCCACTGACCTATGCTGCGGACAGACAGACGGACATAGCGAATCTATACGGGTTCCTAGTTTACAACAGAAACCTAAAACAACGGTGTTACAATGTCGCAGTTAGTAATTCAATACAATTTCATGAGTACCTAAACTTCACTAGGCAAATTTCAACGGTGAGTTTTGAACGATATGGCGGATGATGTTTAGCCAAATGAAATGGCGGCGTTTCACGATATGCCTAGGAATATCGTGATCTGTTGGATTTTACGATTCACTGCAGTCTCTTATACAGGGTGCTCGCGAGGAAACCAAAAGATTTTAATGCTGGATTCCTGACTATATTTAGAGTCTTTAATGTTATATAAAATTTCCTGGATTCGGCTTGGTTTCAGAGATAATCAACCTTTTTTCGAAATAAGTTTTTCGACGTAACTCGTCATTTAACTTCTTTTTCATTACAATGCTACCACAATGTGTGTTCTAATATTACCACACCTTTTGTCTGACAATCAAAAAATACGAATAGACTTGACGAAATAACCTGTAGGTACCTAAAAAAAACAATTGAATTAAATAATTTGAACAAATTGTTTTATGACAAAAAGTACTGGAAATGTTAAAAAGTATTCAAAAATTTAGTCTTTTTGAATACTTTTTAACATTTCCAAAAAGAAAAAAAAAATTTTTTTTTGGGGGAATTGACATTAGGTCTCATAATATTGTTTGTTTATTTTGATGTCTAGAATGCATAGTTAAAATCTTTTGGAATGCTCGCGAGCACCCTGTATATCTCAGTTATTCGGTATGTTGTGCTGCTAATCAATTTCACATGTAAGAATGACCTCATTATAAAAATGAAGCGTAAAGGTGCATGCAGACCAAAAGAGCATTCGCTGTTCTATCCCCCCTTACTCTACGATGTTACACGAAACGAGATTTGTTGATCTCTTAGAGTGGGGGATAGAATAGCGAATGCTCTTTTGGTCTGCATGCACCTTAATGGTTGTCAACGGAAGTATTCTAATTGCATTATTTAATCATTATCTGATAAAATACACTCACGTTCCAATTACTTAATGTGTCGCCACTTTTAGAAGCTTCCGAATAGGTACGAGACTATAAGTAAACAGGAAATCCATACGAAACTAAATCCTATTCAATTTGATGGATAACCCAAACATCAATATTTTTCTAACTTTGATTGCAAAGCGTCTCCAAAAATATTGTGACTGTGCTCGACGACAGCGCCACATGGCAGTGGCAACAATAGCAGATAAGTACATTTTGGCATAAGGGCATAACTGTCAATGGAGACATAAGTAAACAACGTAATAATTTTATATAATAATAGATCATCATCATCAACATCATCAGCCTATGTTAGTCCACTGCTGGACGTAGGCATCTCCTATTGACTATGCGTATAGACGCATTAGGAGGTAAATGCCCATAATCGCCACGCTGGGCAAGCGGATTGGCGATCGCAATAACGTGTCCACTATGATGACGCTGCTGCCCATCTTCAATATTTTATCAAAGAATGGTCAGTGACACTTCAATCCCTTAGTCGACTCTTACGACACCCGCAGGATGAGTCGGGGTGGTGACAAATGTATTCTTACTGCCGTCACCACACGGCTAATAATAATAGATATATAATAATAATAGATAGCAGCAGGTGTACAACACAGCAAATTTCTCTTAAGAGCTTCTACGTGTTGGATCTATATCCCCGCGCAAGCCTATCAAAAAAACGGGTTTTGTAAGCCCGTGGTTCTCAAGGAGCTACAATAATAGATATTAATAATAATAATAGATTACGAAGAAAGATAAATAAAGTGTATAATAGATTACATATCAAAGTAATAATTTATTTAACGTATTCATTAAATCTTATAAAATTAGACAACTCTGGACGATATTCATACTGTCTACATAAATTGTTGTTTTAGTTAAATTTGAGCCTTCTTATCACTGAAAAGCGGTTGCGTAACACCCGCGAAATTATTTTCCAATCGGAGACGAATAAAAGCAAAAGATTGATATTAGTTGTGGGCAATGGGCATGTCCTTGAGGTTCAAGGAATCCGACGAAGCAACATGACCTATATGATTAGAGTCCGAGTGATTCGCCAGACCTCTGTTAATACGGCGATGTCGTACAAAACAACCGTAGCCGTAAGCACAAGCAGATTTTTATGTTTCGATGCCGTTCAACACGGATCTATCAGGACTGTAACAAAATAATTCGCCATAAGTCAGTAGTTTAATATTAAATTGGTCCTGTATTAATTATTAAGGTACACTCGGGTAAGACCGGACTATTTTTCGGTGAGTTGAAAGGATGATACAAAAAAAAAACATAAATTGATTCTCTCTAACTTTTACCTGCAGATGATGTACGTGATAAAAAAGAGATCAGGCTTTCTATATCCCCGCGCAAGCCTATCAAAAAACTGGGTTTTGTACGCGCTCAACCGAATAGCTTAGGAGTAATCGACGCTCAAACTTGCACTATTTTTTTTTCAAGACACCTAACCGACAACCTTCTTGGCTTAAGATCGGACTAGTAGGCCGGTCAATTTAGACATTCGAAGTTACCTAAATAAATTCCCACCAAACTGAAAAACGGTAAGATTGTTTCAAATATCATTGAAAATAAAATTTTAATCTAATTTGTAATCTACTTTCAATTCTAAAGTAAAGAGAAGAAGGTGCATAGCTTCCTGATAAAGATCGGATATCCAAAAATTCCCGTAGCTCACTGAGCGGTAACATTGCACCGCCGAATATCCGCAGAGAAAAATGCCTAGGACAGGAATTCACTAAAATGTCCGACAACACTCTACTGCCAATACACGAAGACATGGACAGCCTCAAAAACACCCGAATGAAGTCCCGAAACGCGCCAACGAAATCCTTTCGTACCCATGATCCGACATGGAAGGCCGGTCGAGCTTGGGTGAGGGACTGGGAAGCCCAGCAGCACAAAAACGCAGCAAACCCCTTCTTTGAGCTCAGCACAAAGGAGCGGCCCAAAGGGTTTAAAGAAAGCCGCCAAATATGGTGCAGGCTTAACCGCCTGAGAACCGGTGTGGGCAACTGTGCATACAGATGTAGTGAGAAATGACTTGTCTTCGGAAACGTTCGTCAACGTCATGCTGTTTCAGTCTATCTCACTGAGACTGACAGTAATAGCTGTCATGCTACTTCAGTCAGACTCGGTGACACTGCCTGAAACAGCATGTGTTTACGAACGTTTCCGAAGGCAAGTAATTTCTCACTACACCTGTACCTCTGTCACAAATGGGGGTGGAGCGAGTCGGCGGCGTACGACCGTGGAGATCCGGAACAGACCATACATCATATAGTTTTTGATTGCCCCATCACTAGATACAACGGATCTGTCGAAGATTTTAAAGAACTGACAAAGGACGCGAGTGATATCTGCAAAACTGTAAATTTTAAATTTTAATTTGATGTAATCATTATTGTAAAAACCAGTGTGTAAATGTCATACGAAAAATAAATAAAAAAATGATCTACTTATTTCTTTGTTCTCCTTTCCATCATGCTGTTGGAAATCGCAGTCGCAATTATTCTTTGTGTCATTAACACAATCAACGACAGCGTAATTTTTTTATTTTTATCTCCATATCCTTAATAATCAAAGTTATATATGTGCAAATTCTACACAAAACCATATTATGTTTGACAGCGTTTGACAACTCATGTCTAAAGTAAAAAGTGTAAATTTTAGCCACAGCGAGTACTGTGATAGATTTTGGTACCCCCACCACCGGCTTTGTGCGGTGTCAATCTGCCAATATCTACATTTGCCATATTTACGACCCATTAGTTTAATTTTAGTTCATAATATCAATAAAGTTTTACGTTCGGTTAAATTAGTTCTAATGTATACCGAGGGATAGATTAGGATAGAATGTGGTCATTACACATCAGAATGGTTTATGACTGTTCTTGGATAATTATGATAAAGGAACAACGGAGTAGGTAAACTGTGCAAACTAGATTTGATGTGCGTATACAAATGTACCTAAATTTCTACTGTGCAAAAGAAATAAAGACGTTTTTGTGAAACACAAAGTATTATTGTATTTATTATTATGTATACAGCGTGTTTTTCTTCATATGCTATAACTTTAAGGGAAGCTTATTTCGGTCAAATATAATTAATTTCTCTAAGAAACTAGTGTTTTAACTCTTACCGTTATTAAGTTATTAAAAAAATAAGTTTAATCACTGAACATGTGTATTGCAACCTTTATTACATTCCAATGTTACTTATTTTGACATGTGCCGTCAGTCACCTGAGATTAACTTTTATTTTATTCTTAAGGTTCTCTCACACTTACCATTTCACTTATTATGTATGAAAACATAAAAAAATATTTTTTATCGAATTTTCCAAAAGCCGATATACCAGACAACTTCTATTAATGGCCCAAGTGACCTGTCTAATTTATAGCAAATCGAAACGAACACCCTGTATATATAATATCGTAATATAATAGTTATATATTTCATAAAACTTGATTTGTGTTTTTTTCCAAGGAGCCACACTACTTCATCATCATCGTCATCATCATCATCATCAGCCTATCGCAGTCCACCGCTGGACATAGGCCTCCCCAACTTAACGCCACCGTTTTCGATCTTCGGCTGCTCGCATCCAGCTCCTGCCGCCATCCTGCGCAAATCGTCGTTTCACCTTGCCTGAGGGCGTCCTACACAACTTTATACTATATAAATTATACATCTAATATTTATAATTTGAATAAAATATTAATAATTGTCATATAAGTAGGTAGTCGAATTGGGTGAAACATGTCTTCCACATTCCCCGGTACGATTTTTTGCATAGTAAATTAAAATACCCGCGGGAGGAGTTGGAGTGGTGACAAATGTATTCTTACTGCGGTCACCACACGGCCACGGAAAAGTCGACTAAGGGGTTGAAGTGTCACTGACCATTATTTGATAAAAGATTGATGATGGGCAGCAGCGTCATCATAGTGGACACATAACTGCGATCGCCAATCTGCTTGCCAAGCTAGCTTGGCGATTATGGGCATTTACCTCCTAATGCGTCTATATACTTAATTAATAGGAGAAGCCTACGTTCAGCAGTGGACTATCAAACGCTGATGATGAAATTAAAATAAGCGTAAAGCGTTGAAGCATTTCAGTTGCCCTTGTGTTTCACTTGCCCATCTTGACTATGACACATTAAACACCTTATTAAATTATCAAGTTTTGAAACAATGCTATAATTATGCAAGCTCTATAAGCTCAATTCATGATTTTTTAAATATGTTTTGAACCCACAGGTCAAAAGAGAGACACTTTTTTTTATTCTGTAGTTTTTTATTTACAACAAAAAAAAACTCCTGTTGCCCTCATTTTTTTTTCAAGTTTTAGTCAATTATACCCCATACTAGGTATATCATTACAGTAAAATAAAGAAAAACATCTCCACTTTACGTGTAGGGGAGGTACCCGACTTTTTAAATATTATTCTAACACTTTATCGGCGTAATTGGATGAAAAAAATGAAAATAGTTTATTGAATCAAAATAGAAACATTACATAATAAAAATTGACAGTGGTTCCCGAACTAGGCGGAGCCTTTCTCTCTTCTGAACCATAACGCTTATATATCGGAACCATCATCATCATCATTGGCGATCGCAGTAATGTGTCCACTATGATGACGCTGCTGCCCATCATCAATTTTTATCAAATAATGGTCAGTGACACTTCAATCCCTTAGTCGATTCTTACGACACCCGCAGGAGGAGTTGGGGTGGTGACAAATGTATTGTTACTGCCGTCACCACACGGCAACCATATGCGTACCAAATTCCAAATTTATAGTAGATACTAACGGCCAATGAACTATGCTGCGGACGTACAGACAGACAGATAGACGGGCAGACAGCCATGGCTTAACTGAATGGGTTCCTAGTTTATTGCGGTACCTTAAAAATATTGAAACAATTGTTTCTTTCTTCATAACGAGTTCAACTTGTGGACCATAGGTCTAGTTCTTTAATTGTTGCATGTTCATATTTTTATTTCTAATGTGTGTGTGTAAATAGCAAACTTTCTGTGTATAATTAGGTATTCAAATGTGGCGTAAAGTTATTCCTATTACTGGGAATCAAACGAAGTAATTAAACAGCGTGTCGAAAGTTTAGTACGAAATTGGTTTTCCGAGTAATATTGGTTAATTATGGCTTCATAAAATCCAATAAGGTAGGTACATAATTGTCAAAAATAAGTGTACATACCCTATGTTGCCATCATACGGGCTTTTGGCATTGAAACCAACAATGAGATGCAGATACCTACTTAGCCAAAGCTACGGACAATTTAGTGACATACTAATTGTAAGACAATGAGAGTTTGCAGCGTTTTACAAGCCTATGAAGAAATTAGATTTATTATTATTCTTTACTTTGGAACAACCTGTATATGTGTATCTCCTGGGTGCTTAGATAAGTTGCCAATCGCTAACGCTTAATCGTCAATCATAAACGAAAGGTAGCTGACTTTGTCGCACTAATATGTAAGAGTGACAGAGAGGGAAAACTACGATACGCTACTAAGCGTTAGCGATTGGCAACTTGGCTAAGCACCCTAACATCATTAGAGAGATATACAGGTTGGTCCAAACCTTGACGTCAAAAAATTTTTTTTAGGTTGCCTACGTCATGGGCTATCAGAATATGTATGTTAGCCGATTTTTTGTACTTTTTGAGTTATGAATTTATGAATTTTTTTTTTGAGAAATTCTGGAATGAAGAAATTTATTGATAAAAAAAAACTATTAGGTTTTTTTAATAGTTTCTTTTTGTAAAAGTATTACTACAAATAAAGCATTTACTGACAAAAAAATTAGCGTCCTCACTTTGATACAAGTAGGATAAAAAATACCAAATTCAAAATTTTACGTTAAAAATGCATCAAAATAGCATTAATGTACGTAAATAAAAAAAATAAAACATATCCCAAGGATTTTTGGTAATGTAAAGACTGCCCTAGATCTTAAACCTTGGTAAAAGCAAAAAAAAAGTGATACTTAATAATAAGGATTTTTCGGAGTAGTCGGTCAAATAAACTTAAAAAAGCTTAAAATTTTAAAGTAGTAAATAATGACTTGATTAACTACACAAATCCAGCTTTCGTGGTATTTTCTGTCTTTGTTTATTGATAAGAACAACAAAACAGACGAAATTCCACTTTATTTTTAAATTAAATTTTAGAAGTTTTTTTAAAGTTTTTTTGACTGACTACTCCGAAAAATCCTCATTATTAAGTATCACTTATTTTTGCTTTTACGAAGGGTTAAGGTCTAAGGCAGTCTTTAGATTACTAAAAATCCTTGGGATATGTTTTATTTTTTTTATTTACGTACATTAATGCTATTTTGATGCGTTTTTAGCGTAAAATTTTGAATTTGGTATTTTTATTCTACTTGTATCAAAGTGAGGACGCTAATTTTTTTGTCAGTAAATGCTTTATTTGTAGTAATACTTTTACAAAAAGAAACTAGTTAAAAACCCAACAGTTTTTTTTTATTCATAAATTTCTTCATACCAGAATTTCTCAAAAAAAATTTTACAAAAATTCATAACTCGAAAACTACAAAAAATCGGCTAACATATATGGGGTATATTCTGATAGCTTATGATGTGCGAATCTAAAAAAAAAATTTTGACGTCAAGGTTTGGACCACCCTGTATAGTGTGGCAAAATCGAATGCCACATGGATGACAACTACCTTAAATATTGTAAATAGTTTTAGTAACACATTTTGTGTAAGGGAGACTTTCCTTTATTTTTTAAATTTGATTTCACCCGTTACGTGATATGTACCTACTGCATTCACAGCAATTAAGAAGTGATCATTAAATGCAGAACATATTGTAATTCGTAATGTACTTAAGTCATAACTGTAATTATGGTGTTATTTCTTAGCCAACTTCCTGTACTAACAAATAACTACACGAAAAACCTATCTTAACGACCTAGTTTTCATGCAAATTTAAATTAATTGAAAAATGAAGGTAAATTTGTTACTATTTTTCATTTTTAATATTTTTTTTGGCCTTGTTGTTGAATTAGTCGAGTGTAATGATTTGCTTAATTAGTTTGCTTATCTAACGAGATTTTTTTGCACCAATAACAAACGTATAATTCCAAAAATACCTCATGCACCCGTATTCGTCTGTTTGAAATTTTAAAATTGCTGCCATTTAATTATCATTGGCACAAAAAAGATTGCATAGTAATTTATTGATGAAACTAATTGTAGTTTAAGCCCTTAAAAGCTCCGACACCGCTGACCAAACACCCTGTATATATAATTCATACATTATAAAGCATAAAGATAAAATATAATATCACTGAAAATACCATTTGTCAGGCTCCGTAGCCTAGTTGGTAGTGACCGTACCTAGGAAACTGGAGGTTCCGGGTTCGAATCCCGGCGAGGGCATTATTTGTGTATTTATTTATCACAAATATTTGTTCCTTGGTCATGGCTGTCTATGTATTTAAGTATCTATATGTATCTATCTATTATATATATCGTCGCCTAGTACCCACATTACAAGCCTTAATTGAGCTTACCGTGGAACTAGATTGATTTGTGTAAGATGTCCCAAGACATTTATTTATTTATTTATTTGTCGAGCCACTTCGATGGGTCGGTCGAGTACCTAATATTTCAGGAAAATAACGAACGCGGATGAAAATTGGCAGTACTGTATTTTCTATAAGTAAGTAAGTAAGTAAATATTCTTTATTGTGCACCACATACTTAATTAAAATACAAATACAGAAAAACATGTATCGATAGGCAACAACAGGCGGTCTTATCGCTTACAAGCAATCTCTTCCAGACAACCTTAGGGTAGCAGTAAATGAAAACGTTAGCAAATAATTATAATCGGGTAGTGCCGATATGAGAACAAATTAAGAATTATGATCAATTAAATCAATTTAAAACTAATATAATAAATATCTATTTATAGTATCTACTTACAGTAAACATAAATTTATCACAAAGGCGTACAACTCAATTATAGAAAATACAGTACTTCCAATTTTCATCCGCGTTCGCTATTTTCCTTAAACATTAGGTACTCGACCGAGCCATTGAGGTGACTCGACAAATTGTAAAAATTTGAAATAGTATAGACATTCACCGGTGTCTAGACGAAACCCATAACGACCCCCAGTAATTCAATTTACGATAATAATGTAAGATATTATGTACCTAGTCTTAGATAAAGTTCGTCCAACAGTTGCCGATGGGTTTTCAATTCACACGAGACACGGGAGACGAAAGGCTGTTGTTATTCTTGCCCCTTGTGGTGCATCGCCTCTTCGCAGCTAATAACTAGTGATCGTTATCAACGTGCGGTATTGGTGGCAAACTATGGTTGACAGAAAAATCAAATATTAGGTATTTTATCAATTATAGAAAATATTGTAATTTCAGAAATTATAGTCATTTTGATTATAATAATTAATTACCTACGCATATTTTAATAACTCATTCAAATTTCACGGATTAAACCATTAAACGACTAAAGTGTATTAAACAGATTCGGCTGTCAAATTGAAAAATCCATTATCTGATCTTACTCCACTTGAAATAGTTACTTGAATATACATTTTGATTAAAATAAAGACTTCGCAAAATGTCATTTAAAGTACTATCATGTGTCATAAATTAATGACATTAGATTTTTCTTTTTTAAAGTAGGATAATTGTTTGTATGTATCCTAAGAAGAGTATTCTTTTTATTGAGAGTACGAGTAACAGAACAAAATAACGTTTTCACATTTGTTACTTTTTCTGTCAACCATAGCCATTGCCACGGAAAGTGCACGTTGATAACGATGACTACTAATAACGGTGTCTATAATATGCATAAACCACGAATGACAAATTATTCATTTTTCAATTTACCTATACAGGGTGCTCGCGAGGAAACCGCAAGATTTTAACTATGCATTCTAGATATCAAAATAAACAAAAAATATTATAAGACCTTATGTCAAATTACAAAAAAAAAAATTTTTTTAGACTTTTTGATTACTTTGTTAAAATTAATTTATTAATTGTTTTTTATAGGGACAGGTTTTATCGTCAAGTCTATTCTTATTTTTTGATTGTCAGGCAAAAGGTGTGGTAATATTAGAACACATTGTGATAGCATTTGTAATCAAAAAGAAGTTTTATGACGGGTTACGGCGAAAAACTTTTTCCGAAAAAAGGTTAATTAGCTCTGGAACCAAATCCAATCCAGGAAATTTTATATAACATTAAATACTCTAAATAGATGCTCAGGAATTCAGCATTAAAATCTTGCGGGTTCCTCGCGAGCACCCTGTATAGTCAAGCCGGGGTTCTAACATACAATAATTGTAGGAAAGCTAGCTACTTGTATTTCATGGATTTCAGTTTCTAAAGCGAATGTGACATAACCTTCTGCAATAGCATACGATAAGCAATAAGACACGTGACCGTAATAATGTATGGAGATGGTCACGTGACTTTTCGTTCGAATCTGTCATATTCATACATTATACTTATCGCTTATCGTATACGAATGGCATCTTGGCTAGACCTTCTGATATTATGCTAAGAGCCATCCTTCTTAACTCTCTGTAACTGAGGTGACGTATCTCAGACGTATTTTCAACTTTATGGTGTTGATAATAAGACACATGTCACGTGACTGAGAGTGGCAGAGGGTTTATAATACTTAGTTTTCACGCAATGAAACTTCACTCAGTTGTAGTCGTAGATTAGAATTTATATGCAATAACATCGTAATGGGTTTCAAAGCTGACGGATTTATTCAAATTGAGTTCGCATCAGGTGTATTACGTTGCATTAGATACACTCCACAAATTAGATCTATGTTTAAATAGGTAGGTGCAATCTCTTCTTATCATATTTTCATAGAAACGTCCGAATTTATATTACATTACATATTATTACATCAACATAAAAATGTGGTAGTATGTAGGTACAGGGAGAGATAGCGGGAGATCGTGCGGAGAGCTGTGACCGCATCTACCACCGACGTGGACGTCTCAACGTGACCACGACCGCTCTGCCAAGAGCGAAACGACAGAGAAGAAGAAGATGTAGATAAAATGAAATGTTGCAAGATTTTGTCAGCCTCCATAGCCTAGTTGGTTTGGTAGTGACCCTGCCTACGAAGCTGGAGGTTCTGGGTTCGAATCCCGGCGAGGCTATTATTTGTGTATTTATTTATGACAAATATTTGTTCCTTGGTCATGGCTGTCTATGTATTTAAGTATCTATGTGTATCTATCTATTATTATATGTATCGTCGCTTGGTACCCACATCACAAGCCTTAATTGAGCTTATCGTGGGACTAAGTCGATTTGTGTAAGATGTCCCAATATATATTTATTTTATTTTTATTTATTTTTATTGATTATCATTATTTTTCAATTCAACAATGTTGAAATTTTAATGTATTTAGAGAAAACATATATTTGTAATACCTGATTAGGCATTTTCTTGTAAAAATGAGAAAGGATTTTTCGCTACATTTCGTACCTTGTCACTGAGACAGACAATATGATTTCGTATTATTTTCACTTTGCGAATGATATGGTCCGAATGGTATACCTACCTATAACACATGAATTTAGTTAGTGTAGTAGGTAGCTACTCTATTTAATCTTATTTAAAATGAAATAGGAATAAGTTATTTTGAAGCAGGTTTTATTATTGAGAATGTGCTACGCGTTAGGGAGGGACAACATGATTTGTGGAAAAAGGACCTTAATCTATTTAAGAAATATCTTTTTAAGTGGGTCACTTTCTACTTACGTGAATTTTCGAAATATACCTACGTAAATGTTATTAAACAGCATTATCACTTATACACCATGTATGAATTACCATTCTACTATAAACTATTATAATTAAATAAAGTGAAACAGTTTCAATTCAACTGGAGTTCGAAAAAAAAACATTTATTCTTTAGTTGAAACTTTTAAAAAAACCGGCGAAGAGCACGTCGCCGTCGGGCCATGCTCATTGTAGGGGTCCGTAGTTATTCAAAAACGGCTGGGCCGATTATGTTCGAAATAGGTTTATTTTAAAGTATTCGATAAGCCCACTATTCATGATTTTTTTTTTCATATGTTTTGGACTTACGGATCAAAAGTTAGAGGTTACACAATTTGTTTTTTCTTCTGAAGCGATTATCTTCGAATATTTTGACTGTAGAAGAATACTTTCTTTTAAGACCCTTTTTTTAAGAAACCTATTCAATGATATCCCACTCTATAGGATTACAGCAAATAAAAAAATTATTCCCACTTCACTGATTGGGGAGGTACACAAAAAAAAATGGTTTTTTTTCTTGTTTTTATTCTACCACTTTATTGGCATGATCAATATGTATACCTGTACCAAATTGCAGATTTCTAGTACTAACGGCCACTGAGTTATGCTGCGGACAGACGGACATGGCGAAACTGTAAGGGTTCCGTTTTTGCCATTTTGGCTTCGGAACCCTAAAAAGGTAAATGCTGACTTTCCATAGCATTTTTTTACGATAATACTATTAAATATCAATAATTTTAACAAAAAATGCATGTGAACTTCAGGTTCAAGGTTTTAAGTTGGTGTTAAAATCAAGATTGTATTCTGAAAGTGCGTGATTACTGATTATAAAATAATGCAAGTTTGCAGGTTTGTTAATTTTTTTTTACTTTCTACTGACGAATCGGCACATCAAGCTCCAAAAAGAGCAATGTATGAAGTTTTCCCGCGTAGCTTCGTCTTTTTGATTAAGTACCAAAACATTCAAAATATTTTTTTTTTCAAAATCAAGTTCATTCATATAGGTACGCTATTGCTACCTATTATCAAATAAACCAAGACCATTTTGTTTACGTTAAGTTAAAAACCGTATGAATTGTACAAGTCTTCCCCTTATTATGAGTAGGTAATTCGTAGATGCGAGGCAATTATTGTAATAACTTAATTAATCCCAACAACTGTCGAAATTTGAGAGGCAATTATTTTTGAGTTTACAACATCTTAACAGCTACAAGGAATCATTGAAAGTTTCTAAATTAGCTACGTTAATCAACTTCAATTATAACGACTCAAATAAACCTAAGGGCTTGTCCATTAATCACGTCATACGATTTTGGCCTTTTTTAGACCCCCCACCCTCCATGGTGATATTTTCTGGACACCCCCCCCCCCTAGCCAATATGACGTGTAATTTCTTGCCAACTTATGTAGTCCTTTTAATAACTCTTGAATTTACGTACACCGTACACTTAGTATTTAAAAAGTGTTTTATAAAAAATAACAATTTATTTTTACTGGCTATAATATTGTTTAGCAGATTCGCGAGTAACAAAAAAATACACGTGATTTGTCCGATGACCCCCCCCCCCCCCCCCTCCTCCTCTATGGTAATAATTGGTGATTTTTTCTTTACACCCCTCTCGCCCTATACCTACAGTAGGTATGACGTGATTGATGGACAAGCCCTACAACCCTAAGCCGTATAAAATCACTGAATAGGGTTTTGGAAATCACACTTAAAGATGTTCTTCATAAGGTTGTTCTGCTAAACAATGCGGAATAAGAGGTAAGGGAATTAAAGAAACGACAATTTTAATGGAATGCGCCGCGCCCCTTTGAGGTACTAAAATAACCTACCCAAAATATTGCCAAATGGCCAATAAATACCCCCAAATTGCGTATTTATTTGGCAAAAGTTATGGGCCATGATAAAACACTGCAGGGCAGCTTTATTACTGAATCAATATAATGAGAAACGGAAAAGTTACTTTCAATGGTCTGTGGACTAAGCAAACAGATATTTTTAAATGTGCTCCTTTTCGAAAGTCAATATGAACTGAAATATATTTCGTAATGTGCTGTGTGGTTTTTGTAAAGTGGAATGTTAAAGTTTTTAGTACTGTTTAACATTGCGGAAATGAATTTCCATTAAGAGTCACAATTATCGCTGTCACAATTTATGATTTATCTTTTTTTAATTGAAAATTGAAGTGTAAGGAAAATAATGCTCCACGTGTAAGGTATATAATCGTTTTAAACACAAAATTCTCGTGAGAATCATTCATCTTAAAATTATATTTCACTCGGGTTAATCCGCGTGAAAAATATATTTGAAAAATGAAAATGGAAATGAAAAAACGTTTATTGCGTTAAAACAAATACAACATACTATACATTGTTACGATCTCCTAGTAAGTAAAATGATTACCTGTGTCAGGAGATCGTGCTCTATACAACGCTGCGAGACGGTGTATAGGTATAGTAAGTATACTAACAAACTTGAAAATAACAATAAAACTTCTAAACGTGGCGCGCGCATGTGTGTGTGTGTGTTTGTGTGTGTGTGTGTGTGTGTGTGTGTGTGTGTGTGTGTGTGTGTGTGTGTGTGTGTGTGTGTGTGTGTGTGTGTGTGTGTGTGTGTGTGTGTGTGTGTGTGTGTTCATATATGTGTGTAGAATTTACTTTTTAAATTGCTTCAACGTCATCATAATCAGTGATCGGATTAGGTAGTGCCATTTCGGGTGAATGACTTTAAACATTATACTTAACATGGATAAGCCTCGGGATCCTGGGATTTATATTTTTTTACAGAACATTTTCTTGTTATGTCATAAATTGAAGAAACATGAAAAAATAAAAGGATTTTGTAATTGTGAATTAACAGTAGTAGAAGCAAAACAATTATTAAAGAAAACTCTATGACTGCTCTACTTTAGACCACCAGAACCTCAGTCCAGTTAGAACGAAATCAAAGTCCAGTGAGATCGGCCAAAAGAGTTCCAATAAGATTGTCTCAAAGTCCGGTAAAGAAGTAAAAATGATGTTTAATATAATCATTTAACTACAAGTGTGAAATTAACAACTAGAAAAATATTAATAAAGGCACACATATGACAAAATTTGCAATTGTAGAAAAATACGATCAAAACCATGTTCGATAAGTAAAATTAGACTAATTTTTATCAATATCAAACTGGATGTAAAGAAAATAACTATAAAATTGTAAATTTTCGAACAAAAATTTTACTTTTCATATTAAATGTCGGGCTTAGAAGTTATATCCATACTAAGATAACGTACCGAAGTCCCGCGAAATGGCACTACCTAATCCGATCACAGTTCATAATGTAAGTTTCGTAGAAAATTTGTAACATTTTTCTTACAACTGTAATATAAAATACCTAAAATATTAGTTTTTTTGTTTATTTTATTGTAGATATTTGGAGATAATTTGCAAAACTGGTACGTAGCAAATCTTGATTTGCTGCGGGTAACAGGGGCAACGTTATAATTACGCCTGCTGTTTGATGTGGATTCATTATATTTATAGTATACCATAATAGTATTTTTTCTACTCCTGACCTTTTTTTTGCTGGTTAAATAGCTACGCACACTATTGTAAAGATATACATAATTACATCTGTTAAAAGTCTATAGTCTATTTCTCAAAAACGCACTCTCAGCCGGTATCGTAATGTCGCAGCGTTGTTCGATAAGAGAAGGCACGCGAGATATATGGGCGTCTCTCGCTGCCAGAGGTCGTCACTTTCCGAACAGACTCAAAAACGCACTGCGTGCTACCACAGACTGCCACATCACACCTATGATAGACGCCATATTGAATTTGTTCCGATCTTCGAATTTTTACACTGCTACCAACATTAGTACCAGATTATTTATTACAATAATTATAAATTAAAATAATATAAGGTTAAAATAGAATTTTAAAACAAAGGTCCATTTGCAACAGTGCCTAAATATCGGGTGCTCAATAATCAAAATATAGATCTCGACCTGAGAGAAATAAGGTCGGTTCTCGAAAGCATAAAGTGACACTAACAACTAACAAGTCAGAGAAATTGCTAAATCCGACCTTATCTCTTTTAAGTCATACTATGGACTGTTAATTTTTCTAAGAGGACACACTTAAACGTCTATTAAACATCGGTTTTAAAATCGATTGATAAATAGTTTACAGCCATTCTTTTTAGAAAAGCCATAAGCAAAGCCATCTTTTTCAATTGCTATATGTTTGCTTTTCAAGTACCCCTTACTATATCTGATAAGAGTGATAAGACATATTCATTTTGATAATCGTAAATTGATGCTGCATAATGGTGTACAGAACAATATTCACTGTGAAAGATTGCAAATATTTAGGAAATTTCAAGTCAACGTTATACTAAATCATTAAAAAAATTAGATAGTGTCATATGCTTAAAGATTCACAGAAATCTTAGTTGCATACCTTAAAATTGGCTATTGAACTTTACGTCGTTTCACTAAAAAACTATGGAATTTTTGCATTTTGGTGTCACACAAAAGGTACCTAAAATACGATAGTAATGACATTTTTAGAAGAGTATGTGCCCGAGTAGAAAATCGTAAAAAAAACAATTTCGGGAAGAACGCCCTTGCTTGGTAGGCATTTGATCGTATGGTCTTACGTAATGTGTGAGTAATAAAGTGGTAATTGAGACATTAATTATTATTTGTCTATTTTTAGTTAAATAATATTTCCCACAATGTCGTAACAGATGTGCTTACCATAGAAAAAATCAACTGCGAAAGACTCTGATTGTCACGGGATTCGAACCCGCTTCCTCTGAATTGCCGGTCCAACGTGCTTCCAATTACACCAGACGACCTTCCGTCGATCACAGCGGATTTATTCAATGGTATTGTGAAGCTAATCACTAGCGACATCTGTACTTAATGTTTCGAAGGTACTACAACCTTAAGCTACTCAAATACGTGTGTCTACCACAATCGTCCGCAAACTCGACAGCTCTCCGTTGCGTTGAATTTGCTATTGAGGGCGCTGTAATCAATTCATGATTAGGAAACATCAATTTGTTTTTTTTTTATAATTAAACAAATTGATGTTGGTGTTACTTTTTTACAATGGGGATAATCCCATAATGTCGTAACAGATGTGCTTACCATAAAAAAAATCAACTGCGAAAGACTCTGGTTATCACGGGAATCGAACCCGCTTCCTCTGGATTGCCGGTGGTGGTGGAAGAAAAAATAATTTACTTGAGGTTTTTAGTGTCCTCTTAGTAAAATGAACAGTCCTTAATGTAAATAATATTAGCTGTTTGCATGTTAGCTTAAAAACTTAAAATATGTATTATGTTTTACCGTTTCTGATAAACAATAACTACTTAACACAGAGCCCCCAATTAATTATCATAATACCTACATGTTTATGCTGATTTGAGTCTGTTTGTAGCAAACTAATGATAATAACGTTTGACGTGTTTAACCAATTACGTTTTATCGAAGCATTGTGAAGAAACATTTTATCCAGCATTTTTTAAATAAGTAAGTATCAGTCCTTATAAAATAACAAAATATTATTTACCTTAAATATCGGTATAACTTCATATCTGAGCGTTTCAACCGCCTAATTTTGGTGGCATCATTTTTGCCGAAGTTCCTAAACGTCTCAATGTTATACTTCGCCACCTTATACAAAGGTACCATGCCTCCTTCAAATGACAAAGTAGCGCATTGTAACGAATAGAAACTTCAGAAAAATGATGCCAACAAAAATAGGCGGTTGAAATATTCAGATATTCACCCTTAACACGTTGTTAACTACAAACTTCGACGTCTATAGACGTTGTTCAGCCGAAATTGTTAAGTTAGAAATAAAATGCATTGCCATTCTCACAAGAAGACGGTATGCAACAATGTTGCCGTTAAATTTAAACAGCTTTCCACGAAACGAAATCCGATGAAAAATTCTAGTCGGTGCTTCTAAATTGAAGTTAATGTAAATTGAACCGTGCCTGGAATGGCAATCTCTGCGTGAGGAGAATGACACCCTACCCCGTGCCCTCGTCAACACCTGTTGCACCCTGTTTCTATGTAACGGCTCGGCCACGGACACGCGCGAATTGCCTGGCAAGCGTTTTTAGGTAGTAAACTAGGAACCCTTATAGTTTCGCCATGTCCGTTTATCCGCAGCATAACTCTTAGGCCGTTATTACTAGAAAGGACCATGCCCAACTTTGTATGTAACTTTGCCCCAAAGTCAACACAGCTAAAAGTTACATTGTTGAATAGGTCTTTAAATCTACTTCATTTCATTCTATGGGCACCAAGATTAATTCCATTGCAGAACTGCGATATTCATATTTTTGCCGGCGTGAATACAATCTATCAGAAATACTGGTCGTTAATCATTAGGATACCGAAGAGTGTATAAAATAAAATATGTGCACAAGTGATTGTATGTTAACCACCACACTCGCTTTGTTTTTTTTTCTTTTGACAGTAGGTAGCTTTTCTTTCACATACAAATAAGGGTGATCGCTGGTAGCTGCAGCTACCAAAACCAACTAGTGACTAAATCTGCAGATTTTTTTCTATTGAATTAGCTCGTATTCACGCTGACAAATATATGAATACCTCAGATCTGCAATGGAATTCGATTTCGTGTCCATAGAATGAAATGAAGTAAAGTTAAAGACCTATTTAATGACCCAACTCTCATGTTTGTTGGTCTTGGGGCAATTTTGAAGCATACCTAGTCCTTTGCAATTTGGTATTATTAATTACACCGAGAAAGTGGTAGAATAAAAATATGGAAAATAATTTAAGATTAGAAAAAAAGGAGATAGAAAAAAATGTTGAGCCCTCTAACTTTTGATCCTTGGGTACAAAAACATTGAAAAAATTATGAAGTGTGGGCTTTTAGAAAGCTTGAAAATGAAATTATTTTGTACATAATCGGCCCTGCCGATTTTTAATAACTACGGAACCCGTCAACGCTTGAATCCCTCATTATGCCGAAATGTACTTATATAATTTTGATCCCTTGTGACACAATCTACTATTATTTTTGATAGTGTCTTAAAGAAATCGAATCATTTAATATGAGAGGTAAGGCAAAAATTTACAAGAGTGGCGCAAGACCGGTCATTGTGGCAATCTTTGGGGAGGCCTATGTTCTGCAGTGGAAGTCTTTCGGCTGATATGATGATGATGATACAATAGAAGCTCTCTAGAGAATTATAGGAATGGCAAAGAGCAAATATATTAGTTTCTGCTTGTTACAATGCCTTTGAAAGAAACTAACAGAAATGTCTACGTATGTGACAACTTTGCTGGTGGCACTAAGCATTCTACAATTTCTACATGTTTCAGCTTAGTGTTTTCAATTTGAATTTCTGTATTTATCATACACAGGGTGATTCTTGGGTCATGGGCAGAAGTGAACGGGGTACTAGGGACGGTCAAGCTGAGCAACTTTCACTAAGGAGAAAACCAAGAAATGACGAAAAAAAAATCCTAATTATTAATTAATTGATCCATAATTGACGTTAAGAGATTTCTTATACGATTTTACGGTTGTTCCTTAGTGAAAGTTACTTAGCGACCTAGCATCCTGTTCACTCTTGCTCATGACTCTAGAATCTATGTAATATTATAATTTATCATGTATTGTTTGAATCATTCCTTTATTATCTTACTTCGAGGTGAGGACATAAGTAAAAGAAATCGGTCCTTCTGGCGGACCGATTTCTTTTACTTAAGTATGTCCTCACCGCGTGGTAGATGGTACGTACTGCCACGGTACGTACTGAGGCCCTACCGCCAACCACAAACGAAGTGTAGCCTCACTGTCACGCTTACGTATGACTTCACGAGTGGGAGAGAGAGGCAACACTTCGTTTGTGGTTCGCGGTAGAGCCTCTCCTAAATAATAGCCATCTTTTCACTCTGTACCAACTTCGTTCATTATCATTACATGAAACTTATATTATGTAGAAAACTACCCTACTGGTCCTTTCACGATGGTCAATATTTATATTGTGATAGTACGACGAGCCGGACTTGTTAAATACAGGATATTTTAATTTTTATTTAGGTTTTTTCTAGGAAAATAAGTAGGTACCTAGTAAAAAGCTTTTTTTGATATTATTATCCTCTTCTTTGTCGTTAACACTCTTGCCAGAGTGGTCGTGGTCATCACTTCAGCTGTTGGTGGCAAGCTTTACAACACGTCGCCACTCCTCTCTGACGGTCGCCCCCCTCGTGCATTCATACAGTGATGACGAGCCATTTACAGCCGCTTTTATCTAGTCAGTCCACCTCATAGACGATCTTCCTCGTGGCCTGTTTCCCTAAATCTTTCCCTGGACCACAAGTCGCTCAATAGCCACCTCTCCTCGGCGGCATACGTGACCAAAAAAGTGAGGATACGAGACTGAACTAAAGATGATAAACGCTGTTTGATGCCTAGTTCTCGAAGTATAGACTCATTGGTACGGGATTCAGTCCATGATACCCCGAGCATTCATCTCCAGCACCATACTATTATATTCATCACATAAACATTTGTGAAAAAGTCGATCTTAGTCCTCATTCCACTTTTTGACAAAAACATTTTATGGTTAAATGAACGTTATAGGTGCTGCCATCTAAGGGTAAAAATTGGTATTAAATTATTTTCATTTGACGGGGCATTACCTGGCCCCAATTTCACCACATTGACAAGTCCTACAATTGTAAATTTACAGTTTCTCCAATCGGGAGCGTCTATAGGCTACAGTTACCGCTTACCACCGGAAGGGCCATGCGTTTGTTTGCCACCAACATAAAATATAGTGCAGAAACTTTAATAAATCAGCAGTAAATAGCTACTTTTTTGCGAAGCAAAATTACAATTGTCACAAAAACACGACAATTGTAGCGAAATTCCGACATAAGCCGAACCTCATGTCAAGATTTAATGAAAATTGTACTAAACCTTGCGACAATTGTCACGGGTCTCGGAAAATAAAAAGTAGTTTATTAACGCTATAATTGCATTATTAGTAATCATTCTATGTTGGTGGCAAACAAGCACATGGACCGTCCGACAGTAAGCGGTAGCCGTAGCCTACGGAGGCCTGTGACGTCAGTAACAGTGATATTTTACAATTGTCACAATTGTAATTATGGTGAAATAGGCCACTGGTAAGTTGTAGTTTTCAACTCAAAGCTTTGGGGCCGTTTTTGAAGGCTTACGAAACAATAAATTCATAGATCCCAGTTACGGTTTGCCGCTCGAGTAATCTCTAGGAATTATAGAATTAAGCCAAATACAGGATCTCATTAGATGATGTAGTCAGCCATGCAATGTACATATAATTCCGGTGCAGATCAAACGAACATTCGCTATTCTAACCCCCTACTCTACGAAATTCAATCGCTACACAAAACGTGATTCGTTGATTTCGTAGAGTGGGGGATAGAATAGCGAATGTTCGTTTGGTCTGCATGCACCTTTAGCGTTAAATAAGTAATATAAGAAATATACTTACATTAATCAGAGGCCTGGACGAAAGGAGTTGCCGGTAATGCCGGCAGAAGACATAAACAGGGTGTAATCGATAAGTGTTTACAGGCCATAATTCCGTAAATATGAGAGATATCAGAAAACTTTTAACTGATATCCAAAGTACGTTACCCAATGAGTAAAATTACATTAATAACTTTTTTTAAATAGATGAAGTAATATCAAAAATATTAACTTAAAACGCTCCCATACATTGATTATGACGACTTACAGCCCTAAAGAATGTCGGGTGTCGTAAGAGATAAAACTGTTAGAAATTCGTTATTTGTACGAATACATTGTAATAAAATAATAATACTACCGTTTATGAAATAACTATTCTAACATTTAAATTTATTCTTAAATAAAAAAATATTCGTATTAAACTAGTCTTTGAATGAACGGTTACGTACTAAATGTATTGGAGGGTTTGAAGTTAATATTTGAGATATTTCGGATTTTATTTCAAAAAAGTTATTAGTGTAATTTTACTCGTTGGGTAATGCACTTTCGATATAAGTTAATTTTTTTCTGATATCTCTCATATTTACCGAATTATGGCCTGTAAACACTTATCGATTACACCCTGTAGACAGCCGTCAATTAATGTTCAGTGACACTTCAATCCTTTGTCAACTCTTACGACACCCGCGGGAAGAGTTGGAGTGAGACATAAAAAAAAAATAATACCTATCTTGGCACATCTTACACAAATCGACCTAGTCCCACGGTAAGCTCAATTAAGGCTTGTGATGTGAGTACCAAGCGACGGTGTATATAATTATATAATAGATAGATACATTTAGACACTTAAATACATAGACAGCCATGACCAAGGAATAAATATTTGTGATAAATAAATAAGTACCTATACAGATAATGCCCTCGCCGGGATTCGAACCCAGTTTCGTAGGGTCACTACCAACTAGGCTACGGAGGCTGACATATTTTTATTGAACCACATGGCCCCAATTTATATTTATTCATTATAATATATATTCTTAGTTCTTGTCTCCGTCATAATTTCTTATTTATATACGTATATGAAAAGTAAGTGATATCGACATAATTTTTAGGATTCCATAATTATCTGAAGGGGAAAAATAAAAGCGATTATTTATCTCCACCCGTCCGTCTGTCACCAGGCAGTATCTCATCCTAATCATGACAGCTAGACAAGGCTAGGCAGTTTAAATTTTAATATAATTAATAAAGATAATATTAAGGCATATTATTTATTTATTTATTTATTATTATCTCCGGTTGTTCTCAGATTGCTAACACCGAGTACTCGTACAGACATAACATCGTAGCCAGTGTTATACACCAGCAGCTCGTCCATTAATACGGCCTTGTGGGCGTCGATGTGACCAACTATTAGTACACAGCTGCACCTGTTCTTGAAAATGCTACGCTCTATTGTGATCGGCTTATCATCACGGACAGGACTACAGTACGTATTGTAGCCAATAAGCCTGATATCGTGCTGGTAGATCGATCGCAGCGCCGGGCCGTGCTCGTCGACGTCACCATCCCTCATTATGAGAATCTCGGAAAGGCCGAAATGGACAAGTCCAGTAACTACAGTCAAGTGCAAAAATAAGTATCGAAAGAATCCGCTCATAAATACGAGTATATTACGACGTTCTTATACAAAATTAGAGTGCATTGGGACATATTTTTTGAGTATTTTGTATACACCTTATTTTGCCTTTGACTGTACCTAGACTTGGCCCCATAAGATAACCGCCATGTGGGATGTTGACTCGACGATCATAGTCCCAATAGTCGTTACAGCGAACGGTTTAATAGCGAAGAGTCTTGACCAACTTTTAAAGGGTCTCTCGCTAGATGGCTGGATCGAGGATCAGATGCCTTAAACACGTGCAGCTTGGGCCCGCCTCGTTGCAGGTTCGTTAGGTTTTTAAATTGTGTTTATATTTTGTATTGTTTTTGTATGTTGTATTGTATTTTATTCTTATAATCATGTTATAATAATATAACATGATTATAAGAGTAATAGTACATTACTATAGAGGACGGGAAACGAAGGGTTACATGCCAAGTAGATATATCTGGCCTCAGTTCCTTCGGCCAGATAGTGATACGCGGCCTGTAACCCTGTTTCTCGCCGAGATTTGTATAGTGCTTTTCTCAAACTTACCATGAAATAAAACGAACTGATTTCGCCGAACCATACTATTTAATTTGTAAATATACCATTAGTACAGAATCGTATAACATTAAAAAAAAACATTCGCGCCTAACTTTTTTTTAATCTGTTTGAGGTCTCCTTTTACCTGTTGATATAGATATAAGTTTTATGGTTATTTTTTTTTCTGTGGCTGAATGTCAAAACCTAGTGTCACATTTTAACGTTTCAAAACAAAAGACAGTTTGTTTGCAGTCCTAGGTGTGAAATAAATACATGAAATCTCTTTACATATCATCTTAGCACATGACACCGGATACATAGTATTTCCGGGTTTAATTTAACGTAAGTAACACAATGACATTAAATAATAAATGGACGCACAGAGCCAAACAAAAAAACCAAGAAAAGTGGCACTAAAAGTCATTTCTATCATGTTTCAGTTGAAGCTAATAACGCTCACTTACAATAAACTATAATAAAAAAAACTCAAAGAATAAAAAACTTTGTGAAGTGAGCAATAAGTGTCAAATTTGCGAACAACACCGCAAAATAGTAGAAACTTTTTATGTTTAAGGAATAATGATCCTATACCGTAAGGTGACCAAATGTCAACTGTCAGAACTGAATAGCGGAGCAAAAGGACCGCAATATTTACTTCTGCAACCCATTTTTTGGGGCCATTTTTTGAGCTTTTTGGGGATCCACTTATATATTCTAAATCAATGAAGTAACATCAACATTCCGTAGCAAGTTTGAGAAAAGGTTATTTTCTTAGGTTAAATAATTAAATAAAGAGAAGAAGTTAAATCATTGGTGTAGGATAATTCGGTGCTCTTCAATAACAGACGGGCGATTTGTATGTATAGTTGTATAATCAGCTTCCACAAAATTTGTATATATTTGAACGGTATAGTTTAAGGGTTAAGTAGATGCACTTGATCGTGGCGTCGACAGATAGGTAAATGCCTTAGAAAATGGTATGCGCTCCTCCCGCGCGCTTGACCCCTCTCTCGTCCATCAGCAGGTAAGGGTGAGTGTAGACATCTTCCCCCCCTCGGAAACTGTGGGTTTTCGAGTAGTTTCTTCACACTCATCGTTAGGTAGGGGGCATAGATTTGTGACAGCGCGGCGAATGAGACCCTTGGACGTGTTGACATCGGCGACGCGTGCGATGCCATCGGCTCCTGGGTAAAGTCGTTGGATGCGCCCCATGCGCCATTTGAGTGGTGGTAAGTTAGCCTCCTTGAGTACCACCATATCGCCTTCAGCGAGTTTCCCTTGATTGATGCGCCACTTTGATCGTTGTTGCAGCTCGTTCAAGTACTCGGTGCGCCATCTCTCCCAGAATTGTTGCCGGATCTGCTCAATGTGCTCATATTTTCTGAGATGATTTGGGTTGATTTCGGTGAGCGTCGGAGATGGCAATGAAGTGAGCGGTTTACCGATCAGGAAGTGCCCGGGACACAAGGGATAAAAATCAGTAGGATCGGTTGATAAGGGAGTTATAGGCCGTGAATTTAAAATTGCCTCGACCTGTGCAAACAAGGTCGATAATTGCTCAAAAGTGAGGTTCGTGTTCCCTATCATTCGAGTAAGATGATGCTTAGCAGCCTTTACGCCGGCTTCACTAAGACCGTTAAAATGCGGTGAATAAGCAGGTGAGAACTTAAAAGTTATGAATTCACCGGCAGCATAAGACGAGATGGATTCACCGCAAGATTCTAAGAATCTTTTGAACTCATTATTTGCGCCTACGAAGTTTCGGCCATTATCACAATGGATTACGCTAGGTTTTCCTCTGCGAGAAATAAAACGGTTTAAACACATGATAAATGCCTCTGCACTCAAGTCTGATGCAATTTCCAAATGAATTGCTTTGGTTGCAAAACAGACGAATATACATAAATAACTTTTAATTATTTTGCAACCACGTCCCTTTCGATCACGAGTTGGAAACGGACCAGCGAAGTCGATGCCGGTAACCTCGAAAGCGAAGCTGGGAGTGACTCGAGCGGAGGGTAAGTTTCCCATTACTGGTATGACAGATTTAGCTTTTAGTATTTTACAGATCCTACAATTGTTTACAGTAGATTTCGCTAATCTTCTTCCAGCCACAGGCCAATACAACTGCCTGACGTTAGTCAATAATAATTGTGCCCCTCCGTGGCACAGTTTTTTGTGTTCGTGAATGAACAGCAGTTTGGTAAACCGATTCTTTGAATCCAATATGATAGGATTGTCATGTTGTTGACTTTGTCAATTTGTCATTGAATTCATTGTATGTCGTTTCTTTAGCATAATAAAACCTAAGATTCAGGTTTATCTTTATTCTAATACTATGTCAATTTATTATGCTAAAGTATATTAATTGCTTCTGTAAAAAAGCATTGCCGAAAATGGAAAAGTATCTTAAGCCTGACAGATTTGAAGCGGACCCGATGGATAGTCACAATGGTCCAAAATGGCTACACTGGAAAAAGACTTTCGAAAATTTCCTTCAAGAATGCAAAGCCGAAACTGATGCGGTAAAATATAAACTGCTTATTAATCTTATAGCGCCGAATATTTATGAATATATTGCTCAGTCAAGTGATTATACTAATGCCATATCCACGTTGGAATGTTTATTTGTGAAGCCGAAGAGTGAAATTTTTGCACGCCATAATTTGTCTTCTAGACGTCAACAGAATGGTGAATCCGTTGATCAGTACCTTCAAGCGCTGAAGTTGCTGTCGAAAGAATGCAGTTTTAAAGCGGTTACTGCTGAACAATATGAAAAAGACTTCATAAGGGATTCATTCATTGCGGGCTTAGCATCTTCCACAATACGACAACGTCTCCTAGAAAATATGACTTTAACGCTAGATGAAGCCCACACTCAAGCTCGCACTTTAGAGTCTGCCCAAATACAATCTCAAAGCTTTAGCCCACTACAGACTGCCGCAGTTGGCCATACTTTGTCAATTCCTGCACAGTCCACGTCTACTGCTGCAGCTACAGCTTCAATTCGAAAAATTGCATACAGTACACATCCTTCAAAATCTCAAAATGAAGAGAAATGTTATTTCTGTGCAAACCCACGGCACCCTCGGCGACTGTGTCCAGCTTGGCGAGCCACCTGTCTTAAATGTGGAAAGCAAGGGCATTTTGCCAAAGTCTGTAGAGGCAACATTTCGCAAAACGCTGCTATCGTGATGAACAATGACGAGCAAGCACAGGATGTGTCTTCGTGTTTGACATTGGCGGCAAGTGGGATAGAAAAATGTACTACGTCTATAGAGGTAAATGGAATTAAGTTAAAAGCTCTGATCGACACTGGAAGTTCAGCCAGCTTCATAGACGAAAAAGTTATTGTACAATACGGGCTGGCTACGAAACCTTGGACACAAAGCGTTTCAATGGCATCATCATCACACACGACGAATATTACTCAAGTCTGCTCTGCCATATTAACCCTCAATAATCAAACTCACTCGGGGATATTATTTCGAGTTATTAAGAATCTTTGCTGCGATGTTATAGTGGGCCATGACGTACTGCAACAGTATTCATCAGTAGAGGTTAAATTCGGTGGTACTATGCCTCCCTTAAAACTATTCGCCTTAAAAGAGGCTATTATCGACCCTGTCAATTTGTTCGCCAACATGTCGCCGGAATGTCACCCGATTGCAGTGAAATCTCGCAGGTTTGCGCTGCAGGATGCGAAATTTATCGAGGAAGAAATTCAGAAACTCTTAGCTGACGGAATTATAGAAGAGAGTAAATCACCATGGCGCGCTCAGGTCCTCTTGACAGCCGGAGCGCATCACAAAAAAAGAATGTGCATTGACTACTCTCAGACTGTTAACAAGTATACCTACCTCGACGCGTATCCTCTTCCTAACATCGAAGAAGTAATAGCTAAAGTTTCTAACTTCAAAGTATTCAGCAAGATCGACTTAAAATCAGCATATCACCAAATCCCTATTATTTCAGAAAATAAACCCTTCACGGCCTTTGAAGCAGCAGGAAATTTATATCAGTTCTGCCGTATACCGTTCGGCGTCACCAATGGTGTTGCATGCTTCCAAAGAGCTATAGATTCGATTATAAGAAAATCAAAAATCGATGGAATATATCCTTATCTAGACGATATAACCATCTGCGGAAAAGATAAGAAAGACCACGACGAAAAACTAAATAAATTCTTGGAAATCGCAGACAAGTACCACCTGACTATCAACAAAGAAAAGAGCCAGTTTGCATTGACGGATATAAGTATCCTAGGATATAACATTAATAATGGAATAGTTAAACCTGATCCGGACCGACTGCGTCCGCTCCTTGATATGGCGTTACCTCAAGACTCAGCTTCGCTAAAACGAGCCATAGGGCTATTCTCACATTATTCTAAATGGGTGCCTGACTTTTCAAATAAATTGTATCCACTAACTCAAGTTGAAAGCTACCCTCTTGACTCCAGACAAGCCCTAGCATTCGAAGAAATGAAACACATAATATCGAAGTCATCACTATCCGCTATCGACCCAGATGAAACATTCACTGTAGAAACAGATGCCTCCGATTTTTCAATAGCTGCCTCATTAACTCAAAATGGTCGACCTGTGGCATTTTTTTCGAAATCTCTAAGTGCCAGCGAGAAGAATTACCCTATTATTGAAAAAGAAGCTTACGCAATAATAGAAAGTCTTAAGAAATGGCGACACTATTTACTTGGACGATCATTCTACCTCGTAACCGACCAAAAATCAGTAGCTTACATGTTACAAGGGCATGCTAGTAAAATAAAGAATGATAAAATTCAGAGATGGAGGATTGAACTTTCAAACTATACTTTTGACGTCAAATACCGGCCAGGGAGTCAAAATACTGTTGCAGATGCCTTATCGAGGCAAGTCTATTGTGCGGCGTTAACTGATGACCGATTAAAAGAATTGCATCAAACGCTCTGTCATCCTGGTGTTGTCAGATTAACACACTGGATTCGATCAAAAAATTTACCGTTTAGTTGTGATGATGTAAAGAAAGTTGTATCATCATGTCCTACGTGTGCAGAAATCAAGCCCAGATTCGCCAAATCGGCCAGTACCTTAATAAAAGCCACTGCCCCTTTTGAGAGATTATCTATGGATTTCAAGGGGCCGATACCGTCATCGACACGAAACAAATACATCCTAACTATAATAGACGAATATTCAAGATTTCCTTTTGCGTATGCTTGCGCAGATATGAGCACGGAGACAATTACAAAGCACTTGAGCGAACTATTTTCAGTATTTGGATACCCGTCAAATATCCACACAGATCAAGGAACTTCTTTTATGTCCACAGAGATGAAGGACTTCCTACATTCTAAGGGTGTGTCCACAAGTAGATCCTCACCATACAATCCCAAAGGCAACGGACAGGTCGAACGTTTGAATGGTACTCTATATCAGACCATCCGTCTTGCTTTGAAAACAAAAAATCTGCCTGTCACTATGTGGGAGACCGTGATGACTCAAGCTTTACACAGCATAAGATCACTACTTTGTACTGCCACTAATAAGACTCCGCATGAAAGAATGTTTAACCACTGTCGACGATCCTCGTGGGGGCAATCCATGCCTCCATGGTTACAACCTGGAAAAGTTCTCCTTAAAAAATTCGTTCGCGCCAGTAAATATGATCCTCTTGTAGAAGAAGTCGATTTGTTAGAAGCAAATCCTAGCTATAGTTCAGTGAGATTGTCAAACGGCAAAGAACTTATTGTATCTAATCGTCACCTGGCTCCCACTGGTACTATTAGTGAATCCACACTAACTGAGCTTAATAATACAAATGAGGGAACTAGTTCCTCAGACTGTCTCAGAGATAATGTGAATGATCTGGAGTTCTGCGAACCTCTAGCAGACCCCGCCCTGCCTCCTGAATCAGAATCTACCCAAAACGACGAAGCCCCTGACGTGCCGCCGGAGCCTGTTCCTCCCCCTGCTGCCCCAGCTATACCGCGGCGCTCGGGAAGAGACCGACGCCCCCCTACCTACTTGGCGGACTACGCTCAGGACTAAGGAGGGAAGAATGTCATGTTGTTGACTTTGTCAATTTGTCATTGAATTCATTGTATGTCGTTTCTTTAGCATAATAAAACCTAAGATTCAGGTTTATCTTTATTCTAATACTATGTCAAGGATGTTTTTTACTAAATATTTCAGATGAATTTTGAATACGCCCACCTACTCGGAGGATCTTTTTCTCATCGACAAAGGGTCTGAGAGACAGGATTCGTGATTTTGAAGGTAAGCCCTTTTTGTTATTAAGTAGATGTAGTTCATGCTCGAAACATTCCCCTTTGTGTTGCTTAACTAGATGATGCAACGATAACCGTAGTTCATCTGTAGTTAAATGACCTGTAGTTTTATTGTTTGAGTGACGTATGTTGTGTATAAAACGCAGTGCATATGCCAAGCTACGTAATAATATTGTAAATTTAGAGAAATTTTCAAAATTTACTAACTTGTCATCAATAGTAGGTATATTGGTAGTGCATGTTATAGGTATAGTAGTTTTAGGTTTAGAATTAGATTTATTCGATTTCATTTCAGGTATGTTGGCGCTCGGTTTAATAACCTCCGGCCAGGCTGATGGCCCTTGTAATAAAAAGCGGGGTCCATGCCACCAAAGGTTAGCATCAGCTACTTGTGCTGGACTTACACCACGTGATGCTAAGTCCGCAGGGTTTTGAACGCCCGGGACGTGTCTCCAGGATCCATTCGCAGTAAGCTGCTGAATCTCTGCGACACGATTTGATACAAACGTTTTAAGGTTTTGCGAAGGTGAACAGATCCATCCTAGAGTAACAGATGAGTCTGTCCAATAATAGATGTTTGTGACTGTAAGTCGTAAAGCTTCGATTACCTTTGAACTTAGACGTGCAGCTAATAAAGCTCCACATAATTCAAGTCGTGGGATTGTCTGAGCTTTCACGGAACTTACCTTGGTCTTAGCGCATAACAGATTAACTGATATGCTACCTGAACTACTAATTGAACGTAAGTAGACGCATGCTGCATACGCATCTTGCGACGCATCACAGAATGCATGCAATTCAACGATTGCATCAGGATCGCCTGTGAGGACAAATCTGGGTATTTGAAAGTTAGTCAGGCTCTTAAGGCCTTGCACGAAACTAAACCATGATTTCGATAGTTCTGTGGGAATAATATCATCCCAGTCTAACTTAGTCAGCCATAAATTCTTTAGAATGATTTTGGGTACTATTGTGCATAAACTTAATAACCCTAGAGGATCGAACAATCTAGCTGAGTTTGATAAGATCGATCGCTTGGTGGCTACTGACGATTGTTTGATATCGACAGGAAAGTTGAATGTGTCTGTGCTAGGGTCCCATTTCAGACCTAGTGCGCTTGATTGTGAACTGAAATCTAAATCTTTCGGTATTAGTGTATTAGAACTATTTTGAAGGACGGAACCGACGTTAGAACGGAATTTACGCAATGGCAAGTGCGCTGAATGAAGAACTTCCGTTATTGAATTTATTATATGGCATAAGTCCTTCTTTGAACTGCTCCCTGTAATAACGTCATCTACGTAGAAGTCGTGCTTGATTATATCAGCAACTCGCGCTTCACTACACTCATTGGCGAGCTGCACAAGGCACCGCGTACTTAGAAATGGTGCAGAAGATGTACCGTATGTGATCGTATTAAGTTGATATATTTTGATGGGCTGATCAAACTGCTCACGCCATAAAATCATTTGTAGATGACGTTGTTCGGGCTTCACTAAGATTTGACGATACATCTTCTCCACATCGGCTGTCACTACATATTTGTGTTGCCTAAAACGCAGTAATATGGAAAAGAGGTCGTCTTGAACAACAGGTCCGACATGTTGTATTTCGTTGAATGACACGCCAGATGACGTTTTAGCTGACGCGTCATAGACTACGCGTAATCGCGTAGTTTCGCTAGATTCGCGAATTACAGCGTGATGTGGCAAATAGCACCCTCGCTCTGGCTTAGGCACTTCACTCATATGTCCTAGGCGCTCGTACTCTAGCATAAATTTAGTATATTCGTGCTTAAATTCAGGGTTTTGTTTCATTTTACGTTCCATTTGATATAGTCGCCGTTCGGCTATTTTAAAAGAGTCGCCTAAGACATCTGGTGAATCGCGAAGAGGTATTTGTACACAAAATCTACCATCTTCGTCACGCTGAGTAGTTTCTTGAAACAGAGTTTCGCAATATTCGTCGCTATTTGACGTAGGTTTGTCTTTGGGAACTTCTTCTAGTTCCCAAAACTTTGTAAGTTGTTGTTGTATATCTTGACTAAAATAGCAATAAGGTTTACTAGGACGCTTTAAATTATTCCAATCGTTACGGCCACCAAGGATCCATCCAAGGTCAGTTTCATGGAGGACCGGTTTATTTGGCCCGAGTTTTATTTGAGAAGTGCCCAGAACGTCCCAGAAGATGTCTAATGATAGAATCATATCGATATCTGCGGGTCGATGGAAGTCTGGATCAGCCAATTTAATATGGCTGGGAATGTCTAATTCCTCAACTCGTATCACGTTTTGAGGAACAGTCCCGGTTACGACTGGCAAGATATAACATTTAACATTGGTAGCATATGAGGTATACGTAGACCTAATTTGTATGTTGCAATGTGCGGCTATGCTTACTGTTGCATTTTTAAGACCGTACACGCATTCGTGTTTTTTAATTATAGGGCATCCTAACTTAGCTCGTGCCGCCTCCGTTATGAAAGAAGACTGCGCACCGTTATCAAGAAGAGCGCGCAGTTTGATTATTTTGCCATTGTATGACGCCTCAACTATAGCCGTTGAGTGAAGACCCAAGCCTGAGGAGCCAGCAGACAGCGTAATTGCCGGATGCGGAGAAGACGCATTATCAGTGTTGTTGTTAGGTATGTCAACATTAGACACTGAATTGGTAGGTAAGGATGTAGACGTAGGCGATTCTAAGTTATTTTGCATATTTTGTCGAGATGATGATGATGATGATTGCGATGGGTGCGGTTGAGAACCGCTGGGTAAGTTGTTACCTTTATGAAGTAAAGTATTGTGCCTTCTTTTACAAATGCGGCAACCGGCGAGCCGGCATTGGTACGATTGGTGATCGCCACGTAAACAATTACTACATAATCTCCATTGATAAACCTTTGCATTTCATTCTTGCACAGACATTGATTTAAATTTGTTGCAATCGTATAGTTTATGATCTTGTTTACAAGCTAAACAACAGCCACGGGGTAAAGAATCGAGCGAAGAAGAAATGAAGGATTTCGACTTTATCAAGGTTTGACGATTTTCAACTTTATTATTATGAGTTTGATTATTTGAGGTTTTGGCGGCATAGACCGTTTCTAAAACAGTTGCCCTTTTACGAAGAAAGTCAAAAAAATCGTCCAATTTGTTGGTCTCTAATTTGCTTCGATGTTCCTCCCAATTTCTCGCGGTTACCGAGTCCAACTTTGACGAGCCTATATAAATAATAATCGTGTCCCAACTATCAGTTGGTTCGCCTAACAACTTCAACGCACTTAAATTTTTCGAAATTGCATCAACTAAGTTGCGTAGGCCCCGGTCGGACTCTTTAGAGAGCGCCTCAATTGAAAATAGACATTTAATATGTTCGTTAATTAATAGGCGCTTATTGTTGTACCTATCGCAGAGCAACGACCATGCGATTTGATAATTATCTGCTGAAACGCTGACCGAATTAATCACTGCAAGAGCGGAACCCTCCAAGTATGATTTTAAATAATGAAATCTACTTATGTTGTCTAAATTGTCATTATTATGAATGAGAGATATGTACATGTCTCGAAACTGAAGCCATTTACTTGTATCGCCATTGAAGGGAGGAATTTTCAGGGGTGGCAGTTTGACGTGGTTCGTAACTGATGTGGAACTGCCACGACATGAAAGTTCATCGCTTTGTTTAATTTTGCTATTATTAAACGCATCTAAATATTCTTGAGCTGTGCCAATCAGCTGGAAGAACTGGTTTTCCGTTTGCTCCCTTTCTTCCATCTGTTTTGACGTATCAGTATCTAAAGACTCAATTTTATTTTGAATTTCATCGAAAGTGTAACTCAGCTCTTGGAATTTGGTTAATCTTAAACTTAATTCATTGTTTATTAATTTATTACGCTCAGTTACACTATCGAGACACATTAATGGCGTTAAATATTTTTCAAATAATGTTACACGGCCTCTAAGTGTGGCCCTTTGCTTTAAGAGTTCTTTTAATTCGGTCATTATGTAGGCGAAACTAACAAAGATGTTAGTTATAAAGTAATTAAATTGAATCCAACCTCGTAAAATGATGAGTAGGTCAGCTTATCGTCAACAACAGCTGTGCACTATAGGTACCGGGCGGACAATTGCACTTCGCACGGTGTTACTCGCCGCCGCTGTTGGAAAACCGCTGTGTAGTGCAGTTGCCAAAATCACTAGTTCTCACCTGCCTTTATCCCGATTTTCTCCTGAAATAGTCGGCAATTATGTTTAAATACCTATAAGTACTTGTTTCTAAAGTGGGACTACTGTAGGTATTAAACGAAAACTAGTAACCTTAAACACGAAAGTTGGACACTGTGTGTCAATGTGTTAACACGCGAATTTTAAGTTGAATTTTATGGAATATTTAATTGTTTTACGGTACCAACACATATGTATTACTTAGTTAAGAAGTATAAAGAAGCTATTTGAATGCTATTTATGCATAAGGAATAAGTAGTTACGAAGTTAATTTAATAATTTTGCAAACGGTGGTACCTACCTAGACTAAACTCACAAACCGCACAAATTGCACTAGAAATTATCGAACCAAATTAACACAAGTTGAGAACAATATTTTTTATAGAAAAGATGAACACTAATAGGAACGGGCGTACTTCCTTCGGATCCAGTAGGTATGTAACTCTTTCCGGGATATCCTTGCCTTCCAGTTGCGTCATTCACATCACGTCGAGGTCACCATAAATTGTAGGATAATTCGGTGCTCTTCAATAACAGACGAGCGATTTGTATGTATAGTTGTATAATCAGCTTCCACAAAATTTGTATATATTTGAACGGTATAGTTTAAGGGTTAAGTAGATGCACTTGATCGTGGCGTCGACAGATAGGTAAATGCCTTAGAAAATGGTATGCGCTCCTCCCGCGCGCTTGACCCCTCTCTCGTCCATCAGCAGGTAAGGGTGAGTGTAGACAATTGGTAATTGGTGGAAACTGGGAGTTGTGAATACTGTGTATCTACTACACAATATCCGTAGGGCAAATCCGGTAACTGGCATTGGTTAATACCTCATATGTAACAAATATAGCCAAATTATTCCGCCAACGAATGTAAAATGCGTTTTAATACAGCGTGTGTATTTGATACGGGAATATTTTAGTGGCGATTACTATCGGGTCTTACATAAATTTCTTTAGGAAGTGAAGGTATAGTTTTTTTCATACAAAATAATTGAGCACGCAATGTATTGCATCCACTGCTAGCCACATTAATTAACGTAGTTTTCAGTATCTAAACGTCATACGTGTGTCATGTCATTTGGACGGCATACATTGCTGCTGGGTTGCACTTTAGAAAAATTATTACAACAAAATTTAACTAAATGATTATCTTATACGATTCGTAGGATCAGATAATATAGCTGGATTAATTATTCGCCCTAATAAAATACCTACCTAATAAAGTTGATTTTTGTATTTACCAGTACTAAATAGTTACGCGATCTTGCCTTATGGATGTGGCAAACCTCCTTGGGTTGCTTACCTAGCCTCCCAGTCTACAGTCCCACAGTATGAACGTTCTGCAGATACGCACTATTTACGAGTGCTAGTTCCGCGGTACTGTACTATCCCAACTATTAGGTCACCTATGAAATTGGCGTTTTGTATGGAGAATTTGGTGTATATTTTTTTCATGTCAAAATCAAAATGAACCTAATTTTGACAATAACATTAGACACTTCTATGACGATGACGTGTTTAGTATATTTATATTTCTTAAAACAAGGTTAATACTATACGAGTAACTATTTCAAACATATGAATCGGCAGCATATGGCAAGAGTGGTTTTCAAAGCCTATTTTAAATATCATGGAACTTATTAGTGTGAAAAAACCTTTGTTACATAGTGCACTGTTACAAACAAAAAATATACTCAAGTTACTCTTTAGATAATAAAATTAGGGACCAATATTTTTTAACCCTTAAATGCATGGTGTACGATGTGTCGTACATAACCAAAACGTAGGTGGTGTTTGAAAACTAGATACGTATATTATGTTCTTAAGGTTAATTTTGCAAGGAAATTTAATGAACTTTCAAACTTATTATTGATTCATTGGCGTAACTGTATTTAAAAAAACTTACATGTGTTTAAAAGCAAGATGGCGGAAATTTGTTTTCGTTGCGTGCGTTTAGCGGTTTTTAACTAAGTAAGAAATTATTTTTTATTGGAATTTTGTAATTCATACCATAACGATTTTACGATTACTGAATTTAGTATACTTTTCAATCTAAAAGTAAATAATAGTGCATGTTTTATCATGCACGATTTTGCAAAAAATGGATAATAATTGATTAGTAGTACAAAACCCACGCAAAATATGTCCACAGACTTTTTTTTCTATTTTTCTCGTGCTTGGGACGCCATTAGGTATGCACATTTTGTTTTTGGAACGAAAAGAAAAAATAATGCATTTAAGGGTTAAGTCTTCATTATAAACTAGTCTTTGTAAGTATAGATCTATCATGCAGATTGAACCGGCGGCGTGTATCCGACGTGGCAGTTAGTCGCGTGATTGATGTTATGTTTATGTAATCCTTATGTCCAGACTAATTCGACATCACACTGTCGCGGTGGCTTACCTTATTGAGTTAAGTGTCAGGACATACATATACGTAAGTGTAATAATCAGGGCCCGTAATTTTCATGGCGATGACATCAATTTGACGTGACGCTCCACTTAAGGTGATCCTAAATAGTTTTAATGATAATTATTAATCATTAGTCATCAATGATTTTAATCATTTACAAATGTCTTCAAAAATAGTATATTTACACGTGAAATAAATAATACCTACTTGATACGTGAAACATAAGTAAAACTATTTGATTTGTTTTTATACATATATTTTATTTAATGATATTGTTAGCACATTTCAATATTTACGTAGAAAACAGAATTCCTCTTTAACGTAAAGTACGTATCAAGTAAGTATTATTTATTTCACGTGTAAATAGACTACTTTTGAAGTCAAAACTACAATTTATGTACATAGATTAAAATCTAACTAATCTACTTAACCTAACCTATATCTAAGATTGGCCCTTGTGGCATTGTACCGAGGATGCTGGCGGCATTTTGAAGTTATTTGTACATGATTAAAATATTGACGACTAATGATTAATATTTAACAATAAAATTATTTCGGATTACCCTAAATGGAGCGTGACGTCAAATTGATGTTATCGGCATGAAAATTACGGGCCCTGGTAATAATAAACGCACTATACTTTGTGTCATAATTTTTACATTTCAATCCAATTGAATAAATTGAAAATGTGAATTGAATTGCTTTTTTATCAAATATATTTATGCAGTGCTCCCGCCAAGTCGATTAAAACATAGCATAGCCGTACCTTCCTTTTCTCGAGGCAGTTTAGGCCATTTTAAACTTCATGTTGAAAAAATATATTTATGTAGGTCAGACGTTAAAAAATTATAATATCTATAATATGTATGAGATTATTTTATTTTGAAAACTATTGTTTTCAATAGGATTTCTCGTTTGCCATGAATAACGAGCGATGCCTTTATAGATTTCCATACAAAATTATACAATGTTGTTATTTTTTTCTGACGTTGTCAAGCGAAATCTCATTCCGCCATCATTAAACAATATTTTTAAAAATTCATTAAGTTGTCGTAGAAAAAAATATGTATGCAATTGTACAGAACAAGGTATTAAACATTCATGTTATTCTATTATTAAACGAACCGTGGATTCGTTTCATAAAACTACATTAATGTAGGTATGAATATTGTAAATGTCCCCGTTATGCAACAGTTATATTATAAATGTCTCCGTTCCCACTTGAGATATATACATAGGTCCTAATTTATTAGTTGCAGATATTTTTTTATTTAAGGTAGCCAGGCTCAACGAGGGTGCGGAGTGCTGCCGACGGGGGGACCTACGGAACTGACAATACTGGCTTCGGCCTGTGTTGGCGCGGCATGCAGGTGCGGCTATCAGGGAGACCCGGTGAAACGGCTGACCGCTGGCCGCCCGTAGGTCAGTAGGGTTCCCGAACCCAGGAACCACGTAATCTCCGCCCTGGGAGGCTGAACCGCCAACCTGCGCAAAATCCCTGGAGTAGTGGCCGTGCCGGAGGAGGAGACCGGAGTGGACCCGGCCGCTGCCACAGGGGGGGGGACCGGGGGCCCTTCCGTACGCCGTGCCTGCAGACCGCACTACCTGCGCTGTCCCCTGCCAGATTTGTTCCGTTTGTTTGTCCCTTGAGTCGTCGGCACTCCGAACCCTTCTTAGGATTAAGTACACCCACTATAATGGCGCGAAAACAGAAAAAGTTTGGACTATCAGCGGCATCTCCATCCACACAAGTGGACTACTGCAACATCAGGGGTATCCACTCTAACCTAAACGCAGTCCACTGCCACCTGGAAACTGCGCAGCCGACCATACTTTTCCTCACGGAGACGCAAAATATCCTGCCCGGCGGATATATCGTACCTATTGTACCCCGGCTATACACTCGAACATAAGTTCGTGAGACACGCCGGTGTATGTATGTACGCCCGGCAGGATGTATGCTGTCGTCGTCTTCTTGCCTTTGAAGACAGGGACCTGTCAGTTTTGTGGGTGCGTGTGGACTACGGCGGCCACACCAGAGTCTACGCGTGCCTTTACAGGTCTCACAGTGGCAACACAGAGACAACCAGACTCTTCGAGCACATACAGTCGACATTCGACAGAGTGCTTGAGCAGTACCCATCCGCGGAGCTGGTGATTTTGGGGGACTTTAATGCCCACCACGTTGAGTGGCTGGGCTCCCGGTCCACCGACTTTGCGGGAAGGTCTGCTCACGAATTTTCTCTGGCCTATGGGCTCTCACAACTGGTACGTTCTCCCACGAGAATACCAGATATCGAGGACCATACGAGCTCCTTGCTTGACCTTCTGTTGACCACGCATCCGGACGGATACACCATCGCAGTAAATGCACCTCTCGGCTCGTCCGATCACTGCCTTATCCGGACAAATTCGCCTTGCGCGCAGCGAGAACCACCGCGACCTACTACTACTCGTCGCGTTTGGCAGTACGGGTCAGCAGATTGGGACGGATTGCGTGAATTCTACGCTTCGTACCCTTGGAGGCAGCTCTGTTTCGCATCGGATGATCCTGACTCCTGTGCGACTAATGTCGCCGAGACGATACAGCTGGGAATGGACTGTTTCATTCCCAACTCACTAATCGCTACAGGAGCAAAGAAGCGACCTTGGTTTAACCGGCCCTGTAAAGAAGCTGCAGTTCAAAAGCAGGTTGGACCAAGGCCGTAACTGATAAGGATCCGAACGTCTCTGATGCGAAACGCAGACTGAATGCTGCCTCGAGGTCCTGCAAAAGAGCTGTCGCCAGAGCAAAATTTGATTTTGTCGGCAGATTTGGCGAGAAGCTTGCAGGCCACCCTTCCGGGAGTAGGGCCTTCTGGTCACTTGCCAAAGCTGCCGAGGGAAACTTTTGTCGGTCGTCCCTGCCACCACTGCGAAATGCTGACGGTAATCTGGTCCATAGTGCAAAAGAGAAAGCCGATCTTCTAGGTGCTCTTTTTGCCTCGAACTCGACTGTGAGCGATGACGGCAGCATTATACCGCCTACCATCCCGCGGTGCGCACACTCCATGCCAGAAATTCGCATCTCCCAGAAAGATGTTCGGCGGGAGTTGCTGTCGTTAAACGTTCACAAGTCGAGCGGGCCAGACGGCATAGCTGCAGTGGTGCTTAAACGTTGTGCTCCTGAGTTGTGTCCTGTGTTAACGCGTCTCTTCGCTTTTTCCAGTATCAAACGGGAAGTTCCATCTTCGTGGAAGACGGCCCTTGTGCACCCTGTTCCAAAAAAGGGTGACAGATCGGATCCATCGAATTATAGGCCTATCGCTATCACCTCCCTTCTCTCTAAGGTCATGGAGCGTATAGTTAACGCTAAGCTCCTTGGTTACCTAGAAGAACACGATCTTATAAGCGACCGCCAGTATGGCTTTCGCCACGGTCGCTCTACCGGTGATCTTCTAGTGTACCTCACTCACCGCTGGGCATCAGCCATTGAGAGTCAAGGCGAGGCTTTGGCAGTCAGCCTAGATATAGCGAAGGCGTTTGATCGGGTCTGGCATAGGGGCCTTTTGTCGAAGTTGCCATCTTATGGACTGCCCGAGGGATTATGCAGATGGATTGCTAGCTTTTTGTCCGGCAGACGCATTCGTGCCGTAGTAGACGGTAGCTGCTCTGATAGCATGGACATAAACGCTGGCGTCCCGCAAGGCTCTGTGCTATCCCCAACGCTGTTCCTTCTGCATATCAATGACACGTTGTCTATCGGCGACCTCCATTGCTATGCGGATGACAGTACTGGGGATACTTTTTACACAGGCCGTGCTAATATCCCTCGCTCTGTGGTACTGGAAAGTCGCGGAAAACTTGTGTCTGACATCGAGAACACTTTATCTAGAGTCTCGTTATGGGGTCGGGATAACCTAGTCAGGTTCAACCCCACAAAGACACAAGTTTGCGCGTTTACCGCTAAAAAAACCCCATTTACTGTGGCTCCAAAGTTCCAAGACACAGCTCTTACCATGTCAGGGAGTATTGGGATCCTCGGAGTCGACATTTCCAACGACGTCCAATTCCGATGTCACCTAGAGGGAAAAGCTACGCTGGCATCCAAAAAGCTCGGGGTGCTCAATAAAGCGAGGGGATACTTTACTCCGGGGCAAAGACTTCTGTTATATAAGTCGCAAGTCAGACCCCATATGGAGTATTGCTGTCACCTCTGGGCAGGAGCACCTGTATACCAGCTTGCACCCTTTGACTCGGTTCAGAGACGAGCTGTCCGAATAGTCGACGATCCCAGACTCACAGGCGGTATTGAACCCTTAAGTCTAAGAAGAGACTTCGCCTCCTTATGTGTGTTCTATCGTCTGTACAATGGGTTGTACTCTGAAGAACTGTTCGACATGATGCCAACGTCCACTTTTCATCATCGCACCGCTCGCCACCGACTGGGCGCACATCCTCACACCTTGCAACCTAAATGGTCGCGCACCGTGCGGTTTCAGAGGAACTTCCTCCCGCGAACGGTCCGTCTGTGGAATGAGCTCCCTGCCGAGGTTTTCCCGTTGGACTACAGTATGGGGTTCTTCAAAAGAGGAGTGTACAAGTTCTTATTGGGTCGGCAACGCGCATGTGACACCCCTGGGGTTGCAAGCGCCCATAGGCTACGGTGACTGCTTTCCATCAGGCGGGCCGTATGCTTGTTTGCCACCGACGTGGTATAAAAAAAAAAAAAAATTTAACACATGATACTTTACATTAAAATAACTAACTTTAAACACAAATTAAGAAATCTTATCATGTAATTTTTTTGATTTTATTTTCCTAACAAAACAATTAATTGGAATTTCGTCTAAAAAAATTCATCATGTGCATTATCACATGTCACATTAACACTGTCTGTCATGTCATCAAACGACACAATCCAACGGAAAATAACATGGCATTGACAATCAAGTATTTAATTTTTCGACGTGAAGTGGCCAGTATCAGTTGAGTGGCACGTAAAAGAGGTACTAGAATCTGTTCAATGAGTTTTCATTTAATAATCACGTAAACAGGGTGTTTTTACGTAGCAAATTTGTTTTTCCGTTCTCTCAAAAAAAAAAAACATCGTAAAAGCTATAATGTTTCACGGTTTAATATACTCTAGAGACCGAGTACTATCAGCTGTAAAAATATCTGCATCTAATAAATTAGGACCTTATATAGATGACTGCTTATTACAGAACTTAGGTCGTATAGGTATATTCTGGACCCTGTCAAAATAGGTGATGGCAGTTAAAGAATCCAAAATAATCTACATTCTTTCGGATTCTTTAACTGCCATCACCTATTTATCGTAGAACATTTGATAGCCTGATAGATCGGGGCATTGTCCCCGTTGGCTTGTGGCCTCCTCCAAAGAGTGGGGATTTACAGTAAAACAACATACATGGATCGACCAACTGGACTCTGTACTGCGGTTCGTCCTAAATATTGTAGTGTGAATAGAGCGTATCTCTGAGAACTCGACGTCGGTGAAACCTGGCACGATTTCACCCTGAAACCCGCAAAATGGCGTGTGTCTTGTGTTTGTGAAGCAGCCACAAATTAAATACTTACCTAGTTGAAAGACTTCTTAATCTTCACGTTACTAAGCAACGTTTCAGAATGATTTTGTGACGAGAAAGGAGGTCACAGCGTTTGTGACATTGATAAGACCGAAAGAGACAAACGGTACTTAAAGGTTTGCTATGTTAGAAGATGTTTACGAATAAGGCACTAGTCCCACAGCGAGCGAGTATGCTATAGCTATCGGCTATAAAAGCGAACAAAAGATACGCGCTCTTGAGCACATAAAAGAGACACGGCGATGTTTATAGTTACTTGCTTATATTACACCTGCGACTAAATTCAAGGGTGTATGTGAAGTCCCCAACAAGTACCGGGCCAGCGTTGGGACTACGCAAAATAGGCACGTATGATGTCGAGTTGCGGAAAAAAATGGCCAGAAAAGCAACAACATAGTTACTTGCTCACCTATGACCTATTAATGTCTCCGTGTCTCTTTTGTTCATACGGGAGCGCTTTTGGTAGTTGCTATAGCCGATAGCTCATAGCTGACTCGCTCGCGGTGGGACAAGTGCTAAGATTCCAATTTCAAAGACCAACTTTAAATTCAAATTCACGTATAACGGTTTTGGTTTTACGGAAGCACGATAAACTTTCAATTTGTTGTACGGGCAGAAGTTGGAGCCTGTAACAGGACCCTCAATTTACAGCGAATACGAGTACATCAGGTAGAGTTAGGATCTCATTTGTAAAGAGTCCGTAAAGAGTCTGTAAGTAAAGGTACTTTTTTTACGAATTTGCCCATCTTTGTGATAGTACCTCAAAACAACGTAGACAATAAATTAAGATATTTAGATTGAATGTAATACTGCAAAGTATACAAACAGTACGGTGATTCCTTTTATAAAAATTACACATTTAATTAAGAGTAGTTATCGGGCTATCTTATTATTGAGCAAGGCCGGAAGGGTATTTACGAGTATTTAAGGTTATTTAAGGGTATAAACGAAAATAATTATATTAAATTTGATATCTCTGATTGATCGCTCAAACCAAAAAGCCCTGCAAGCAAATATTACAATAGTAATTATAAAATGTCATAAATAAATATTAAAACGGTTCCTAGAATACCTTTCATTAAACACGAGTGCCGTATTTAATAAAATGCACTTCAATCAGCAGAAAATTAATTGAATTATACAGAGACATCTATTTTTCTAAAGGAAATATAGAAATAATATCTTGAATAACTGGTTCTCCAACATCCATATTAGAAGTGTTCTTGATAACTTTTTTAAAGAACATTTATTGTTATTTATTATTTTACCTTTCAGGTGAATTTAGATATGCGCTCCCTTAACCCTCCGCATACGACGTGAAAAATGTCTATATGACATTTCCATACATTTGGGGTCTGGTATACCCCACTCAGTATACATTGCCGTGCGGTGACGGCAGATTGCCGTATGGTGACGGCAGTAAGAATACCTATGTCACCACCCCAACTCCTCCTGCGAGTGTCGTAAGAGTTGACTAAGGGATTGAAGTGTCGCTGACCATTCTACAAGATTAATGATGGGCAGCAGCGTCATTATAGTGGACACATTACTGCGATCGTCAATCCGCTTGCCCAGCGTGGCGAGTATGGGCATTTACCTCCTAATGCGTCTATCTAGGGCTCACGGTACACGTGTAACCCGCCAAACCGGATACCCGTATTACAGCCTGAGAAAATATTACAGCCTGGTCTGAGTCCAACTGCTTGGTGTTAAATCCAAATAAATCAAAAGTTATGGTATTTGGCTCTAAAAATCAAATCAAGCGGATCGAACACTATAATCCAAGAGTTATTATCTCTGGAGTACAGGTAGAACGTGTATCAGAGGCACGGAATCTGGGATTATTAATGGATGTGTCACTGCGTTTTGAAGGTCATATTGCAGATATTACAAAAAACGCATTTTATAGACTCAAAATACTATATCGGATTCGGAATTTTCTCAGTGTCGATCTGCGAATCAAGCTGTGTAATTCCTTAGTACTATCCAAATTTGATTATGCGGACATAGTCTATGGCCCCCGTTTACAAGCTCGCACTGAGCGCATTGTACAAAGAGTGCAGAATGCATGTGCTCGTTACTGTTTTGGGATTCCGCCACGACAACATGTGACACCTTATTTAAACTCGGCAGATATACTGAAAATGGCATTTCGTAGAGAATTACACCTGTCATCCTTGTTGTTTGGAATTTTCAAAACGTCAGAGCCAGAGTATCTGTTCAAGAAATTCTCATGGCGAGAAAGCAGGTCGAGCATGTATGGCATTAGGTCGGTTTGTAAGGAATTGGTGCTACCACGACACCGTACTGCTGCATTTCAAGGTAGCTTTAAATATACAGCAACGAAATGCTGGAATAATATACCTCCACCTTTTAAAACCGTATATACAATACATTGTTTTAAATCACGAATGAAACAACATCTTTTAGCAATGCAAAAGACGCTACCTCCAGGTATTAGAGCCATGCCGTCATATTTAAAATGATGATATTAAAAGCCTAACAACTTTCTATTTGACCCTGACACAGTGTCGCTACAAACAGTTTACCTATGGCAATAATGTGATGTCATGTCAGTAACCAATTGCAAAACATTTTCCAATGGAATACTATTCAATCCTTCGTCCTTTCTTTGGTTTAAAGATTTTATTGTATTTAAGACGATTTTTCTTGCTTCTATTGGTATCTTTTTCGGCATTTTTATGATGAAATCGTTTAAGTCGCGATATATTTTATTTTTGTTTACATCGGTGACATTCGATGACATTCAACGCCTGGCCTACTACCGCGAAAATCGAAATTCGTAAATTTCGAGGATGTTTCTCTGTCACTCAAACGAAGGCGTCATTAGAGTGAGAGAGAAAAATCCTCGAAATTCACGAATTTCGATTTTTGCGGTAGGGCCGCTGATGTCAAACAGTAATCATTGCCAGTAAAATAAATTAGTGTCACTGAAAATCCGCAACATGGCGAGGGTCAAATAGTAAGTTGTTAGGCTTTAATACACTTTGTTATTTATTTATCTATTTTTTTTAATCAATATATTTTACTTCTTCTTTAATATGTATATGTACACTCGTATAAATATATATTGTATAATTTATATGCTTCCTTTTATATAGGACCGTTTTATTCATCTTGTACCAAATTGCTCTGCTCAAATACACATAGCTTGCATTCGTACAAAATATTATTGTTATTGTTGATACATACAACAACATACAACTCTGAGCCATTTAGTTTTCGATCAACAGCAAATAAGGGATACATATTGTAAGGGTCTGCCTGAAAACCAGCGTTGTATGAGTAGGAAACACTCTGCAACATCATGCTGAGGCAAGCTCCTATTTAGCATCCATGGAATTATATAATATATGTTAATATTTAAGTTAATTTTAAAATAGTTTTTCTTTTTCTTTTGTCCTACACTGTATCGTGTTTTTTGTGATGCTAAATAAAAACTTTCTATGTCTTCTATGTCTATGTCTATGTATTCTTAAGCCCGACGGTATTAAGAACCCGAATTACACGAACCCGCCGGGTACCCGTGTCCGTGTCCAATACACGGATACCGTTTACACGAAACCGCGTGCTACCCGGGTACCGGGTACCCGGGTACCGGGTACTTAAGACCGAACCGAACGGGTTCGAAATAATTTGAGCAAATGCAAATAAGGTCTATTATTGAATGTAAAAGCTTCGTTCGACACTACAAAACACTACCCTGTTCAGGAAAGGTCAGCCGATATAACTTTTTTATTAATGTTTTATAAATTTCGACTCTATTTGTTACGTAGTAAGGTCTATTTGACACAATTTGCCTTCCTTTTATCTATTTGTACTATAGGTAGTTATTAAGTCCCACGACCCATTCGTACGCTTCTTGTCAAAGACGTCCCCGAACCCGCGGGTAATTAAAATCCGTGTAAATAATACCCGTGTATCCGTGTACCTGTGCAGACGGGTATTATTTACACGGACTTTAATTACCCGTGTAAATCGGGTCAGAAACCCGTGTACGTGTAAAGGTGGGTCCACACTTGTAACAATACGACGGACCGGACTACGTGACATTGCAACAGAACATGTTACGCTCAATGTGGACGCTCCGTGATCGTGCTGACACGGTTACACACCGTGTACGATGAAATGTCACAAGTGTAGACGCACGTTGGCGAACCAGACTGCGTGGCATGACATCGGTACAAGAGTCGGTCGTTGGTTGTCATTTACCGACTACCTAGTAACTCAACATGTCGTCTGCAGAGGCATCTGCAATCGCGGAACTGAAGTTTTATTTGGCGTGTGCTAGTGCAGCCTTTATATTAGTATTGATTAAAAAGAAGAAAGAAAAAAGAAGGCGGCGATGGTGGCAAATTGAGTTTTTCAGAAACAGAAACACATGTGGCGGAAATGCGTTGTTGAGGGATTTAGAATTTCAACAAATAGGTGGGAAATATAAAAATTTTACACGCATGTCACCAACAGGGCGGGGGAGGTACCGCCGGACAGGTCACATAAATGTAAATATGGACGTGTCGTGGTCACGTCACAGGTCGGGGAAAATAGCGAACATGCTTTGAAGAAAACCGACTCGAGATGGATCGGCCCGTAACACGTGACTTCGATGCGTGACAGTACACAGACCAGCGTCCACACTAGGCCCGGTTAGTAGATCGTAACTCCATACATTGTCCTGCTGACTGGTCATACATGGTCTGTGTCAAAACAGTTCTTTGAGTGTTTGGAATGGATTGTGCCGTACTGCAACTTGTAACAAATTGTTCGCGTACAAAATACGTCCACATTAACGGTACTGACACGTGTTACTGTTACGGTCACGGAATAATGTTCGGCAAAATGTCACAAGTGTGGACCCACCTTAACACGAACACGGGTATGAGAAACGTTGACACGAAACCCGGACACGACCGCGAGCCCTAGTCTATACGCATAGTTAATATGAGAGGCCTACTTCCAGCAGTGGACTATCATAGGCTGATGATGATACCCCACCTCGTATGCCGAAGGTTAAACAACGCTCACTCGCAAGAGACACCCTTATGATTTTCTTACGTAAGCGAAAGGAATGAAACACTCTTTAGGTTTGAACTTTTTGGGCAAATGACGAAAAATATTCGTGTATTTTATTCGAAAACCCATATTACGGTCCATTGCAAAAAAAATGTACATGCTCGTAGCTTTGAGTATTTAGACCCGTCTAAATAAATACTCAAAGCTACGAGCGCTAGGCGTGATAACGTAAAGTCTTTGAACAATTTTTTTCACCAATTTTATCGCTACGAGGTAAACGCGTACAGGACACTACTAAAAGATAAGTAACTCAACATCAAGGATCGGACAAACGCCCGTCATTTCGAAAAAATAACCCTGTTCCGTACAGTAGAGACTTTTCCTTATCTTATGATGTTAGCATATTTTATTTTATAAGATATTTTTTTAGTAACACTATCACAAAGTATCTATTTAGGAGATCCCAACTCCTTCTTAATTTTGTATAACCTGATTGTGAATTTATGACAAATAATCGACTTAGAATTTTTGCTATTGAATTTTAATCTATTGAGTGTATAATTATCTTCTTCGGTTACTGCGATAGTTATTCATGAAATAAAACGATTTAATCGAATTATATCGCGTATATTAATTAACATTGTAACGACGACGACGTTTCGAACAATTATGGTGTGCACAAGTATCTAAGAAATAGTTGGGATCACCTAAATAGATACTTTGTGTTAGTATTATAAAAAAAATATCTTAAATAAATAAATAAATAATCTTAGATTAATAAAATTTGTTAACATCATATGATAAGGAAGTCTCTACCATACGGAACAGGGTTATGTTTTCAAAATGACGGGCGTTTGTCCGATCCTTGCTCAACATATACAAATTTGGCTGTTGTGATAAACCCACACTTCAAATAAAATGCACACAACAGAAATCCACGCTCACAGAAAAAGTTTTCACGTAACCAAGCAGCACACATACGAACATGTTACGAACGAAACAGTGATGCGACACACTCAATGAAAGAGTTATGACCGACTGATTAATGAATGGTTGTCTAAAATAATATACAAATGAAAATTTAAAACGTAAATTCAGTTTAATTAGACATCAGTCCGGGAAACTAAATTAGCACTAAAATCTGCGCGAATTTATTTTATGATTTTCTGTAGGCGGTAAACACATCGCACTTACATTTTTGTTTTGTCTCCTTCTTCTGTTGACAAGTAGGTAGATTCGCGCAAGGAATAAAATTCAACTATTACCACATTCGAGCATTCATATATATTTATCTTTTATTAAAATCCTTTCTTTATAAATATGTAGGTACATTTTGTCTATTCAAACTAAACAATTAAATCTAACTAAGCATCTTAGTCGTAAGAATACATTTGTCACCACCCCAACTTTTTCAGTGGGTGTCGTAAGAGGTGGCTAAGGGATTGAAGTAGTTATCACTGGCCATTCATTTATTGAAAATGGATAATGGGCAGCAGTGTGGAACCCTAGGAAACTATTGGGACTAGATTAAAATGGAATCTATTGCCTGCCATAAAAAATGAAGCGAAAAAAAAATATTTCTTAATTTTCATACAATTTGTAAGATAATTTTAAATCTTGATTTGCGGGAATTCTAGCCGAATTTTTTTTTGGCCCTATTCAAGCTTTTGATCCTGAATAGAAATAGGATCCACTGGGATAAAAAAAAGTTTTTTTTTCAAAATCTGTAAACGTCAATTTTCATTAATTTAAAATCGAGGAAAGGTCTTCTAAGACCATTTTCGCGTAGCTACTCTGGATCTGGTAGCTGCGGCTTACTGACCCAAAAAGAATTTCCACCCTTTATAATGTTTCTTAATAAGAAATAATATTTCTTTAATAGACATCATACAATATACAAATGCGTCGTATGACAAAGTACAGTAAAAATAATTATGAAAATTTAATAACATACATTTAAATTATAAATATTAGATGTCATATATCAAAGAAAAACGACCAAGATCACCTATGTCCGAGGTGGGGATCGAACCCACGTACTCAGCTTTCGCGGCTGATGCCTGTACCCCTCGGCCACTCGGTCTTAGCAACCACCGGTCAAATTTCTCGGGTATATGCAATCCCTTACAAGGCTAGGCGCCTTTGGCAATATGTTCAACATACATTTAATTAATATCCTCGCAGAACTTCAATATAATGGGTTTCAATGCGGATGGCTTCTCAAAAAATAAGTCGCAGTAAGATACAATAGTTAAAAGTTTGTTCGTCAGGACACGTGCGTGTGGGATTGGGGAAAATTTGTGAGCTAACGTATAGGCCATCTCCTCAGCAAGGAGGTGATTTTTTCGGCTGCGCAAGTACTTACCGGGAACGAATAATGGTCCTAGTAGTCAATTCCGAGCAATCCGAATCACCCCTAAGAATCTGACACATAGTGTAAATTAAATCATAAGTACGCCTAACCTGAAGGGAGTTGAAACCTAACGTACCGAATCAGTATTTGGTGGGGTAAACGAAAGGGATCCATATATTTTCTTGTATAGATAGAAAACGTAGAAAAACTTTTTGGAACTTTTCTAGGAGCAGGACATGAGTTGTTTCATGTGGGCTCCAGATTATAGAGGCGGATTCGATTTTGCTCCTAACTAGTGCGGTATACGAGTATAATAACTGCAGAGTTTTAGGGTTCGTAAAGTTACTTGCGTTGCGAGTGATGAAACCTAATCTTTTATAGCAGTCGGATGCAAGAGATGTGATATGTTGATTGAAAGTGAGTTTTTTGAAAGATCTTTAACTGAGTTAACACGGGTAAATTTATTGTAATCTAATAAATAGATATTGTGTTGTGAAGCGGTGTGCAGATTGACTGTTTGAATGAACGCAGCATTTAGACTGGTTGAAAAGTAATTTGTTATTTATACTCCGGTGTGCAATATGTAACACGAAATAAATGTTTAATAACAAGAAAAAAGTAACCACTAATCATAATACAGCATGATTGCCCCCCCCTCCCCACACTGCTGAACGCCGAAATGGTTACTCACACTAGACCAACCCAGCCAGAACTGGGCCATCCCACACTGCAGCTAGGGTCAGTTTGACGTCATGCTTAGGTATCATAGAAAACGAAATGTCGGTATAATCAACTGTGAATCATTCTTAAGGATTGAAAAAAGTACCATAAGAATTGAGAGCAAAATTTCACATGCCATTTCCGGAATATTTGCAAAACGAACAAAGAAAGAAACAAATCGGAATTCGTTTTGTGTGTTCCACCCACGGTATTAAATATTTTTGTGAGACATTTGAGAGGAAAAGCCTCTTAAAGCGAATTCGTTTTCAAGTGAATACCATTATCAATTTTTTTTTGTAACAACCCACTACAGCTTACAGAAGTACAGGGGAGACGTAATCTGAATTTCGCTGCCTCCTGTTCGATTTCACTCAAAAATACAATACATACACATACAATTTCATGAAGAGCCAATTACAAAATTACACTTTTTAACTTTCTTGCACAAATAATAGTACAATAGGCGAACTTAATGCCATAAGGCATTCTTTGCCAGTTAACCTTGGGGCCAAACAGAGATTGAACATTTTTTTTGTTTACTTACGTAGTTAGTAATAATACTTTTCTCAAACTTGCTACGGAATGTTGATGTTACTTACTTTAAATTAAACCCGGAAATACTATGTATCCGGTGGCATATACTAAGATGTAAAGAGATTTCATGTATTTATTTCACACCTAGGACTGCAAACAAACTGTCTTTTGTTTTGAAACGTCAAATTGTGACAGTATGTCTTGACATACAGCCACAGAAAAAAAACAACCTAAGAACTAATGTCTATACCACCAGGTAAAAGGATACCTCAAACAGATTTAAAAAAAAGTTAGGCGCGAATGTTTTTTATAATGTTATGCGATACTGTACTATTGGTTTATTTACAAATCAAATAGTATGGTTCGGCGAAATCAGTTCGTTTTATTTCATGGCAAGTTTGAGAAAAGCACTATACAAATCTCGGCGAGAAACAGGGTTACAGGCCGCGTATTCCTATCTGGCCTCAGTTCCTTCGGCCAGATATATCTACTTGGCCTGTAACCCTTCGTTTCCCGTCCTCTATAGTAATGTACTAATACTTATATTTCATAAATAAATACATGAAAATACTAATAAAATACTACTACATATATAATTACTACACAAATATACTACATACACTGTTACCTGCTCAAATAACTATGCGATTAATTGGGTTAGGAGTAGCATTGTTCCGAGGAGAAGTTTCATAAGTTGCGAAACTTCCATAGAGAATGTTCTCGGGAATGTAAATTTAACAAATAATCTAATCAAGCCTATACTACACTTACTAGTAGCCGTACTAGATATATACATACATTATGAGTTATATTTACTACTTTATTAATTAATAAAATAATACTTACCTATCTACATTAGAACTTAAAAACGAAATATAAAAATATGTAAAACTAAGATTAAACAGAAACTTGTTTACTTATTTGCAATAAAAAATTATTATGCATAACATTTTTTTAAGTTTTCATGGAAACATTTTTAATGGGAACTTATTATTAAATTCTCATGTAATTTCTCGGAAACTTTCGAGTATGTTCCTGAAATGTAAACAATGTTCTGCAACTTGTACATTGCTAGTTCGGAGTTGGACTTTTCCAAAAGATGTCTGTGCAACTTGCGTTTGAATGTGAATTTTGTAGGAGCTTGACATTATATCAAGAGGGAGGGGAATTCCAGAGACGAATGGCACGTCAGCTGAAGGAATTTGTCATAGAATCAGAACGGTAAAGGGGAATTAAATTCGTGATGCATACCGACAATGTTTTTCATCACACATGCCGACAAAAAAACATATTTTAACAAAAAATATTATTCTAACTATGACGTACTAACATTTCTATTACTCCCTAGGAGATTTCACTTTTCTATTACTCCCGCTACGTATGCAAGCAATGGCGATCTTATATAGACAGCAAGTGTGATGAAATAACTATTTGGGTAATAACGATAAGCCAGATCAGCCTTCAAAAGTGCGTTTGGCCCAATGGACTGGTTTTTTAAATCCACACTAATTAGCAAGACTCAGTGTTAGCGAGCGAAGTTTTCGGAGAGTTCAGCTGAAACCTTATCGACGGCTTAATTAAGAGCTTCCTACTAATCAGAGACGATTTATGACTGTTATTATCATTGCATACTGTTTTTTGAGATGTTTTTATATACAATGGCGCAAAAAAACATGTTGACATTGTTGACTCTCTGACGGTGAGCAATTACTGTAGCCTATAAAGTAATTTCACGGGATTTACATGTGTGTTTTCGACCCTGTAAAAACCTCGATATAGGTAGGTACAAATGTAACCTACGAGGAAAGGATATTACGATCATTGAGGTGAAAGTGGTTAGTCGTACTTAGGTAGTTGGTGAGTAGAAATAACATAAAAATAAATGTAAGAAGATACAAACGTTGGCAGTACAATGATTACAATACCTAATTAAAATAAAGTACCATTTTATTGGACCATTGTCGACGAGCGAGACATCGTTGAGCGTGGAGAATATGCTAGCTATGCCCGGACGGACAAATGTCTTGAGTTCGGGAATAAACGGGAGTCTGGGTTTAGGAACTGAACAAACAAGTATTAAGAGAAAAGGGCTTGTCTTCCAAAAATAAAATCACTAGGAATTTCAGGGGTCTATTGCATAATTTAATAAATTACAACAAATATTACAAGCGGTAGTCTCTTTCTAATTAAAGAGATAGATAGAAAATAAACTTCCGCTTGTAATGTTACTTGTAATTTCTTAGCGTTTTCATCCCTAGGTTGGAAAGTATATTTTTTTTATATTATTGAATGTGCCATAGCATGACACTGGACGTACTCAAATGTCGTGTTGATATTAGACAGGGTATTTACCATGTATTTTTTTTATAATTAAACACGATAGTAAGTCCGCTTTTATAACGCGGCGGTAAGTCTTGGTAGTTCTACTTATAGTCACTTAGTTTTTTTACTTTGAAGTCGGAACATAACTGGAAATGGCAAGGGGTGAAAGTTTTTTAATTGGACTAAACAGTCGTGTGTTTGCGTTCCACGTTCTCAGAAAATGTTTATGCAAAATATCCTATTATCCGTTCCGGATTGTTTTTTATTTGTTAGGTAATGCTTAATTATGTATTCAATTACATTATTTCTTGTTGGTATAATTTTGGAATCATGGCGGTCTAACGGGAGGCTTAACTTAAACATAGGTGCAGTAAAAAACGTGATGCAAGACATATGAAACAATTAATGATTTTGGGTAAATAATGTAATTTAAGTGACCATTTCATCGTCTGTTTATTTATTGGGTCATTACCTATTAATTGGCGTTTTTGGTCATAGACCGAGTTTGTTGATCCCTAATTTTATTATCTAAAGAGAAACTTAGATAAGTTCTTTGTTTTCAACAGCACTGTGCAACAATAATACATTGTGCATCAAGGGAGGTATGTACGGAATTACTAACGAGAGTGTTAGAAGACTCGATTAGTATTCCGCTTTTTATGACTCGAGTTAGTATTGCGCTTACCTACCATGATGCATACAATGTTTTTCATCACGCTTGTCGGCAAAAAAATAAGGTTTAAGATATAATAGTACATTGTGCATCAAGGGAGGTAAGTACGGAATTACTAACGAGAGTGTTAGAAGCCCGACGCCGTTAGGCGGAAGGCTTTTATGACTCGAGTTAGTATTCCGCTTACCGACCATGATGCATACAATGTTTTTCATCACACTTGCCGACAAAAAAAATAGTTTTAAGACATAATATTATTAAATGACGTACTGACATTTCTATTACTCCCTAGGGAATTTCAGTTTTCTATTACTCTCGCTACGCGCGCAAGCAATGGCGCGCTTAGACAGCAAGTGTGATGAAAAATTATTAAATGACGTACTGACATTTCTATTACTCCCTATGGAATATCGTTTTTCTATTACTTCCGCTACGCGCGCAAGCAATGGCGCGCTTAGACAGCAAGTATGATGAAAAGGATTTTTCACACTAATAATAGTTTTTCCCTTAAATAATAAATATTCAAAAACAAGCTTTGAAAACAACTCTTGCCATATGCTGCCGGTTCATATGTTTGAATAGGTATAAATGTACAATAGTACCTTGTTTTCTGAAATAGAGATATAAAAAACACGCCTTAAAAGTGTCTAATATTACCTACCGGCAAAATTTGGTTTATTTTGATTTTGACATCAAAAAAATGTACAGAAAATTCATTGTATGGGGAATGGACTTTTCACAAAATTCTCCATACAAAACGCAAATTTCATAGGTAATGACCTAATGACCTAATACTTATGAAGCAAGAAATTATATCTATCTAGCCACGTATTTCATTGTGAAAATTTGTTGAGCAACAGTGTTGAATCAACATGATGCTGAGTTTATGGCAACATGTTGCAAGAGTTGCTAACTGCGTGTTGCTGTGTTGCAGCTTGGTGACCGAAAACATTAGTTGAGCAGCTAATTTTGACGCGTGTGGACAGGTTCGCAACTTTTCCATAAACATGGCGGTAGTTTGGGATAACGATAAAATTATGAGATTAAGTTCTTGACATACAATATGGTATGATTTGACTAATCAATTGTTTTGATACTCTGAATGTGTAGGAAAGAGAACTATATGAATCTCCAGATGCTAGATACCGTAATGTAATAGCCAGTCTTATTTGTGATGAAATAGGTTGACGAGTTGTTTTTTTTAGCTATTGACGGACCAATCAATTCCAGGAGATGTTCAAAATCACATTTTGTTATTCGCATAAAGTTAATAAATGATCCTGATGATGAGCCATAGCCAATAATTTAAAACTCAAATAGTAGCATTCCTAAAAAAAACTATGTTTAAAATTCTAAAATATGTCTAATGCATGTTAATTAAATTTAAAATCCATGTTAAACAAAAAAAGTGTATTATTCAAAAAAGAGAACTAAAATTATGGTTTCCAAAATATAATTATGTCTAACATAATATATGACTAGTAACCATTAGCCCAAATAGTAATATGCGTAGTATACATTAGGCCAATAAAAAATAGTCCAAGTAAAATTATTTCAAAACCATAATATGCCAATAAAGTAGTATGCTAAAATAATTAGTATGCGACAGTACATTTATGCTAATTCAAATTATGAGAAAAAAAGTATGCCTAATAAGAATAGTCTTAAAAAAAATATGCGACCAGAAGGTATACCACTTTCGTACCCACCACCTTTTTTTCGATTTTCGAGTCTTTAGTTTACACGATATATACACAAGAGAGCACAACAACACGACTTCTTCAGGCAACATTTTAACACGGTCTGGTATGTGGACAGAAGATGATCAAACCGTAAACAAAATTTCCAGCAACTTTGTGCTAGTTGATCAACAAAGTTGATCAACAAAGTTGATCAACTGATGCTCAACAAATGTTTACAATGAATACGTGGCTTCTAAGTAACTGAATCAACCTGCGAAGTAATTCAAGGGCGTATGAGAAGTTCTCAGCAAGTATTGTGCCAGACTTGAGATCACGCAAAATAGGCACGTTTGATGTCAAGTTGCGGAAATACAATACAATAGCTAAGTAGTTTGGTTTTGTTGATATCTTGATACCTGTAACGATAGTTAATTTTGCACCATTAATAGTTAATGAAATGCCCGAGTATTTAGCTGAATTTAAAAAGATTTAATTTACATTCAGTTTTTATGTAGAATTGTTCTTATTGCCTCTCGCCATTGTATACAAAAATATATTTAGGTACACAACCTTAACGTCAAGGCATTGTAAATATATTTTTGGCACCTAAACCGTAACGATATCTTTGACGTCAACTGTACAACTTTTATCTGCAGAAAAACCATTAGTGTTGATTTACTCAATTTTTATAACAGTTTTTATTAAATAAAATCCATAACATCTAATTCTTGTTTATATAGTTTTTGGTACAGGACAGTAATGAGAACAAATATTTAAATTATCATCCTCATTTACATGTCAGTTACTACACGCACTTCGAAATTTTCCTGGCATGCCTCCGTTAGATCATCATCATCATCATCATCACCATTCACCATTACACATAAATAATGGGTGTCCCAAAAATAACACAACATTTAAATGCAAAGAAAATACTTATTTTGTTTAAATGTTTTGTACCTCAACTCTAAAGGACATAAAAAAGGATGTCTCATATAATTATCACATAAGCATGCAACCCAGGGTGCTTAGACAAGTTGCCAATCGCGAACGCTTAATCGTCAATCGTAAACGAAACGCAGCTAACTGTCTTTGTCACAGTAATATGAAAGAGTGACAGAGAGGGAAAATTACCATACGCTACTAAGCGATTGGCAACTTGGCTAAGCATCCTGGTCTTCAAGATCAAAAAACTTTTCCTGGCCCCCATTCAGATATTACGATTTAATGTCATTGGTTTATTTTTATAGAGGTCTTATTTTCAAATGTCAAAGGTCTATTCTATATTAACAACCTCGACCGAGTTGTTGTGATATTTGTCAACAATTTCAATAATGAATATTATTTAATTTGAACTAATGAATGTCACAGCAAAGCCTTTAATTAAAGTTATGTAGGTACTCGATGTGTTTCAACGTGCTTAATCTTATACACCCGATGTGTTTCAATGTGCTTTATGATTAAATCAAGGAAAGAGAATTTCAACAAAGAAAAACATGTTTTATATATCATCCTTTGCTGCCTCGAAGCTCGTTATACCTCGTGTTCTATAAGTATCAGTATTGTGCCGCATAAGTACCTCGTTAGCAATAAGTACAAGCGTTATAAGAATGCGCGTTCTTAACAGAAACATACGGTCAACTAATTGGAACCTTAAGGCCTCTCTAAAACCATATCAAAATGTAATTTCTAATTAAGTATTTCTTCAATTTACATATTAGAAGTATGTATGTTTGTCAAAAAGAATTTACACCTAGTACGGTCAAATCGTACATAATTTTACCCTAAACTCGCAAATCAAGTAGTATCGCTGCATTTTTGGTATGTTGTTTAGACACCATAGGACAGTATAAAACCATATTTTGCAAGCAAAAAAAAGTTGTGCTGGCTGGGTAGTACGTGAAAAACTGCGAAATTTACGGCCATTTTTTAGTTTCTGATTTTTATTTAAAAAACCTTACGTTTTTTGATATCATATGTGAATAAACGTTTAAAGACTAATAAATTTCCAACAAGTTGAGCTAACATGCATTACCGTACGTCTTATAGTTTCAGAGATTCGAGACTTTAAAAAGTACCCCTTTTTGTAAACTAGATAAAATTTTGCGTTTTGCTAACGTTTTCGACTTAATATCGCCTCACCTAATTATGCTACGAAAAACATGCAATAATGACCTTATAGCGCACTTAATATTCTTTAATTTAAGGGTAAAATTAGGTCAGTGAACTTTGTAGCTGAAAGTATAAACCCGAAATTCTAAAGGCAGGAGGCCCGCTATCTAAGTTTTTCATACAAATCGCAAGTCGAGTTGCAAATCTGCAATTTTGGTATATTAAAAAACCGGCCAAGTGCGAGTCGGACTCGCGCGCGAAGGGTTCCGTACCATTATCAATTTATTATTTAAAAAATACAGTTAAATCAACCTAGCTCAAAAACTATAGGAGATAATTTAATCAAACCAAAAATCGTTGATAGAGTTTATTAATGTGCTTAACATATATTTTTCTTAGAATTTTATATCGCGTAGTTTAAAAAATAGAGGGGGGGGACACATATTTCAGACTTTGAGAGCTGGTATCTCGAAAACGATTTGCTTAAATAAAGATAAGATTTATAAACCTTCATATCATTTTCAAAGACCTTTCTAATAATACCCCACACGCTTATATACAACTAAATTTTTTTTTCTATCCCTCAGTTATATGTATGGAAGGCCCCCACCCCAATGGTTTTTTACAATTTAGTATCATAATCCTGTAGCGGTTCATACAACACATATCCTTACCAAATTTCGTTACTGTAGCATTCATAGTTTCCGAGTAAATCAGCTGTAACAGACGGACAGACGGACAGACGGACAGACGGACATGACGAATCTACAAGGGTTCCGTTTTGCCATTTTGGCTACGGAACCCTAAAAAGGCCTTATAGATATATACGAAAATGCATATTAAAAGAAAAACAAAAAAATAATTTGGGCATAGGACGTAAAAAACCGGCCAAGTGCGAGTCGGACTCGCGCGCAAAGGGTTCCGTACCATTATCAATTTATTATTAAAAAAATACAGTTAAATCAACTTACCTCAAAAACTATAGGAGGGGTGCCTGTCGTGTCGCATAACGTCGATTGTCCTAAAATTTTTTGGCCGAGAATGTAATGTATGTTTAAAATTCTAAAATATGTCTAATGCATGTTAATTAAATTTAAAATCCATGTTAAACAAAAAAAGTGTATTATTCAAAAAAGAGAACTAAAATTATGGTTTCCAAAATATAATTATGTCTAACATAATATATGACTAGTAACCATTAGCCCAAATAGTAATATGCGTAGTATACATTAGGCCAATAAAAAATAGTCCAAGTAAAATTATTTCAAAACCATAATATGCCAATAAAGTAGTATGCTAAAATAATTAGTATGCGACAGTACATTTATGCTAATTCAAATTATGAGAAAAAAAGTATGCCTAATAAGAATAGTCTTAAAAAAAATATGCGACCAGAAGGTATACCACTTTCGTACCCACCACCTTTTTTTCGATTTTCGAGTCTTTAGTTTACACGATATATACACAAGAGAGCACAACAACACGACTTCTTCAGGCAACATTTTAACACGGTCTGGTATGTGGACAGAAGATGATCAAACCGTAAACAAAATTTCCAGCAACTTTGTGCTAGTTGATCAACAAAGTTGATCAACAAAGTTGATCAACTGATGCTCAACAAATGTTTACAATGAATACGTGGCTTCTAAGTAACTGAATCAACCTGCGAAGTAATTCAAGGGCGTATGAGAAGTTCTCAGCAAGTATTGTGCCAGACTTGAGATCACGCAAAATAGGCACGTTTGATGTCAAGTTGCGGAAATACAATACAATAGCTAAGTAGTTTGGTTTTGTTGATATCTTGATACCTGTAACGATAGTTAATTTTGCACCATTAATAGTTAATGAAATGCCCGAGTATTTAGCTGAATTTAAAAAGATTTAATTTACATTCAGTTTTTATGTAGAATTGTTCTTATTGCCTCTCGCCATTGTATACAAAAATATATTTAGGTACACAACCTTAACGTCAAGGCATTGTAAATATATTTTTGGCACCTAAACCGTAACGATATCTTTGACGTCAACTGTACAACTTTTATCTGCAGAAAAACCATTAGTGTTGATTTACTCAATTTTTATAACAGTTTTTATTAAATAAAATCCATAACATCTAATTCTTGTTTATATAGTTTTTGGTACAGGACAGTAATGAGAACAAATATTTAAATTATCATCCTCATTTACATGTCAGTTACTACACGCACTTCGAAATTTTCCTGGCATGCCTCCGTTAGATCATCATCATCATCATCATCACCATTCACCATTACACATAAATAATGGGTGTCCCAAAAATAACACAACATTTAAATGCAAAGAAAATACTTATTTTGTTTAAATGTTTTGTACCTCAACTCTAAAGGACATAAAAAAGGATGTCTCATATAATTATCACATAAGCATGCAACCCAGGGTGCTTAGACAAGTTGCCAATCGCGAACGCTTAATCGTCAATCGTAAACGAAACGCAGCTAACTGTCTTTGTCACAGTAATATGAAAGAGTGACAGAGAGGGAAAATTACCATACGCTACTAAGCGATTGGCAACTTGGCTAAGCATCCTGGTCTTCAAGATCAAAAAACTTTTCCTGGCCCCCATTCAGATATTACGATTTAATGTCATTGGTTTATTTTTATAGAGGTCTTATTTTCAAATGTCAAAGGTCTATTCTATATTAACAACCTCGACCGAGTTGTTGTGATATTTGTCAACAATTTCAATAATGAATATTATTTAATTTGAACTAATGAATGTCACAGCAAAGCCTTTAATTAAAGTTATGTAGGTACTCGATGTGTTTCAACGTGCTTAATCTTATACACCCGATGTGTTTCAATGTGCTTTATGATTAAATCAAGGAAAGAGAATTTCAACAAAGAAAAACATGTTTTATATATCATCCTTTGCTGCCTCGAAGCTCGTTATACCTCGTGTTCTATAAGTATCAGTATTGTGCCGCATAAGTACCTCGTTAGCAATAAGTACAAGCGTTATAAGAATGCGCGTTCTTAACAGAAACATACGGTCAACTAATTGGAACCTTAAGGCCTCTCTAAAACCATATCAAAATGTAATTTCTAATTAAGTATTTCTTCAATTTACATATTAGAAGTATGTATGTTTGTCAAAAAGAATTTACACCTAGTACGGTCAAATCGTACATAATTTTACCCTAAACTCGCAAATCAAGTAGTATCGCTGCATTTTTGGTATGTTGTTTAGACACCATAGGACAGTATAAAACCATATTTTGCAAGCAAAAAAAAGTTGTGCTGGCTGGGTAGTACGTGAAAAACTGCGAAATTTACGGCCATTTTTTAGTTTCTGATTTTTATTTAAAAAACCTTACGTTTTTTGATATCATATGTGAATAAACGTTTAAAGACTAATAAATTTCCAACAAGTTGAGCTAACATGCATTACCGTACGTCTTATAGTTTCAGAGATTCGAGACTTTAAAAAGTACCCCTTTTTGTAAACTAGATAAAATTTTGCGTTTTGCTAACGTTTTCGACTTAATATCGCCTCACCTAATTATGCTACGAAAAACATGCAATAATGACCTTATAGCGCACTTAATATTCTTTAATTTAAGGGTAAAATTAGGTCAGTGAACTTTGTAGCTGAAAGTATAAACCCGAAATTCTAAAGGCAGGAGGCCCGCTATCTAAGTTTTTCATACAAATCGCAAGTCGAGTTGCAAATCTGCAATTTTGGTATATTAAAAAACCGGCCAAGTGCGAGTCGGACTCGCGCGCGAAGGGTTCCGTACCATTATCAATTTATTATTTAAAAAATACAGTTAAATCAACCTAGCTCAAAAACTATAGGAGATAATTTAATCAAACCAAAAATCGTTGATAGAGTTTATTAATGTGCTTAACATATATTTTTCTTAGAATTTTATATCGCGTAGTTTAAAAAATAGAGGGGGGGGACACATATTTCAGACTTTGAGAGCTGGTATCTCGAAAACGATTTGCTTAAATAAAGATAAGATTTATAAACCTTCATATCATTTTCAAAGACCTTTCTAATAATACCCCACACGCTTATATACAACTAAATTTTTTTTTCTATCCCTCAGTTATATGTATGGAAGGCCCCCACCCCAATGGTTTTTTACAATTTAGTATCATAATCCTGTAGCGGTTCATACAACACATATCCTTACCAAATTTCGTTACTGTAGCATTCATAGTTTCCGAGTAAATCAGCTGTAACAGACGGACAGACGGACAGACGGACAGACGGACATGACGAATCTACAAGGGTTCCGTTTTGCCATTTTGGCTACGGAACCCTAAAAAGGCCTTATAGATATATACGAAAATGCATATTAAAAGAAAAACAAAAAAATAATTTGGGCATAGGACGTAAAAAACCGGCCAAGTGCGAGTCGGACTCGCGCGCAAAGGGTTCCGTACCATTATCAATTTATTATTAAAAAAATACAGTTAAATCAACTTACCTCAAAAACTATAGGAGGGGTGCCTGTCGTGTCGCATAACGTCGATTGTCCTAAAATTTTTTGGCCGAGAATGTATGGCATAATGTTACATGGCATACTACTTGTTTAGCCTACTTAATTTTGCGCATACACGTTTAAAATACCTACACCATATTTATTCTAATATTGCTTACTCGAATGTCGAATGACCTAAAGCATAATAATCCTAATGTTCATTGTAATAAATATTGTTTTCCCTACTACTCGAACTGTCAATTTTCACTGCGCCTACTTTTATCATGTCCGAAATTTCATTCAAAAAGGCATTTTAATAACAACATGCAAAACATTTGAACAACAGGGTGAATGGTTAAAAAAAATGTTCAAGTAATAAACCAGGGTAAAACCGACGTGGATTGGTTAGGTTTCGAAACTAGGGCGGAGTGAATGGCGTAGTCTTTAAATACTTAAGTATTTTTAATCAATTGTTTACACATCCTCATACTTACAAAGCCAAAAAAGGGGGGGAAGGGGGGGTGAAGCCCCCCACCAGGGGGGCTCGGGGGGCGAAGCCCCCCGCATTAAAAAAGAAATAATCTGAACATCCCCTACCTTAACCTTGATAGGTTCGTTAGGTACCTTTTATCCCTTAGAGCGGAAATAGAAGCCCCGCGCAGCGGGGCTTCGTCGACCGGTTCCCAGGTAAAAATTGCTCACTTAAATTCTTTAGACAACAGGGCGAATTATTTAGTAATAGTTAAGTATAAGGAATAAAAAAAAATTTTTAAAGCTAGTTAAAGGTAGGTAATCACTATTAGTACATTAAATAGTAGGAACATCACCATTATGCACAATAATTTTTCGATACATATACATTAGACACGAAAATCATTAGGACAAATAATATTTAGGAACAACCAAGTTAGGATTAACAATTTCGGCATAGCAAAAATATGCGCAACAATGTTTATGCCATTCATTTTTCGGCGTAAAGTTGTTATGCGACAAATTTTTCGAAATAAAAACATTATGCCACCCGATATAGACCCCTATAGGAGATAATTTAATCAAACCAAAAATCGTTGATAGAGTTTATTAATGTGCATAATATATATTTTTTTTAGAAATTTATATCGCGTAGTTTAAAAAATAGAGGGGGGGGGACACATTTTTCAGACTTTGAGACCTGATATCTCGAAAACGATTTGCTTAAATAAAAATGAGATTTATAAACCTTCATATCATTTTCAAAGACCTTTCTATTAATACCCCACACGCTTATATACAACAAAAAATTTTTTTCTATCCCTCAGTTACATGTATGGAGGGCCCCCACCCCAATGGTTTTTTTTACAATTTAGTATCATAATCCTGTAGCGGTTCATACAACACATATTCTTACCAAATTTCGTTACTGTAGCATTTATAGTTTCCGAGTAAATCGGCTGTGACAGACGGACAGACGGACAGACAGACAGACGGACATGACGAATCTATAAGGGTTCCGTTTTTGCCATTTTGGCTACGGAACCCTAAAAACGGAAAAAAATTCGCACTTTTTTTAGTTTTTGACGTTTAACTAAAAATCTATTATCTTTTTGATACTGATTGCTGTAAAACTAAGAAAGAACATTAAATTTGAAAGAATTTGAGCTACGTTGCATCACCGTAAGTTATATATATTTTGAGATACGACATTTCATAAAGTGCCATGTAAATATGGTTATCGAATTTCGGGAAAATGTTGATGTGGGATAGGAAATTAGAGACATTACAAGAAATATGGTAAACAATGTACCCTGTATGTATTATAAAAATTCGAGCAACCGTTTTCGGACAAGTGAAAATCGATCAAAGGATTTTCGAAACTTCAATAGGTTACCCCTGCTAGGGCATTGCAATATTTTTTGAAATAATAAAACATATAATACATATCAATTTTAGCTTAATACAATCATTACATTACATAAAAATAAATTATTTTATTCAATCTTTTAAAGCTGCATTTTTGGTATGTTATTTAGACACCATAGGGCAGTATAAAACCATATTTTGCAAGCAAAAAAAAGTTGTGCTTGCTGCGTTATACGTGAAAAACTGTGAAATTTACTGTCTATTTTTAGTTTCTGATTTTTATAAAAAAAGCCTTACGTTTTTTGACAATATATATGTCAGGTAATGTTTAAAGATGAATAAATTTGTAACAAGATGAGATAACATACATTACCGTAGGTGTTATAGTTTCAGAGATTCGAGACTTCAAATAGTACCCTGTTTTGTAAACTAGATAAAATGTTGAGTTTTGCTAACGTTTTTGGTTTAATATCGCCTTACCTAATTATGCTACGAAAAACATGAAATAATTATCTTATAGCGCAATTAATATTCTTTCACTTAAGGGTAAAATCAGGTCACTAAACTTTGTAATTGAAACTAAAAACGCGAAATTCAAAAAGCAGGAGGTCCGCTATCTAAGTTTTTCATACAAATGGCAAGTCGTGTTGCAAAGCTGCAATTTTTGTATATTATATAGGCTCTATAGGGATGTACGAAAATGCATATTACAAGAAAAAGAAAAAAAAGGATTTAGGTATAGGACGTAAAAAACTGAAAAAAAAATCGGACTTTTTTTAGTTTTTGACGTTTAACTAAAAAACTATAACTTTTTGATACTAATTGCTATAAAACTATGAAAGAATATTAAATTTGAAAGGATTTGATCTACTTTCATCATCATCATCCTAGCGTAGTTCCCGGTTGCGTTCGGGGCCTGCGCCTCGAAGTCCGGGGTCCGCTTTCCGGCTCTTCCTCCTCCACTTCGCACGGTCTTCCGCATCCTTTTGTGTGAGACCATTGGCACGCATGTCATCCCGTACGACGTCAAGCCAGCCCTTCTTGGGTCTACCCCTTCTACCGGGTCCTGGCGGCGGCGGCATGGCAAGACATTTGTTCCCCACGTAGTTAGCCGGTCGTCGTAAAACGTGGCCGTACCAGCACAAACGACACTCTTGCAGCTTATCTGCTATGTCACGGACATGAAGGCTGCCGCGGATGCGGGAGTTCCTAATGCGGTCTTTCCGCGTAACGCCACACATCCACCGCAGCATGTTCATCTCCGTGACACGCAGCTCCTGCTTGTGTCGCTCAAGCACAGGCCACGCTTCGCTGCCATACAAGAGGACAGGCCTAATGATGGATTTATAGACCTGTCCTTTCAGCTTAACCGGCATTTTAGGGTCACAAATGACACCAGTCACCTCACGCCACTTAGCCCAGGCGGCTGCAATACGGGCTTTGACGTCGTAATCGATTTCCCCGGACGCGTGAATTACAGATCCCAGGTATCTAAACTGGTCCGTCCGCTCGACCTCATCTTCGCCTATGCGGACGGATGTGGGATCCTCTGTATTGCAGGTCAGGTACTCAGTCTTCGCCACATTTAGCTTCAGACCGCCGTTCTCAAGCGACCCCTTCCAATAGTTCACGCGTCTCACCAACCGTCCTCTGTCCGAATCTGCCAGCGCGATATCATCGGCGTACATGAGCAGCCACGGGGGTTGCTCATGCACGTTATTCCGGATGTCTACGGACAGTACGTCCAGTATCACGCTGAACAGAAACGGACTAAGGACGGAACCCTGGTGTACCCCGACGGTGATCGGGAAGGGTTTCGTGTCGCCAACAGCAGTCCGAACCACAGAGTCGGAATCGTGATACATGTCCCGACAGCTACCTTGCATTACCCTAAATTATATAGATTTAGAGATACGACATTTCAAAATGTGCCCTTCATTAAGTTAAGACAATAAATGCATGTTTTGAAGCCTCGTATACTCCCAACTATAAGACTTACAGTAATTGTTATCGGCTCAATTTGTTCCAAATTTAATGTAGTTATTATCTACAATTACTTTTTTTCTTAGCGCGAACGTTTTGCCAATATTTAGTGAATAGCTTTAACGTAACCTAAAATTTGTTTATGTTTTGATAAAAGGGCACTTTATGAAATGTCGTATCTCAAAATGTATATAACTTACGGTGATGCAACGTAGCTCAAATTCTTTCAAATTTAATGTTCTTTCTTAGTTTTATAGCAATCAGTATCAAAAAGATAATAGATTTTTAGTTAAACGTCAAAAACTAAAAAAAGTTCGAATTTTTTTCCGTTTTTTACGTCCTATGCCCAAATTATTTTTTTGTTTTTCTTTTAATATGCATTTTCGTATATATCTATAAGGCTTTTATAATATACCAAAATTGCAGCTTTGCAACTCGACTTGCGATTTGTATGAAAAACTTGGATGGCGGGCCTCCTGCCTTTCGAATTTCGGGTTTATACTTTCAACTACAAAGTTCACTGACCTAATTTTACCCTTAAATTAAAGAATATTAAGTGCGCTATAAGGTCATTATTGCATGTTTTTCGTAGCATAATTAGGTGAGGCGATATTAAGTCGAAAACGTTAGCAAAACACAAAATTTTATCTAGTTTACAAAAAGGGGTACTTTTTAAAGTCTTGAATCTCTGAAACTATAAGACCTACGGTAATGCATGTTAGCTCAACTTGTCGGAAATTTATTAGTCTTTAAACGTTGGTGTACATATGATATCAAAAAACGTAAGGTTTTTTAAATAAAAATCAGAAACTAAAAAGTGGCCGTAAATTTCGCAGTTTTTCACGTACTACCCAGCTAGCACAACTTTTTTTTGCTTGCAAAATATGGTTTTATACTGTCCTATGGTGTCTAAACAACATACCAAAAATGCAGTGATACTACTTGATTTGCGAGTTTAGGGTAAAATTATGTACGATTTGACCGTACTACTTAGTCTTCGAGGTAATTTTTTTCAGCATCCCTGTAATTAATCAATTCAGTAACACGGTGCAATAAATAAAGTGAAGAATATAGGTTAAAACTGTGACTTCTACGTAATGTGCTACCGAGTAAAATTTCTGCACCTAGCAAGCGAAGCGAGCGAACTAAACCTTCCGGGGCAGATCCAAATCGGATAGGTTAGGGTAGAGGTTATTTTTTTTAGCAACCCAGAAAGTACTCGGTTCAGGAACACATTAAGTAAAGTGCAGAATGAAGGGTAGAACGCCGACTTCTATAAAATCTGCCACTGATACTTGACGCCACAAAAAGTAGTTGGCAAATAGTACTTCGGGATTTTAATAAAATGTTTATTCGAAAATTGATTCGATTGTTTGATATGGGGTAAAATAATATTTCGGTAAAAATATTTTACGCCTTTTTGTGGCCTGTTGTTGACAAAATGATACTTCGGAAATTTTACAAGTGTTGATTCAAATCATAAGCGAAATAAAATTGCTGCTAACTGAGAAAGGCGGTAAATAATAAACAGGGAAACGTACTTTCGAGCAAACAAAATTAAGGCCAATTAATAAAATGGGAAACATTTTCGGGATACTAATATTGGACATTACAATTTTCGAGTTTACCATAGGTACCTATTTTGAATTTGAATTTGAAAATGAAATGTACTGCGACCATATATAACATGGACGTCTAACGCCAGCTCAAATGCCCCCAAAACCAATTGTTGAATTGTGCCGAGATGGGCAGGACATAGCGCTTTTCGTGACACCGCGCATATTTCGGCGCAACATCTTTGACAAATGTTTATAATATCGCGAATCATACTTTGATAAACAACACTATTTTTAAATGGGGGTTTAAGTTTTCATACGTTGACATTCAAATTCATTGCCGTAATGCATTGAACAGGGGGTGACACTTGTCAGCTAAAATCGGACCGTTTTTGACAAGCGAGTTAGTATTTTATTTGTTCGTAGGAAATGTAGTTTCAAACGTCTTACAATCTGATTGATAATGTTACTCTGACATGGTTCCTGAGTGGCCTAGGGTTTCTAGTGGTAGAGTTTACCTACCAGTCTAAATTGTGTGGAATTTTAGACAAAGAGATACGTAATTGACGTATTTTCCTCGGCAAGTATTTATTACGGTTGCCGGAAGATACAGCGCTCTCTTCACTTGACATACTTAGGTAATTGATTTCGTAGCAAAAATCTAGATAGGTACCTATTTATTATTAACACAGGCTTACATTACATTACAAACCAGTTCTGGACTGGAATAAACTAAAATTGCTACTCACCGAGAACCCCTAATCAATAATAATAATATCCAGATATATTAGGATCCAGTTATTTAGTAAACCTTTTCCTTATTAGAATTAAAGCAAACAAATTAGTAAAAATGTACATGTTATGAGGTTGTAGTACCTTCGACACATTGAGTACAGATGTCGCTAGTGATTAGCTTCACAGTACCATTGACTAAATTCGCTATGATTCACGGAAGGTCGTCTAGTGTACGAGTAATTGGAAGCACGTTGGACCGGCTATCCAGAGGATGCGGGTTCGTATCCCGTGACAACCAGAGTCTTTCGCAGTTGATTTTTTCTATGGTAAGCACATCTGTTACGACATTGTGGGATGATAAATGATAATACTTAAATAAGTAAAAAACTATAATTTTTTATGAAATAAAACTATGAAAACGGATAAACATCCGTTTACAGGGTTACAGGGTTACACTTTACAGGGTTCGTGGTCATCCGCAGACCACGAACCCTGTAAAGTGTTCGAAACGACGGAATGAAGTTAAAATTAGTTAATATTCGCGAGTTTATCCGTTTTCATAGTTTTATTTCATGAGTAATCCTCGCGGTAACCGAAGAAAATATTATAATTTTTTACTTTGTGCTTAAAGTGAAAGTCAAACTATTATTTATTTAAGTAAGCTTATTAATAAGCATTTTCGAATCGTCTGACGTTATCCAGAGAGAAAAAAAATCTACTACTGGTTCTAACCCTACACCGTTCCTGAGAAGAAGACTTATTTTTTTTAAATATACGGCAAAGGTCGTCATAAAATACAAGTTTTTTAAATATTTTGTTAGTTAAGTTAGTCAGGTTTCATTGATGCATATAAATTGTACAATTTTATAAGTTATTAATTTTTAAATTGTATCAACCAATAATTCTTAAATAATTCAAAATTACTTCAAATACGAGTACAACATACTAACTAAAATTTTCTACTAAAATCCGAAGGCACCAGAATAAATGGCACAATTTCATAAACATATCCTTTAAGGAGCCTAGCCTTAGAATTAGTATGTAGAGATTGCCATTTTAATTCCCAAAAGTAGTAAAGCAAATGTTCTCAATTTTCATGCAAAACTAAAGTTTGTAAAATTGAGATAATAAAGCTAGAGCAACCGCAGTAGAAGCTATGTAAGTTTCTGATATAGAAGCACAACTAATGTCGAAGCAGGGAAATGAAAGTAAGGTCAGAAAATAATACGAGCATATTACTTAATTAATAGGCAATTCTAACCAACCAGACAATGTAATTCTGTATATCAGCTTTTCACAATTTATTTACAGAGAGAGGCTACAAAAAAAACAAACATGTCAATTTTTATATCAACGTTTGTGAAGTGGTTATGTAGGATATTCAAATAAATGATGTTATGTAACATACAGAAGTCCCCGCCTCGGGCTTTAGGTGATCTTGGTCGTTTTTCTTTGGTATATGACATCTAATATTTATAATGTATACAGAAGTTATTTAAGAGCCGATTCTCTCATCTTCTCTCCTCTTCTCTCTCCCACGTGATAATAGCTTCGGAGATACCTCAGGTGGTGTGGGCATGTCCTACAAATGGATGACCGCCGCTTGCCTAAAGCTTCACTCTACTCTGAGTTGGATGCAGGTAACGGAAGCATGGAGTTCAGCATCCGCGCTATAAGGACGTTCTCAAACGACATCTAAATGCTTCTGCTATCGACACTGATCTTTGGGAGGAGCTTGCGGTAAAAGGTCATCGTGTTACTCTACGGTCCTTAACAGCGTTAAAAAAACTCGAAGAAAACCGTCTGACCAAGTGACCACCTTAGACGTTAAAAGACACCTTAGACGAAAACAGTGAGGAGGACTATATTAATTATAAGTTGCTGAGTCCTTCTCGTTAAAGTCATGAACAAGTTTTTTTTCCTTATAAATAAAATTGGCAGTTCGTGACAGATAGTTCTGTGAAGTGATGTATGTGATCGAAAGGCAAAGTTGGCGAATAAAATCGATATTGAAAAAAAACGAAACTGGAAAAAATCTAAAAAGAAATGGTATTTCGAACTTTTGTGTTTCCAAGCATTCGAGCACTGGGCTCGAAATTCATTCATAGAAATTCTCTAAATTAATTATGCAACAAGTACTCTGAAAGACTTGACAGCGTTCCAACCCGTACTTATCTACCTTTGCTTTCACACTCAAGAGCAATGAAACGGGTCACTTTGTAAAGAGATTTTGTATAACACGACTCGTCTTGTTGCTTTTGAGTGTACTGTCAACACTGGAATTAATGTGAATCTCTCTCTTTTGACATTTAATTTTATGTTTAGTGAAATTGCGAGTACTACTGAACATTTTGGAATATGTGAACATGTTTCAGTAAAAACATCCTACTTTGTGGGACCATAATATAGGTACTCGTAATGACGGAATTAGCTTGTAATTTTATACGAATTAAATATCTAAGCGCCTTTTCTGCAAGCGACAAATTGGAAAGTTTTTACTAAACCACTCACATATTTGAAAAGAGCCATGATAATGGTACAAAAACTTACATTTTATACAGATAAAAAATCTTATTAATTCCTTATAATTACATGGAAAAAACTAGATGCCATAATTGTAGGTATAATCTTACAATAAAGCATTTGCATTTAAATTTATTAAATTTTCCTAAGCCAAGTAATATTTGAAATTTTCGTGTATATTTATAAGACCACATCAGAACTTTGTGCTCATCAGAGCTTGTTCGTGGTAAATTCCCTAAGTACCACGTACAAATCCGATTATTAAACAATACCTTTGTTACAATATTTACTTTTAAATTACTTATTATGTTTTTAATTTTGTTGGATTTTGTGTCAACGGTTACCATGTCCATAAAGCCGTATAAACATAAAATCTGAATACTGTCTTATTCCTAAATTTAGTATTTTCCATACAAGTGAAATCAAATGACTGGACAAAATTAGATTATTGCATTAGGTATACCTACATTTCTCAATTTGAGGTATTGAGCCCACTTAGGAAGCTGGAAGTCCTATTTTAATAGGAAACTGGCCTTTGTGATATTGTATTAAGGATGCTGGTGGCATTTCCTCGCTGTATCGCAATACTGATACGTGTAGTGCGAGGAAGCAAACAGCTCTTCTCTGTAATTTAAAATGAAGTATGTATGACTAATGTGTAAAAATGTATTTATTTTTTATCAATAAATAAACTAAAACTGAATCTGTTTTGGGTTGACCGTACCTAGGTAGTAGTAGATGCATGTTTTTCTTGTTGATTTTCAAAATATAATGTTAATAGGGTTCTTAAATTTTTTGGAACAGTCTTTTTTGAGCAGTTATCAGAATTAGTATGTCAATAGAATTGTAATAAACTGCAAACGCTTTAAAAATGATGATATTGATAAAAAAATATGTATTTAAATACCCATTATCAATATATTTATTTTCAAAACTGTACAATTTGTATACATAAATTAGATCTAACTAATCTGTTTAACCTACCGTATATCTAAGGTTGGCCTTTGTGGCATTGTACCGACGATGCTGGTGGCATTTCCTCGGTGTATCGCAATACTGATGCTTTGTGCGAGGAAGTCGCCAGCTCTTCGGTCTTTAGTTACGTCAACGAGATCAGATCAATTACAGAAATTTTCTAACAAATTTGTCTAACATAACATAGTTATTAAACCAAATAAATTATGCTATTTACATTAAATTTTCCATTTTGTACCGTTTCATTAATATATGAAAAGTGTGCGTTTACTCTGTAATAATAAATGTGAATATTATTTACCCTCAGGTAATAAAGTAATATAAATATCGACGGCCCCTACGTAAGTTGTCGTAACTTGAAATTTGGGTTTTTCTTTTTATTTCATAAAACATTATATCTTTTAGCAATGTTTCCGTTCCACAAAGAAAAAATAAAAAAAACCTATTACAAATAGGTTTTTGACACACGAAAACTATCGTAACTTAAAAAAGCACCGTCGTATACTGTAGTAAGTGTACTTACGATAGTTAATACGGGACGGCCACCCGCGCTCGCGCAGCGTAAGTGCTAGTTACGATCTTATACGCGGTGGGGCAGAGGTTTTTCAAGAGCGATATTTTTTTTACCAAAAACTAACAACTAGATGAAAAAAAATGGATAAACGATACATTTTATTCGATAAAAGTAAGACACTACATCGGAATCAAACTCAAAGTAACTGCGAGACCAAAATTAATTTTCGAAACGGCCGTTATAGTTAAGCAAAATGTAGTCTGAGATGAAATAAAAGACAGTTCAGAAATAAAAAATATTTAAAACCACTAAGCAAAGTAAGCAATCGATTCGAGTTCACTCAGAAATCAGTTGTGAATTTATTAGTATCGATGCTGACATTTTTTTAATAATACCGGTGAATACTGTAGTATGCTATCACTTACCACAACTTACTTCGGAGTTTAAGATCGGTGTTTTGTCTTAAGTTTAACATACTACTATTTACGTTGGATTTAATTATTTTTTTTGTGTTGTATGTATACTTGAGACATTTTTCGTCGGAAATTGTTTTTAAATTTCTATTGTAAGTGTTATTTAAGACAGTATGCGCCGGATCAAATACAGAGATACTACAATTTACAATTATAATGTCGGCGTATTTCAACAATTTTTGCTCATTATACAGGTTCGCCGCTTCTTTTTGAACCAAACGATAAATAAATGTATAAGTCATTGTAATAAAACGGCATTTTTTGTGATAGTGACGACGATAAAACAATCATATCACTTATATTATTAAACACTGCAGCAGTCGGTGGATTCATTTATGAGTATTTAGTCATCATTCGTCAGTGAAATCATCGTCTGTAGTTCGAAGATTTGACTGCCGACTGAATGAAACCGCCTACAGCTGCAGTATCTAGTCATGAAAGCGACACGACTGTTCTTTAAGAATATAATTACGTTGAAAAAAGCTTAATATCGATCTCATAATTATGATGTAGAAGGTATTTTTGTTAACTGATTTTTTATTATGTCTTTGCACTGTGAGAGAAGTCATTAATCTGCCATGTCTATAATTATAATTTCAAAACTACGTTCCTAATGCTGAATGATAGACTGTTTTTGTGTACTAACAAAATGCACAAAATTATAATAAAGCGGCTAAACTCATGTATATCCGGTAAATATAAAAAGTGGATAATAAACAGATGAGCACCAAGCAGCTCGCTGAGCCCGTTGTGATATACGGGTTGAGGGTGGTCTTGAGCCGGCACTGATGCCATGTCCGACTGGTGGTTTATGTCACCGAACACTACGTAACAGATGATAAGCACACGAAGTCACTGTGTGCACAAAACCATCATTATTAGCTCGGAGATTACCGGCTTCTATGCCGTTCGCTCAGTACAGCCCCCATTCCGATTAAAATTACTCTTTATCGCTCTGTATATCTTCCGTGGCAGGTAGCATCTTTACCGTACCAGCATCCTCGCTTTATCAAAGCGTTTAGGAAATGCAATGTGCCTGTATCGTATGCGTCCACCACAGCCGAGCTATATCTATCTCCCTGTCCTTGACACTGCGAATGTGCTTCGAGTCTTGTAGACCCATTACGACGTTCCTTACCGAAGTCGTACGGTATCTCATAAACACCCGAACTGCCAAGTGAATTTCCGTCCTTTGGAGATCGTAAGAAGTAGGTACTCATATTAGTATGAGGACGCAAAATGGTCTTAATGCTACACCTTCGGCGTAATAGGCGTCCAATTCCGTTTGTCACTCCTGTAATATGAGGCAAGAATGACGGTGCCCTCTCTACTGTGTGGTGATGTCGAAACGTCCCTGAGCTCCTTGTACGCTGACTTTGTCTCCAACCATATCTGTTCCTCTCCAAGCTCTCCAACGTCTCGTCTCGTCTGACATGTTGCAACATTTCTAATAGTTTAGATAACAGGAGGTAATAAATAGGAGATGCCTGTGTCCAGCAGTGGACCGAAATAGGCGAATGATGTGATGTGAATAAAAGATACAAACTCATTTCGCATGTATTGTGAATCACAGAACCGCGAGGACAGGTTTGCGAGATAATGGTATAAGCCAGTTAGCAGGTAGCTTTTCTATAGACTTTTTGTGACAGACGATCATTCTGACCTAGCATTAATAACCCTGTCAAGAAAACGAAGTGTCCCATCCACCTCTCTCTTAAATGTGCACTTTATTTTGGGATGCATCTTATTAAGATCGGTTAGTAACACATCAACAACTCTATCAGGAATTACAGCAAAAACGTCATCCACATTTTGTAACCAACATCTCGGCCTTTTCGGACAACTCTTGAATGCCCTCTGCTTAAATTTATCCATGAATATGTTGACCAGTACCAGAACTACATTATAAGAGAACTCTTTGCTTCAATCTGCAAATAATACTCCCCTTGCCAAACAGAATAGCAACTATTCAGGAAATGTTCGATGAATTTCATGTGCACAGTCGTTACGAGCTACAACATCTTTAATTATTTGTATAGTTTCCAATACTCGCAAACAATGAAGCTACATCAAACTCAACTCCATAGTCTCGTCTTCATTCAACACGACATTTTCCAAAAACTGTACAAAAACACTTTACCTGATCTATTTTTCATAATAATACATACAAAAAAACTATTCACCTGCTTAATTTTCTCAAAATATTCCATCAGGGTTCCATAAAAATACTATTAAATTGTTTGTTAAATGGCATAATATAGTAACTAACAAAAAGTTTTTTCAATGTGTCCGCAAAATAATGTTGTAAATAACAGATACGACAAAACTTACACTCATAATTCCAACGTAACTTGTATTATGTATTACTTACGATCAATGACCATTTATAACCACCGGCGTAAAGTGAAGTACGTAATACATACCACAATTTTTAGATTCTCTTCTCCGTCATATACTGTCGTAAGTGCAATTCCGGCAAAACTATGAAATATATCAGAGAAGTAATTATATCACTATAAAGATAGTATCTTTGTTATTGATTATGCCAATTTTCAAAGCAATCCATTGAACTATGTGACTACCGTACACATTTCAAACTTTAAAGTGCTCTCCTGTAAACTTGCCATTTTCAACTTACGACAACTTACGTAGGGGCCGTCGATATGTTTTTGCGTACCTAGCCCAGAATCTATATTAAATATCTATATTTCTAAATTAATATACAAGCATCGGACAAAACGTGCTAACAGGATGAATCATCCTGTTAGCAGGACTACCCGCACTACGACTATCCGCACGTTTTGTCCGATGCCTGTTAATATTCATTTTTATTATTTCTGAACAAAATAAATTTTAGTAAATATTTTGTCGCCCCAATTCCTCCTGCGGGTGTCGTAAGAGTCGACTAAGGGGTTGAAGTGTCAATGACCATTATTTGATAAAAGATTGATGAAAGGGCAGCAGCGTCATCATAGTGGACACATTACTGCGACCGTCAATCCGCTTGCCCAGCGTCGCGATTATGGGTATTTTCCTCCTATTGCGTTTATACGCATTGTTAATAGGAGAGGCCTACGTCCAGCAGTGGACCATCATAGGCTGATGATGATGATGATGATGATAAAATATTTTGTTGTATATTTTTGTAAAGTATGTAGAAATATATTGTTCACCTCAGCGGCTCGAACATGGCGGTTTTGCTGCTTGAAACTAGTGAGGAAAATGCAATGCATCATGCTGCGAGAATGAAAAAAAAACGAACAGTTTACGAAAAAAGGAATAGATATGAAAAATTACGATTCATCATTCGGCTTTGAAACCTTCGTTGTAGGCCCCCAAAAAGCGGGAAAGAAAAACTCGTTCGGATACATAATAAAATTCGAACTCGTGTTAAATTTGTACAATAATATTAAACCTATTATACGTAGGTTACACTGACAGTTTCGAGCATCTAGGAAACTATATCAATTATTCCTTTTTTAATGTTTTAAAGTTTATTTGGGCACAAACGGTACATGTTTCTTATAATTACAAGTATGAGTAGGTACATATTTTGTTTTAAGTATCACCTTCCTAAACTCTTTTTAATAATGTGTACAAAATTGGGAAGGCCCCCCACAAGGTGGACCGATGACCTGGTGAAGGTCGCCGGAGTCCGCTGGATGCGGGTGGCGCAGGACCGGTCATTGTGGCAATCTTTGGGGGAGGCCTATGTTCAGCAGTGGACGTCTTTCGGCTGATATAATGATGATGATGATGATGATGATGATGATGTACAAATTTTTAATACAATTGAACCAACATTCAAAGCGCACATTTACAGGGTCGTTAACACACATTACCTAAAGCAGGGGCCTAAGGTAGGGACCTTAGAGATGTCAAGACAAGTCTATATTGTATTTTCCATATAAACGCATCCGAACATACACGCAGTGTATTTTTGGATTTTAAAAGACCTCGTGTATACAAGACGTAATGAAATAAATGGTTGCCAACCCAATTTTAAATGTCATTTCTGAGGAATAGATTTTTTATTTATTTTAGTCCTTGTGGGCAGGCAAAAGCACTAACACTAAACCATACTGCCTTTATGAATAGTAAACCATAGAGGAGTTTTCTTTTTTAATTTTGACGTCTCCCGGACGACCTTGATTATTAATAAAATTGTGTTTGATGAATATTTTGCAAATTTACTCGTACAATTTTATTTTAAAATAAGTGTGTGGTCGTAGAAAAAATATTGTATGCAACATTGTTTAACTGAGTCAAAAAATGCTCGACGACACGAGCCTTTTTAATACCAATTAGCATTTCATAACAATTTTCGGCTTAGCCTCAAATTGTTACCCACGCCACTCACCTTTTTTGACCTCCTTTAAACAACGGTTGCGTGAAATACTACATATACACCGTTCGATAGAGCGGGAAATTTGCTGTCGAACTGTATACTTAAATCAAATTTTGCCCTTTTGGCAGTTAAATACATTAATTCATATTACAACTGACGATATACCGCTTTCATACATGTTTACAACATTGAACAAATTTTTGATGCAGGTTTGAAAAAAATACGCATGAATAGTATATATGGAAATATTCACTTAGGTTGAATCTGAAAATGAATTACCATAGCTCTCAACTTTGGTGTTCACAGGCAAGACGTGACCTAATTACTTTGTGGTAAGGCAAAGCCATTAGCCATTATATCACCTTACTAAAATCAAATTAATATTAGCATAATAATCGCCGTTAGATATAAAAATATCTGAACATTGAGTCTAACGTCACGACAATAAAAGCCTGCTCAGATATTTGGGTATGCAAACCGGTTTTCAAAAAGTACGGGAAACCGGTTATAACCGGTTTTTGTCATCACATCACATCACATCATCAGCCTATGATAGTCCACTGCTGGACGTAGGCCTCTCCTATTAACAATGCGTATAGATGCATTAGTAGGTAAATGCCCATAATCGCCACGCTGGGTAAGTGGATTGGCGATCGCAGTAATGTGTCCACTATGATGACGCTGCTGCCCATCATCATTCTTATATCAAATAATGGTCAGTGACACTTCAATCCCTCAGTCAACTCTTACGACACCCGCAGGAGGAGTTGGGGTAGTGACAAATGTATCCTTACTGCCGTCACCACACGGCTCGGTTTTTGTCATAATTTCATACAAATATAAACCGGTTTGCACGGTGAGCACCCTAGACGCTTAGATCTGATTAGGACTGTAAATATAATTCAAGTCGCTGATCAAAATCCTTCGAACATAACATAACTTAATAAGTATCTAAGATTGACCCTTGCATCATTGTACCGAGATCTTTACACTGTTTTTCGTAGTAACTACATACATCGCTCATAATAGTGACTTTGATATACTATTTCACATACATTTAGCACTAGTTCGCCGTTTGACTTGTTAACAAAAGATTCGTTGTATTGTTTCAGGTTGGCATTCACGTCATAGGCACATGAGAAATGTCGAAACATCTGTACCTATACTCAAGAACACAATTTCGGGTTGAAAGTAAATTTCATTTACAACGTGTTGGTTTTAAACCATTTTTTTTAATGTTTACTGGATAAATGGGATAGTAGTATTGGAATTTACCAGTTCCAAAATATTTCCAGTCAAAAATATTTAACTTTGTGGTCTTGTAACTCCGTAAATAGAAATAAATAAATGAGCTACTACAATAAAATATTTTAAAATAAAAATAAAACCGCCTTCAAAAATTCGCCCGAACTAAACAGTAAAAAATAATTTTAGTTCCTACTTCTTAGGATTTCCTACCCAAACCTTTAAACCTTTTACCCTATTAATTGAAATAAAATATTATGGCTAGGTATCCTACAGATTTCTTAGAAGTCGGTGCCAAGCCAAATACGTTCATAGGTATATATTAGATAGAGCTTTGTAACTTACTGTCACTCCGATTATGTTTTTATCAACAGAATGATCTACCTCAGTCATTTTGATGAAAGCATAACCGGAGTGACAGTAAGTTACAAAGCTCTATCAAATACAGTCATATACTCGCAAAGTGAACATATTTGGCTTGGCACCGACTTCTAAGAAATCTGTAGGATACCTAGCCATAATATTTTATTTCAATTAATAGGGTAAAAGGTTTAAAGGTTTGGGTAGGAAATCCTAAGAAGTAGGAACTAAAATTATTTTTTACTGTTTAGTTCGGGCGAATTTTTGAAGGCGGTTTTATTTTTATTTTAAAATATTTTATTTTTTGCTTTTTAGTAGTGTAAAATCGTTATTTAGTATGATCTAAATACTTATAATTAGAATGTACTGCACTGTAATAGGCCAGAAAACCTGAACTGGATAACTTAAATATTCAAAGAATTATCCCATTATCAAGGAGATATACATTGTATTGTATCATTAGCAGGTATGAATAATTTCAAAGATTATAGGTAGCCTTAACATGCCTATTATTTAAAGAATCACTAACCGCTAACCAACATGTCATAACTACTAAGTAAACACTTAAATATATCTTGAAAATGTATAACAGTTGTTATATTCAAAGAATTATCCTCCAACTCCTAATCGTTAAGGAGTTATACCTTTCGTCATCAGCTCACCAACATGAGACTATGACCACCTAAAGGCAAAAACTCAAATAGCTTCCAAAATACATAAAGTATGTTATATTTAAAGAATTATCCCCCAACTCCTAATCTCTAAGGAGTTGTACCTTCCATCATAAGCTCACCGACATGAAAGGATGACCTCCTAAACGCAAATACTCGAATAGCTTCCAAAATACATGAAATATGTTATATTTAAAGAATTTTCCCCCAACTCCTAATATCTAAGAAGTTGTACCTTTCATCATCAGCTCACCAACATGAAAGGATGACCACCTAAAGGCAAATACTCAAATAGCTTCCAAAATACACGAAATATGTTATACTTAAGGAATTATCCCCCAACTCCTAATTGCTAAGGAGTTGTACCTTCCATCATCAGATCACCAACTTAAAACGTTCATGACTAGATGCAAATACTTGATTAGTCTTCGAAAATAAATGAAAAATGTCATGTGTGCCTACAACATTTGAAGAGTTCCCTCGATTTCTCCAGGATCCCATCATCAGATCTGAATTCGGTGACAATGGGACCAACTAGAAAGTACACCCTTTCAAACAAAAAAAGAATTTTTCAAATCGGTCCACGCGTCTTTGAGTAATCGGGGAACATACATAAAAAAAAAAAAAGATTTCGACGAATTGTTAACCTCCTCCTTTTTGAAGTCGGTTAAAAAAGCGTTTTTTACCTTATGTACTTATACATACATACAATATGTTCAGTTTGGATAGATGGTACCACGATTTTATGGTTTGGATAAAGATCAGAGAATTTAAAAATAATTTAATTTACAAATGGATTTCATCTATTTTTAATAGTACATTACGAGACAAGTGCGAAAAACATGAAATTCGAAACGAGTGGCGATTTTTTAAAATACGACCGATAGGGAGTGTTTTAAATCGACACGAGTTACGTTTTTTAGTGCAGATGGCCCTCCGAAGTTTTGGACTTGACGTAAAATGACCCACTTCTCGCACTAGAGCCTAAAAAGTACACCATCTGTACTAAAATAGTACATTACGACACTAGTGCGAAAAACATGAAATTCGCAACGAGAGGCGATGTTTTAAATCGACACGAGTTTATGCACGTGTCTCGTACGATGTTTTTTAGTGCAGGTGGCCCTCCGAAGTTTTGGACCTGACGTAAAATGACACACTTCTCGCACTAGAGCCTAGAAAAGGCACTATCTGTACTAAAAAAAATCAGCTTGAAATCAGCATGTTCCATTTTTCATGAAAAAATACATTATGAGCCGAAATATAAAATAGTGGGCGTTACAGCAACCCCTGGTATTCATTGGTATACTCGTACTTCATATTTAGTAACTTTTACTACAAACGTAACTCTCCCATAAAAAAATAAGATAATACAACCAGACTGTATGAAACCGTTTTTTTTTTTTTCAAATTTTGGTGACAATATAAATTAATCATTACAATTTTAATATGGTTTGCCTAAGATTTACAATCGCTGGTGAAACAATTGGTAAATTGGTATACGTATTATGGACTTGAGTTGTAAAGGACTTTGATCTATCAGATATCATCCAATTTTCTATAGACAGCCGAGCCGTGCTTGTACAATTGACTGATTAGTTTGCATAGCTATTCTAAGGCTTAGCTAAATTAATTAGGCACGGAATGTGCTTGGTTTCCGATAATCTGTTTGCGTATGAGACGAGCGGAAAATCATGTTTCCACGTAGATTTACAGATCCAAACGCGTGTAGGCGTATATGTAGTTAAGTTCTTGTACGGTATAAATATTTCAACATTTTGAAAATGTTTCAATCGGTTCTAATTATATTCTGTGAGTATCTATCAATTTTGAACTTTGTATTTTTTAGGTTATATACTCGTATTACTCGTACATCGATAATGGCACATAGTTGAGATAGCTCCTCAATTTCGTATCAACGAGTATTGATTTTCAACTAATTAGTCATTTTCAATTGCCACGTGTTGACGGCAGTAAGAATACATTTGTCACCATACCAAATCTTCCCGCGGGTGTCGTAAGAGATGACTTAGGGATTGAAGTGCCACTGAATTCATATTCGACTATACATATAAGATTGACGACGGGCAGCTACATCATCATAGTCACAGAATTAGATTTGGATAGAAGAAACAAGTTCATTCATTTGTATGGCGGCCGAGCGTGTCAGATTTTGTACTGAAGTTGTTACTTGCCTATGATTTTAAATATGTCTCAGGCCCTTGAGTATTAATATTTTTTTTGTTGTTGCAATTAATATTACTTAAGGAGGCATTATTAATGTTTTTGTTCACTTCAACTTACAAAATTTGACGCCCGAAAGCTGCAAGCTGCGATTAAAGACGGACAACTCAGTAGATTTTACTGAGTTCATTTGACACGCTAAGTAGATACGTTTGCTTATTCTATGGTATATATGACATCTGTGATCATAGTAGACACTCTACTGCTAAAACCAACCCGCTTGCACAGCGTCGCTATTATGGGCATTTACTTCCACATGCGTCCACACGCATAGTTAATTCGAGAGATCTACATCCAACAGTAAACTGAGAGACGATGAATATGTGACGACTTGATAAGACAGTTTCTTCTTCTTCTGCGTATCACTCTTGACAGAGTGGTCGTGGTCATCATGATGTGCCCTGAGTGACACGTTTTACAATTTTTCGCCATTTCTGACGGCGGCTCTGCGTGTGCTCACGTGTAATGGGCCATCTATCGCTGCCTTCACCTGGTCCGTCCATCTCATAGGGGATCATGTTATTAAGGCTGGCATGATATAAGACAGCTTACCAGCTATCATATAGCAGCATTTAGGTAATTCAACATACGTGTAATTGCATTATAGTCGTAACAAAGAAAACGAATAACCAATCCAAATATATTCGTATATGTTATTCTTGCCATAAAATAATACAATCTGAATCACTGACAAATTAATTCTTATGTATCCTTTTGAAGGTTCCTTAGTAAACAAGGAACCCTTATAGTTTCGCCATGTCCGTCTGTCCGGATGTCTGTCCGCAGCATACCTAGCTCAGTGGCCGTTAGTATTAGAAATCTGCAATTTGGTACAGGTTGATACATGTTAATGCCGACAAAGTGGTAGAATAAAAACTAGAAACATTTTTGGTGTAAGTGGGGAAGTTTTTTTTATTTGCCCTAATCCTATAGTATGGAGTATCATTGAATAGGTATCTTAAAAAGAACAAGAGTCTTAAAAAAACGTTTTTTCTAAAGTCAATAGTTTCTGAGATAACCGCTCCAGAAAAAAAAATTGTGTACTTATAGTAAGCTTATAGAATACTTTAAAATAAAACTCTTTCGAACATAATCGGCCCAGCCGTTTTTAAATAACTACGGAACCCTATACTAAGCATGGTCCGACATGCTCTTGGCCGGTTTTTTAGAATAAGATATTTGTCTATAAGCAACTATTACAAATGAAGTGCTATTAATGCTGAAGGACGTTTACTTAGTAGGTAATCAATGATCAATTGTTCATATTGACAACAACTCGCGTCGAATTCCATAACGTAGGATATCCATCCGAACATAATGTCTTTTTGACATACCTAATCAAGTAACCACAGAAATTGACGCATTTTATGTCCAACAAACTAACACGCCTATCTCTAGTATTGTGGGTTGCAGTGATATCTATAGAAATGCAACAAAACTTTCTAATACTTACTTCAGTAGGTTTAGCACAGGATTAGTGCGACAATATGTCGCCGCGAGATAGATTATCCATCCCTCTTTCATTCATATAGTTAGTAAAAGATGGAAAATCTATCTCGCGGCGACACACTGACATACCAATCATGTGCTAAGCATACAGATGCGATAATTCAGTAATATCCTCATTCTCTAAATATTTATCGAACATTTATTGAAGTAAAATACAAAATCATTTATTAATATGCTTCTTTATTTTATCTTTATTAAGACTGGTGCCAAAATGTTTGAGCATTTACTAAAGACGATACTTAGGTACTCCAGAGAAAATAAGGGCCCTTGAACTTTTTCCAGTAAGTAACTAAAATACTTATTTTATGAATTATTTTTTGCAGTTTTAATTTTAATTTCTGTAACAATTAACGAATAAAAATTAAAAACCACTTGTTTTGATAGGTACGCTTATATAAATTAGTAGTTGCGAGATGGCCTATATTTTCTTTTCAGTAGTAATACTAACGTGTTTAAAAAGACGTTGTGTAAATTTTAATATTTCTTAAGGGTTTTGATGTCCTGTTATGGCTGGCATGATTAGGTATAAGTTATATTATAGTGTTATCTTCACATGCATGCCTGCTTATGTATACATAAGTAGGCATGTATGTGAAGATAGCACTATAACTATCCTGATTTCCTAAAATCAACACAACAATCATAGAGATCTGAAAAATATCACAAAAATAATGCGTTTTTGAATAAATAAATATGCTAATATTTACATATTTCAAATTTGCATTTTGTTTCATTAGCAATCCCAATCAAATACATAATTATTGCTAGCTTGTTATAAAAATATTATCATGTCGTTATCTTTCAATACTCAAAGAGTCAGAATGAAACTTTTGGGTGCATACATTTATGCTCCCAAAAGTTTCATTTTGACTCTTATGAAAACACGTGTAATGTTATGGAACTCGAGGCGAGACTTATCTACAAGAGTATAATATACATAAATTTAGGGGGAATACGCAATGAAACGGATGCGTTATGGAACGGACGTCGGACACTATTGATCTCTTTCAAAAATCAGGGAATTTGGTACTGAAGCATACGCTAAAGTTTTGACACCTATAAAGAAACTAGATTCTCGGACACAGAAATATATGGTTGGATATACAAACAATGGATATCGACTTTGGGACGGAACAAGAAGAAAGGTGATTGTGGCACGTGACGTAATATTCAGCGGTAATGTTGTAACACAAAACAAGCCTGAACAGATTCTCGACATGTTCTTTGAAGAAGAAAACCATGATTCAGAAAGCTCGGAGACAATTGCTAAAGATAACATAACAGTTAACCCAATTTTGAAAGAACAAGAAAATGTTGAACACCAAAGTAGTGCTGGTGAAGATGCAGTAACTTCAGAACAAGAAAGTGTCTATGAAAGCCCTTTTGGTGAGTCAAGTGACTCCGATAATAGCCAGAATCTGGACAATCTACCAGCAGTAACAACAAGAAGTGGAAGAAATGTAAATAGACCGGTAAAATATAACGATTATGTTCTACTTACATTTAATGAAGTCATGAATGCGCCAGATAAAGACAAGTGGCAAAAAGCAATCGAAGAAGAACTAAAGTCTTTAAAAGAAAACGGAGTATGGAAATTAGTAGATAAAGAAAGAGCATCCAATAAATCCATACTATCCAACAGATGGGTCTTTAGAATTAAAGATAATGGAACATATAAAGCTCGATTGGTGGTTCGTGGAAACGAACAGAAAACAACAGATTTTGATGAAATATTTAGTCCTGTTGCCTCCCAATCTGCGATAAAATCCTTGTTTGCGATAGCGGCAGCTAAAAAATATAGTTTCATGACATTTGATGTTAAGACAGCGTTTCTTAATGGCGAACTAAGACAAGATGAAGAGATTTTTATGAAAATACCTCTTGGTGTAACCCCAGAAAAAGGAAAAGTGTGTCAGCTTATAAAATCATTATATGGTCTAAGACAATCTCCAAAAAGATGGAACCAGAAGTTTCTTAACTGTATGTCAAAAATAGGGTTTACACAAACCAAGAATGAGCCATGTATTTTAAAGAACAAAGACTCTTCAATGATTATTGGAATATATGTCGATGACGGAATAATAATAGGCCCTAATAAATATGAAATTCAAGAAACCCTCAAGAAAATAAATTCGATATTCGAAATAAAAATATACGAAAATCCGACATGCTACCTAGGAATGGAAATTACTCAAAATGATGTAGGTATATGTCTGACTCAAAAATCTTATGCAAGACAGATATTACAAAAATACAACATGCTTGATTGCAAACCCGTGGCAACACCATGCAAGCAAGATAATTCAATGAATATTGAAGAAAAGGAGGAACCGAAGTTTCCCTATCGAGAAGCAGTTAGAAGCCTATTATATTTATCCACTAAAACACGTCCCGACCTTGCTTATGCGGTTGGAATGGCCAGCAGAAATATGGAAAACCCCTCTAATAAAGATGTAGTTGCCATAAAAAGAATATTAAGGTACCTGGCGGGCACCTTAGGAGAGGGTGTATGCTATAAGTATGGCAAGGAGTTAGAATTCACAGTCTTTTGCGATTCTGATTATGCTGGAGATATTAAAACTAGACGTAGCACTACAGGCTACATTATCATGTTGAGTGGAGGACCAGTCGCGTGGTGTTCACGAAGACAACCTATAGTGGCTGCTTCGTCTACAGAAGCCGAATTTATTGCTGCGGCGGAATGCTGTAAGGAGTCAATGTTCCTAAAATCCTTGCTGTATGATCTCAACATAATTATGCCTGTAATATTTAAAGTTGATAACCAGAGCGTTATTCAGCTCATTAAAACTGGAATATTTAACAAACGGTCGAAGCACATCGACGTACGTTATCATTATCAGGGCTCGGAGTTGTCATCGCACGGTAAGACTAAAAGCAAGCTATGGAGTCGACATTTGCCATAAATCTAGAATTTTATTCATACTCATACTCATTTATTAAATTTATCTTTAAATACCTTTATAGCGGTGGTGTAAATAATAATTTTCCATATTAAAATTCAATTATTATCTAAATTCGTACTCATACTCATTCATTCAATTAAGAACTAAATTAAACTACAAATAAAATTAATTAAATTGTAAATAAAGAAAATAAAAAATAAAATATTATTTTCGTAATGTGCTCCTAGTTTCCAATATCCATAGAGCTTGTAGATACCGAAATGAGTGCCTCAAAATCAAGGTGCGGCAAGTTTACTCGTATTGTCCATTTTAAAATAACAATATTATCTGAGTCTATATTAATTCGCATAATTTATTACGCATACTTCAAATTGGCATAGCGTTGTTAAGCATACTATTTAAGTGGCATAAGCATAATTTCGCATAAGCGATTACGCATAATGTATTTACGTATAACGTAAACTATCATAACGATGATTTGGAATAATTAGGATGAGCATAATACTAATTGGTATACTTAATGAAAGGTATAAAATATAATAGATAAAATAATAATGACCGCTCATAGATTGCGTAGCAAAACCGATACCATATACCAAATATTTTTGCCAAGTTACTGTCGATTAGTACGTATTAATTATATTATTATATACTATATAAGGTGCTAATTTATTAGTTGCAGATATTTTAACACGTGATACTTTACATTAAAATAATTAACTTTAAATGTAAATGAAGAAATCTTTTCATATGTAACTTTTTTGATTTCATTTTCCTAATAAAAAAAAATTATAATTTCGTCAAAAAAAATCATCATGTGCATTATCACATGTCACAATAACACTGTCTGTCATGTCATCAAACGACACAATCCAACGGAAAATAACATGACATTGACAATCAAGTATTTAATTTATCGACGTGAAGTGGCCAGTTCCAGTTAAATGGTACGTAAAAGAGGTAATAGAATCTGTTCAATGAGTTTTCATTTAATAATCACATAAGCAGGGTGTTTTTACGTAGAAAATTTGTTTTTCCGTTTTCTCCAAAAAATATCGTAAAAGCTATAATGTTTCACGGTTTAATATACTCCAGAGACCGAGTACTATCAGCTGTAAAAATATCTGCATCTAATAAATTAGGACCTTATATATTGCTTCTAATTTAAAACTAGTTTAGACTTTTTTTTTACTTGTGTGTTGTGCGTAGGTATAACAAGGTAATGTTTAGGACTTGACATATTGTATTGACTGACATACATGTATACCTACTTATATTCTTGTAGTAAACATTGATTATTTTATTTATCACACACATTTTTACCCTAGCAATTTAAAATGTTCATAAATACGGCGTGTGTATTTTTTACGGGATACAGTTACCTATCGTTTTGTGATCGTAGAAATCATGGTATAGGTAAATAGGTTCCCTAGATCCTATTTTAAGCATCATTCAAATATACGCCCGTATTAAATAGGTACACATTCTGTACTGTGCGCCTCATGCGCCTACCAAGACGTGATTTCTTTACTAATAAAATTGATTATTAAATACCTAATGTTTTATTTAATTGATTGTATCTGACGTGTTCATTAGGATGTGTAGGAGATATCGACGAAAGCTAGGCTTCAACTTCGCTTCGTCGCTCCTGCTTATTAGTCTTTTGAACTTAGCCTTACTGTCTTGGTTTTACCCTGATCTGCCTCATTCGCTTGATTTCTAAGTTTATGCTAATCCATATTAGGACGAATAAAGTTATATTTAATAATGTTATGCATATTTCAATTATGCATAATCAGTAATATGCGTATTAAGCATTATGGAATTTTATGATTTTGCCTATTCAATATTATGCTTAATTATTTATGGCAAATCCGTTATGCGAATTCATATTAGGACTATTAATATTAGGCATATTAAAGGGGACCCGTATAATATACATAAATTTAGGGGGAATACGCAATGAAACGGATGCGTTATGGAACGGACGTCGGACACTATTGATCTCTTTCAAAAATCTGAACGAACATATTCTGTTTTTGGTCATTGGCAACACTGACGACCGTATTATTTAAAGAGATCAATAGTGTACGTACCATAACGCGTCCGTTTCATTGCGTATTCCCCCTACACAAGAAAGATAGGTATGGAGTAGGTACATGAAATAATATACCTACTCCATTCCATTGGTACTATGACTGATACTTAGAGCTTGATATAATATATCGCATATTTGTGATAATGATATACTTGGTATTTATAGGTATCTGCGGTGTTTTTTGGCAAGTACATGGTGTAAACATATATGATAAGTAAGTAAATTCACAAAGTTAAATGATCGGAATCTAGAACATCGGATGGTCACTTATACAAATTAAAATAGACCCAACTAGAGCTAAATAATTCACTCACGATGACTCCGCACGTTTAAAATTATAGGTATTGTATTGTCATTCATAGTCATGGTCATAAGAAGCAAAGCAGTGGTTTTCTCGAGTCAAACGACCGTGGAGCGACGTAAAGAACCGTGGAAACGCGTTTTAATACTTACATGATAATAAGTGTTTACTTATTAGTTTGCTAATGGCACGTGGGCATTTATGAAAACGGGTAATAATATGTTTCACTAGCATACGTTTTCAAGATAATTCACTTTATAATTCATTTTGTTCCCTTCTAGCGATTCAATATAACGCCTGCATTGCTTAGTTGTCAAGCACTATAATGTATCATCAAGAGATAATTAACGATCATTTTTGACATGTACAATTGTACCAATTGTAAATTATGTTTACGGTGTAATAATATCAAGTTTTCATGAAAGCCCGCATGCCGGTAGCACACTGTATGTACACACATTGGATTCCCTTTACCCTAAAAAGTTACTATATGACTAAATATTCTCTGTTCTGTGGTTTAATTATTTCGTCCGTCACAATAATTTTATGAGAAAAGTTTAGCTCTATACAGCCGCGGCCAAAGGCATTGAACAGTCCTTCACGTGCTCGTGTTCCATAAAAGTCAAAAAAGTTTGTATTAAGCAATTATACTTTGTAACATAAAGTTCCATGCATTACATAGATAACGCGAAAAAAGAAACAATATTTTCATTTGCCAGCCAGTCTTTCGGCACAACTTTTTCTAGCGAATGGAAATAGCTATGTACCTACTCGTACAATACCTACTTCAATTCACCATCCGTGGCCTGAATTTACCTACGTACTATCCACATTTATAAAGGATACGAATAGTCGTGGTTTAATATGATATTACTAATTTAATTATTATTATTATTTATTTATTATTGTCGGGTTTGTTTGTTGATGCACTCCTCGAATGTTTAGTGCTCCGTACTCAAATAGGACTTTTCTTATCACTAAGACCTTACTGTATGTATGTATAATTTATGTACGCCCGTCTAGAAACTGACTTTATCTTTAATCGTGATAGCAGTTCAAATTTTCACAAATCATGTTCATCCATTGCCGGTATAACAGCTAAATACTAAAATTTTTGTTAAATAAGTTAACAAAAAAAATATTTACAAAATATTTTTTTTGTTAATAGTAAGAGATCCTCCGGGTTGCACTACCTTTTTAGGGTTTCGTAGTAAACTAGGAGCCCTTATAGTTTCGTCATGTCCGTCTGTCTGTCCACAGCAACTAGTTAGTACTTGAAATTTGCATTTTAATACAACTAGGTATAGAGGATACATACATAATAATATCACGCCGACAATAACATATTGTTTCAAAAAAATATAATTTCTTGGGTGCCTTCCGTAAAGTGGGAACGATTTTTTTTGCTGTATTGCTAGGTATAGAGTGGGGAATCGTTGAAGCGGTCTTTAAAAAAACTGAGCGTCCCACAAGGAAGTTTTTTTCTAAAGTCAATATGTTCGGAGATAACCGCTCCAGATTGTAACTTTTCAACCATGGGTCCATACATATATGTAAAAAATCATGAAGCATCATGAGCTTATAAAGTACTTTAAAATAGGACTATTTCGAACCTCAATCGGCTTAGCCGTTTTTGAATAACTCCGGAACCCTACACTGAGCGTGGCTCGACATGCACTTGGCCGTTTTTTTAAAAAATCGAAGGTACCACAATTTTTATAACACTCATAATGTACATTGATACGACAATAATCATCAACATATAAAAAAACTACAAATTCGGAAACCTCATTTAAACTTGGTCTACGTAGGGTTAAAATTATAAAAAGAAAAGTCAAGAAAAAATCACCAAATATCACCATGGGGGATAGGATGGTCTAAAATAGGCCAAAATCGTATGACGTGATTAATGGACAAGCCCCTTGGTGTGGTTTTCGTAGGAGAAATATACTGAATCGGTATTATTCCTCGCTCTAACTTCAGTATTAATATAAATAGTTATGATTCTACGTTCAATACAAGAGTTACGTAAATAAGTTTAACCCTTATATGCCCAGAACTAGTTATTGAGATGGACTTTATGATGTATGTAGGTATGTAATGTACAGTTTATTTTCAATGGATCGATATCCACCCAATGGGCATACAGGGTGTAAATCTAATACGGGTGAAGCTCTTAACGGGTGTTAGTTTACGACGTAATAAGTACATTGAAATTGTTAGAACAAACCTCTGTAGTAGTTTGTTGTTTAAAAATGAAATAAACAGATGTCACTCGCTAAAAAATCGTTTCAGGTCATGGGCCTGTCAAGCTTAAAAATATAGTAAATAAATAGAAAATATTTGGTTTCTTTTCTTAAGAAGCATAAAATAAAACGTTTACGTGACCAAATTGTAAACATAAAATGTGTAGTGAAAATTCGAGCATAAACAGTCTAAATAGGTATAGAGATCCTAGATGACAATGACACTTTTCAAATTTGGAAATTTCAAATTGATATCTTGTTCGGCGCAAAAGGATTAAGCAAAATTATTAGTGGAACTTTTGATAAGAAAACTGAAAATGAGGACAAATTTAACGAAAAAGACACGCAAGCAAAACATTATATTATAAAAACAATAAATCGAAAATACATTCCACAACTCTTTGATTGTAAAACTGCCAAAGAAATGTACGACAGAATCTGCAATATCTTCGAAGGTTCTGAAGAAAGAAAGAAGACGACCCTTCTCCAGGATTACTATAACCTCAAAATTACCAAAGATTTATCCATGGAAGAAAATTAGGCGAAAATTGAAAATTTGACGTTTTGGCTAAAACAATTGAGAGTTAACTTAGATGATGCCATGGTGGAGTCAAAAATCTTAACCAGTCTTGATGAAACATATCATCCATTCATAACAGCGTGGGAATCAACACCATCATCTGATAGAAGCATGAAAAACCTGAAAATTCGACTCATTAAGGAAGAAGAAAGAAGAAGTCAGGGTGCTAGTTCCTCTAACCAGGTAGCGGTAGCCCTAAAGGCACAACATTCTTCCAAATTGAAAACAGGTATTGAATGCTTTATTTGTAAAAAACCAGGGCATTTTGCCAAAGATTGTAAGAATCATTGTAGGATCTGCAAAAAGACTAATCATAAAGAAAAGAATTGTTTCTTTAAAAAGAAAGATGAAGTGGCGCTCGTTGCCAATAAAAATGAGACTAGTAATGGTAATTCTGAAAGCTTTGTAGTAGACTCGGGCTGCACAACCCATCTAGTAAAAGATGATAATCTATTGTCAAATGTTAGGGCAAATAACACTAAGATTGGTACAGCTCAGATTGACTGTAACCTTAAATCCGTCTGTGAAGGCGATTTAAAAACTAAAAACTGTAGCATTAAAAATGTCTTATGTGTTCCCAATCTCTCTCGTAATTTACTCTCTGTTCCAGCAATCACCAAGGAGGATGGTGAGGTCCAGTTCAAGCGTGATTATGTTGAGATCAAAAACAGCAAGGGACAAGTCATTAGAGGAACTCAAGAGTCGTCTGGATTATATATATTACAGCTACCTAAAAACCAAGAAAATGAACATGAAGCTTTATTGAGTAAAAACTTAGAAAACAACTCGGTCATAGAATGGCATAAGAAAATGGGGCATCCTGGTCTAGGTGCAATTAAAAACCTTCAAAAAGCAGCTGATGGCATTAAAATGAGGAATATAACGACGGATGAACAAAGAATATTAGCAAGTTGCGAGATTTGCATTAAAGCAAAGCAAACAAGATTTCCGTTTAATACAGAAAGAAGAAGAGCTCAAAAACCTCTACAAATACTACATACTGATGTATGTGGGCCCTTCGAAGTAAAGTACGTGGGACAGAAAAAGATATTTTTTGCCAGTGATTGATGACTTTACTAATTACACTAAAGTTTATCCTATTCAAAACAAGAATGAAGTGCCTCATCACATAAAATACTATATAGAAGAAGCTGAACGAGAAAAGAACGAAAAAGTGTCTAAAATAACATGTGATAATGGAGGAGAATACACTTCTAAAGAATTTCAGAACTGGTGCAGAGACAAAGGAATAAAATTAGATTACACAGTACCTTACTCTCCCCAGTTAAATGGAAAAGCAGAAAGATTCAATCGTAGCATTACAGAGAAGATAAGATGTCTCCTGTATAACGCAAACGTGCCTAAAGAAATGTGGGGAGAAGCTTTATATTGTGGAGTATATCTGTTAAACCGACTACCAAGCGAATCCATCAACAACCTAACCCCTTTTGAATTGTGGAACAAACAAAAGCCCAACTTATCAAACATCAGGGAATTTGGTACTGAAGCATACGCTAAAGTTTTGACACCTATAAAGAAACTAGATTCTCGGACACAGAAATATATGGTTGGATATACAAACAATGGATATCGACTTTGGGACGGAACAAGAAGAAAGGTGATTGTGGCACGTGACGTAATATTCAGCGGTAATGTTGTAACACAAAACAAGCCTGAACAGATTCTCGACATGTTCTTTGAAGAAGAAAACCATGATTCAGAAAGCTCGGAGACAATTGCTAAAGATAACATAACAGTTAACCCAATTTTGAAAGAACAAGAAAATGTTGAACACCAAAGTAGTGCTGGTGAAGATGCAGTAACTTCAGAACAAGAAAGTGTCTATGAAAGCCCTTTTGGTGAGTCAAGTGACTCCGATAATAGCCAGAATCTGGACAATCTACCAGCAGTAACAACAAGAAGTGGAAGAAATGTAAATAGACCGGTAAAATATAACGATTATGTTCTACTTACATTTAATGAAGTCATGAATGCGCCAGATAAAGACAAGTGGCAAAAAGCAATCGAAGAAGAACTAAAGTCTTTAAAAGAAAACGGAGTATGGAAATTAGTAGATAAAGAAAGAGCATCCAATAAATCCATACTATCCAACAGATGGGTCTTTAGAATTAAAGATAATGGAACATATAAAGCTCGATTGGTGGTTCGTGGAAACGAACAGAAAACAACAGATTTTGATGAAATATTTAGTCCTGTTGCCTCCCAATCTGCGATAAAATCCTTGTTTGCGATAGCGGCAGCTAAAAAATATAGTTTCATGACATTTGATGTTAAGACAGCGTTTCTTAATGGCGAACTAAGACAAGATGAAGAGATTTTTATGAAAATACCTCTTGGTGTAACCCCAGAAAAAGGAAAAGTGTGTCAGCTTATAAAATCATTATATGGTCTAAGACAATCTCCAAAAAGATGGAACCAGAAGTTTCTTAACTGTATGTCAAAAATAGGGTTTACACAAACCAAGAATGAGCCATGTATTTTAAAGAACAAAGACTCTTCAATGATTATTGGAATATATGTCGATGACGGAATAATAATAGGCCCTAATAAATATGAAATTCAAGAAACCCTCAAGAAAATAAATTCGATATTCGAAATAAAAATATACGAAAATCCGACATGCTACCTAGGAATGGAAATTACTCAAAATGATGTAGGTATATGTCTGACTCAAAAATCTTATGCAAGACAGATATTACAAAAATACAACATGCTTGATTGCAAACCCGTGGCAACACCATGCAAGCAAGATAATTCAATGAATATTGAAGAAAAGGAGGAACCGAAGTTTCCCTATCGAGAAGCAGTTAGAAGCCTATTATATTTATCCACTAAAACACGTCCCGACCTTGCTTATGCGGTTGGAATGGCCAGCAGAAATATGGAAAACCCCTCTAATAAAGATGTAGTTGCCATAAAAAGAATATTAAGGTACCTGGCGGGCACCTTAGGAGAGGGTGTATGCTATAAGTATGGCAAGGAGTTAGAATTCACAGTCTTTTGCGATTCTGATTATGCTGGAGATATTAAAACTAGACGTAGCACTACAGGCTACATTATCATGTTGAGTGGAGGACCAGTCGCGTGGTGTTCACGAAGACAACCTATAGTGGCTGCTTCGTCTACAGAAGCCGAATTTATTGCTGCGGCGGAATGCTGTAAGGAGTCAATGTTCCTAAAATCCTTGCTGTATGATCTCAACATAATTATGCCTGTAATATTTAAAGTTGATAACCAGAGCGCTATTCAGCTCATTAAAACTGGAATATTTAACAAACGGTCGAAGCACATCGACGTACGTTATCATTATCAGGGCTCGGAGTTGTCATCGCACGGTAAGACTAAAAGCAAGCTATGGAGTCGACATTTGCCATAAATCTAGAATTTTATTCATACTCATACTCATTTATTAAATTTATCTTTAAATACCTTTATAGCGGTGGTGTAAATAATAATTTTCCATATTAAAATTCAATTATTATCTAAATTCGTACTCATACTCATTCATTCAATTAAGAACTAAATTAAACTACAAATAAAATTAATTAAATTGTAAATAAAGAAAATAAAAAATAAAATATTATTTTCGTAATGTGCTCCTAGTTTCCAATATCCATAGAGCTTGTAGATACCGAAATGAGTGCCTCAAAATCAAGGTGCGGCAAGTTTACTCGTATTGTCCATTTTAAAATAACAATTGTAAAACGAGTAAATAATGGCAACTTTCTCCATATTTTCTGGGGTAAAACAGGTTCTATATTGGTTGAAAGTCCACTTGTGACTTGAAAAAGATCGTTTTACGTCAACGGAAGTTAGCGTATCATATTCTAGAACTCGCTCAAATTGTTCAGTACTTGCCATGTGCCTTAAGTTGATGAAGTCCGGATTTCTATTGAGTACACTTTCCAATTTATTTTTAATGGTTCAGAGCAGAATTTTTTTAGTAGTACACTGCAATTTTGTAATTGAATCAACAATAAGTTCAAAGTTATCTTTTGTATAACTTAGCTCGTTTTTCATATTACCGTTTAATAACACAGTTTGGGCGTTTAAAATTGCGATGGCATCTCTACTGTTCAATGATGAAATAATATTTGTATTTTTTTCGTAATGAATTGCATAATAAAATGCAGCCACTGATTGAAATTGATACGTTATGACTGCCAGCAAACATACTAATCAGTTTTATTAGTGGTCAGTACTCCTTTATAGATCATTTTCAGCATAGTTTGTATAATTGGAAAGGATAGTTGTGTGTCAGAAATAAATAAATAAATTGTAAATGTTGAAACATTCAAGTCATAAAATTGTAATCTAATATAGACAAAAAATAGTATGTATAATTTTATTGGGTTTTAAAATACGTAATAACTTATGCACGACCGCTATAAAGGCATTTTAAGATAAATTAAATAATGAGTATGAGTATGAATAATATTTTAAATTTATGGCGAATGTCGACTCCATAGCTTGCTATTAGTCTTACCGTGCGATGACAACTCCGAGCCCTGATCATTATATACATGAGGTGTACACTAATAATGGTTTTAAAATAGAATATTGTTCAACTGAAAATCAAACAGCAGATATTTTAACCAAGGCCTTAGATAAAGTAAAGTTTTTAAAGCATAAAGGTAATTTAATAATTTCATAAAATTAAAAGCTTTAATTGCCCTGGTTAAAGGAACTAGCATGCTGCGTTAAGTCTCTGTTATATAAATTAATTATATAATAATTATAATATTTGATTTCATCGTTTGTATAAAATATTATGAATACGATAGTTTCGTGTTAGTTATTGTCAAAGAATAAGCAACCACAGAATGGTAATTTGATGCTGTCAATGTCATATTAACATCAAAGATTATTTCTCATAGACTGGACAGTTTAAGGTTACATATATTTTGTAGTTGTTCTCATATTTAATTTTATCTTTTATTTCGGCTATAAATATAACATTAGGAGAGGGTGTTAGAACAAACCTCTGTAGTAGTTTGTTGTTTAAAAATGAAATAAACAGATGTCACTCGCTAAAAAATCGTTTCAGAAATAACTTTTACTTAAAATTAGAGCAACAAAATTTTCCATACAAAATAATTCGGCGCGCAATGTAGAGCAACATACGCGAGTTAAGCACTCGTTGACAGCTAATTTCAAGGGCAGATGACATAACTGCCATATCAACAATAACAAATGTTCGTACCTACATTGCTGCTCCGATAATCTTAAAAAAAATTCTGTGGGGTCTAAATTAAGAGGTCTAAATTAAAACTTTAAAAAAACCTTGTAATCCATGATTACACTAATGAATCCCATGCCTGGTTTAATTGATCGCCCGTATTAGATTTACACACTGTATATCGGTTAATGTCTTCTTATAAGAAACATTTAATACATTTTATTGGTTTTATCAATTCAATCATTTTGCTATAGGCCGATCTATTTTAGAAAGAGACATTTGACTACCCGCGACGGAAATATTGACAAAATTATTCAAATTTTAAACGCTTTTAAGACATGGCGTGACAAGGTACCCTGAGTACTAAACTTTATGGTCGGAGAAATATACTAAAAAAACATAATTTAACTGATATTCTTGTACACACGTGTTCCTTAGGATGTAAATAACCCAATTATAGCACAAACCCATTTTGGCACTTTTCCACTCGCTTCGACAAAAACTCATGTAACTCTGTAGCCACATATAGTTTAATGTATCTTGAATCTTACATACATTGTTGTTCAACAGTTACACTCTCATACATGCCATACCACGCGACGCTAAGCAATTGAAGACCTTACTGGCATTCTCTGGTTCAGAATACATCGACATTTTGAAGTACAGCCGAGGTGTGAACGACACTACGGATATTTTGGTGTCCCCGGAGAAACGCCAGAGAATAGAATCTAAGTTAAAAGGATTCTCCGTTAAACGTATAGATCATTATGGCAGGTGAGTTCTTGGACTTTTACTTAGAAATTTTAATTGCTTAACTCTTTCAGACGTCGAAAGACAAATATCGTTACTATATCTTTATATTTTTGTGGGATAGATCGATTGGGGTTGTCATTGATGGCTGTTCGTCCGATCTGTTGGCAATAAATGCCGGAGTTCCTCAGGGGTCCGTGCTTTCAGCGACCCTCTTCCTGCTCCACATAAACGACCTGCTGAAGCCGGTATGTTCGGGTATGCAGATTATACGAGTTGTTGAAAGCTACATACCCAGTTAACAGATTAGTGGAGCCCAAATAGAGTCGCTCAGGGAGGCAATTGTCGAACGCATGAACGAATCACTGAAAACAGTCTCCGATTGGAGTGAAGCTAATTTGGTTACGTTCAATGCAAGTAAGACTCACGCGTGTCTCATCTCCGCCAAACGGCGGAGTCCATTCTATCTGACTCCGACTCTCCGTTATGTATCCATTCCGATAACTGACCATCTTCAACTTTTGGGGATCTCACTGACCTCGAAACTGAACTTCGGCCCGCACATGGAGTCAAAAGCACAGTTAGCAGCTAAAAAGCTGGGCATCCTTAACAAGGTGAGGCAGTATTTCTCACCGAAGCAGTTGCTCGACCTTTACCATTTTTTGTTGACGGAGTGGGAAATGCGTTACGCATCCTTTCCCCTCGGCTTGGGGAGCCATTTGAAGGATATGTGGGACTCTCTCCAGCCACAGAAAGAAGATGGCTGGAGGTATACCCACGAAAAACCACTCCGGCGTTACCATCGCATGCCAGTTACAAGGGAGCTACGGGATGCCTGGGATTCGACCGCAGCTCTATCCCACATGTCTGGTTTGTGTTATGCCAATGCCAAGGTACCCACACCGATGTTGAGGAGATTTCCCTCACACGTTCAACGCCGTGCAATGCAGGTCCCCACAACCCGCTGGCATTACACAGGGTTTAGCCGGGCGTCAAATTGGGCCCGTCTTCTGCCCCGCCATCTGCATCTGCTTGGGAGCGCGTCACCTCTGTCCTCGCGCTCTCTTTGTGCGGCTTCCTTTTGCGACATGACGCTCTCGCAGATGGAGACCACCGCCTTCCATTTCTCTTCGCTGCTCAACATAGCCGCTATTCTGTTAGACAGTGAAAGGTTCACCAGCCCAAGAGTTCCCTCTGTATTTTGCACAGGTAATGACCGAAACAACCGTGTCCGGTCATCACCTGTGCCATCTTAAATGTTACGGTTCCATGCGTCCTTGACATCCACTCATCGAAAAACGGGAGGAGTGCCCCTATGGTATAAGTTTCATAGCAACAGTTCTCCAGGTCCTCTTTTCACCGTTGTTTCATTCGGTCATGTGCTTGTTGACGTGCCCTTCGCATTTCTTCAAGTGCAGGGAACTCATTTAGAACCCTGCATCTAGCTCTCTCTTTATGCGCGTCAGCAAGCACCCTGCTCGACCTTTACCAAGCACAAGTCCGATCGTGTGTGGAATCTTGTTCTCATTTGTGGGATGGTTCAGCAAAATACCAGCTTGAGGCAGTTGAGAGAAGGGCCAAGAGAATCATCAATGACGATGATTTAACGAATAGTTACTCGCCATGAATATCGTCGTAGGATTCGGAGAGCGTGCTGAAGAACTGCACAACCTTATTCCTCCGTTCCCATTTTACCATCGGACTACCAGACAATCGGCACTCCGGCATCGCTTCATGGTAGGTATTCCAAAAATACGCATGAAGTATTTCGCTTCGACTTTCCTTTTGCGAACTGCCAAAGAGTGGAATGTCTTGCCCAAATCTGTGTTTCCGCATGTGTACAATCTGAATATATTTAAGGCAAGAAGGAATAGGTATCTTATAGGTAAGAGTGCTACACCGTAGACTGCATCATCACAGCAGGTCAAACGTCTACCTATTATGAATAAAAAAAAATGAATATAGCAAGTGGTTAATACAAAACCGTTCGAAACTAAACATTTCTATGAGCGGACAGCTTTTTCCACATATTTTACTTTTTATGCCTTTTTCTATTCACTGTTTGTTTGCCAGGCTATAGTTGGTTGATTGAAAGTCATATCTGAAACTTAATAAATTCCAATATCAGAATGTATGTCAGACAAAAGGCTTTTGACCGAGGGTGCTAGATAATCGTCAGATATATATTTATGCCGTCAACAATACTCTTTGGTAGTGATAGCTTACTGAAAATGTTTATACATTTTGAAAAAGCCTTTATATTTATTTGTGAATAACTTCGCGATTCCTACTTTTCTGGTTTCATAGATCGCGGAGATATAATTTCATAATAGTTAAGAATGCAATTTGCAATATCAGAATGTATTTCCGACGCCTACGCTAAGGAACAAAACACTGTGTCACAAGGTGTCAAACTCTTTCGCTGGACTGCACTGCACTGTCGAACAAACACATATTTCTAAATTTTCTAATAGGAAAGAAACAAGGTGGGACATGCAGGTTCTGCCAGGAATCAGAGGAAACTGCTATGCACAATATGCTTATCCTTTGCTCTTGCGGACTACTAATGCATAAAAGAAGTATTCACCTAGGCAGGCAAGTGCTGTAATCTTATGAGATACACCATTTTACAGTCCAAAAGAATCTGGAGCTCTCTGGACTCAACGGGAATCTAAATATTATGGCGGTTATATAACTTATTACTGAGTTATATAACCGCCATAATATTTAGATACCTAACAACGGGTGGACGCTTAATTTGTACAATAAATAATAATAATGGCTCAAAAACTTTATAAGCTTATAATTTATCAATAGGTAACGAGTTCTCATGAAGCTCGTTGCTTCGAGTAGGTATACTAAGTAATTATACATTTTCAGTCACGTGTAACTTAATCACACTATGAATTTGACTAGGTACTCTCTGGTAGTACGAGTAGACATTATTTACTCACGAGTTATCGTCGGTAAAAGTGTTTATTCTTTATAAAAATAGTAACATTATTTACTCAGATATTGTAGCCAGTGTTCTATTGTTCCTTCCGATAATGGATACACTGGAGAAGACAACCATTATGTCATCGCTAAATCACTATCGAATAGAAAAAGAAACGTTACACGTAAATAACATAAGTGCGCCTGAAAATGAGTTTATGCTAATATTTATTGCCTTTATAATTAATTGTACTAAAAAGGTGGCTGGCGCGATAATAAAATGAAAGGTATTGTTCATTAGTATCAAAATACAAATGAAGTAATAGGTTTATACATTAGGGTATTTTATTTACTATTTGAAACTAAATTATATATTTGGGTACAACATACATCAATCTTTATCAAACCTAGCCCCACACACGTAGGACTGTATTAGTGTAGAGTGTAGAGACAAGAGTACTAGATGATTAATAATAGATACAAAGAAAAAAAAATCTGAAATAAAAATCTGTGCTTACCACACGGACCTTCATTCCGCTTAATTGGCTATTCGTAGCTCCAATTACCTTTTTTTCTGTTTAGGGGGGGGGGGGGGGGGGGAGAAATGCTTTACGCATACCGCCCGGGTGCGGGAGGGGACCCGAGCGGTTATGTGGGAAATTATAACTAATTATTACTAATTATCGTTTTCGATAATATTATTTAGTTATAATAACACTTTCACAGATAAGAAATTTATTCTAACAAGTCAATCTATTTTTATGGTGGTCATAATGTGCGGTTTTTGAACGCATCATGGACTGTTTATGATATTTGGGTAGATAAATAATAATATAGTATATTATTATTGTTTCACAGGAATTTATACCTCATTTTCTACTGACTAAGGTTGTTGTACAGAGTACACATTATAATTAAGTACTATGACTAACTTTTGTAACACAATTGACGGGATCGTAATTTTGTATTGATTAACTCTGTACAAATATTTTGCAATAGACTCAGAAACTGATAATTCTGTTATTTTTATTTCAGACATATTGATAAGGAGGGGCTACTTGTAAAAAAATCTACCCTGTACCAACCTTTAAAGTATAATTCCCATGAAGAAGTAAGTATTGCAAACACCTATCTGTTTGTAGGAGCATTCCATAGACTCGTATCCAGCGCGGATCCAGGACTTCGTTGAGGGGGCTGCACGGCACTGCCCTATGATACGATAGTATTTTATACTTAAAACAGCACCTAGCCATACATAAGTCCAGTGTGAGGGGGGGCAAGGGCCCCCATTGCCCCTCCCCTGGACTCGCGCCTGCATAGGCTGTCCCGTACAAACGCGCACTGAAAAAAATATTTACCAAAGTGACTTAGGTTGGCTATATTACGAGGAAACTTTGATATATGTAACAAATCCTTGCTATCAAATTTACAAAACTAAAAAGGTTGAAGTTGATACCAGAGTTCTGGTTAAATCAACAAAGAACATTGTACATTATACCAAACAACTGGTAAAATCAACAAAAAACTGGTGTAATCAACCAAATTAATTTAGTAGAATGCCAACATAAAAAGTTTGGTAAAATAAAAAAAAAAATTGTGATAGGACCCAATCAACCTTAATTTCCGGTTAGAATTACGAAAGATCTGATAAATCCAACTTAGCATTTTTTTCAGTGCGTGTATATTCCGATATTTGAGTTTTCTCCCGAGTTATTAGGTAGTTATTATTTTTGAGCAATTTTCGACTCCTCTGGTCAAGAAAGAGAACTTCGATAAAACCACAATTTTGAGAATAACCGTGTTCGTACGGGACAATGATGGACTTATTCGTGGAATGCACCTGTAAGTGAATAAAGACCAACCAAAAGACTTGGCTTAAAGAACTAGTATCCAAGCCATAATTGTATAAAAAAAGGGAATTAAGCAAGTCGCATCCGAAGTGCTAGAGCGAGTCTGGCGACTTTATCACGCAACTTGTCAGTACTGCGATGCCGCCGGTTTTCTATTTCTATGTCTCCTCCACGGGACAGGCTATGCCTAGTGTGGAGGTTAGTAAAAACTTGTATTTCCAAAATTATTATCCGAAATAAACGATTTTTTTTTATTTTTTATTTATTTATTTTTATGTTGATATGAGACACAAATAATCCTATTAGAAATACTATTATGCACTAGCTAACCGTATCTATAGATAAACGGCTGAGACTGTGGTATACCGTATAGCATACTATGCGTACGTCAATTCCATCATCTTATATGGAATTGACCTATAGGGGCTTGCTGCTGATATACTAGGGTGTTCATAATGCAGAAAAGAGCCGTGAGGAGACTGGCTGGAGTGCCGCCATTCACACCAACGAGGGAGCATTTATAACAGTTCCGTGTATGTTTATCCTTGAAGTGGCCAAGTTTATGTGAAAGCACTTGGACGAGTTTAAGGCGAGACGTCCGGATCAGTGGAAAACTGCTTGAGGTGTAATACCGGTTCCTGCCAGATTGACGAAATCTTCTAATTAGTTGCGGGTAGTTGGCGTCAAAATTTATCACAAACTCAGTTTCGAGGTCAAACGGGTGCCTTCGTATGAGCAATAAATATGTCAACCTCGTTAAGGCAATTTTATTGAAAAAGCGTATTATAGTGTTAGGGAATTTTATAACGATAAATGACATGACTATTTTAATTTTTCATGATTTTATTTTTTTTAATTTTATTCAATTATTAATTTTATTTCAATTTTGATTTTGTTTCTTGTAGTTACGAGTATAATCTTTTCCTTGTATTTCTGCCATCTGTCGTCTGTCGTAGACATAAAATGATTTGAATCTTGATTCCGCAGATATTTAAATAAATTTACTCTAATCACCTCTAGTATCATCAATAGTACCTTGTTTTAATGATTTCTAGGCATGTACATGTACAAACAAACACATTGTCACATTAAGAGTTGAGTTACTTTTACTTCGGCTTTCCATCGAAACTTTCGAATTCATGCTGTCAAAGTGCAGTTCAATATCCATAGCACTGAAGTTAATTGAGATAGATTCTATAAATTCAGCCGTTTCCGTTAAAATACGAAGGAAAAAGATTATGTAGGTACTATAGGTATTATTCTGTCGGTAACAAAATTTAAATTAGCTATAGGAAACTCGAATACAACATTTTCGTATCACGTAGCAGCAATAAAAATACGCAATATGTTGTGTATACTTCAACCATCTACTTGCAAAATAATAAGATTAATAAGACAGGAAAACAATATCCATAGGATCAATTATACGCATGTATCTACAGAATCAGATTGTCGGTTAACATATTTGTTCCTTTTTCCTTTTGCCGATCAAATTAAAATATATAAAGAAAGACAGTGCTTGTCAAGTCAATATTTGGGAGCAGTAGTGTGACCTCACACAGACATAAAATGTCCCTCGTTGTCACATACAACAATAACTTGATACTTTTTGATTATTGCGAAATTAATATATTATTTCGAATGGTCATTCCATTATTATATTATTTAACATCCGATTTAGGAACGCAAATGTACACATTTCAATAACCAATAAATAATACGAATTTATTAACTACTCGTATACCAATATCATCATCATCATCATCATCATATCAGCCGAAAGACGTCCACTGCTGAACATAGGCCTCTCCCAACGATTGCCACAATGACCGGTCCTGCGCCACCCGCATCCAGCGGACTCCTGCGACCTTCACCAGGTCATCAGTCCACCTTGTGGGGGGGCAATATACCAATATAATGTGTACCTATTTATTACTGTAAATATTATAGAAAAAATATCATAATTTTAATATTTTGTAAAATATTTGGTACAGTTGCAATCATATTTTTAATCACACTATTTATTGGGCCTTGACCGCGTACACTTTACATTTATTCTCTTCTTGCTGTTTTGGGTGTAACGTTAAGCCCGTGGTAACAAACGGGCTGACGAGAAACTGTATCAATCAACAATCTAGCTGCGCCGGTTTGTCAAACTGTCCGCACTTAGTTTTGATTATTCACTTGCACGCGGCAGGGCTTCACTAAATTCACAATATCCAAGGCACGAAAAGACGTACCACCATATTCGCCACGCTTTCATTTGCTGTATACATTGATATCTAGATTTCACAAGAACTGCTCTTGCTGGCTCTTCATTTTAATTGATATTCCGATGTTTTTTAATTTCAATAGTTTCACATAATCTTTTTGCTATGATGAAGACGTTCCGTACGCAAATAAGTCCTGAATAAAGTAATAAAAAAACCGACACAATGTTATCGTTTTTAATAAATTAAAGTGCTTTCATTTCCGATTTCAGATATCGAAGCATTTGAAAACACTTTCGAAGAAACATCGTCGTTATGTAAAACTAGAAAAACTTGGCAAAACTTACGAAGGGCGCGTTATGACCCTGGTCAAGATTTCCGCAAACCACAGGGCCCGAAATCCTATAATATTTATAGACGCAGGTAAGGTCGTTTCGTTGCAAATATTGAAAACTGCATCTATATAATGGGTTAAGTGGGTCATATTACAGGGTAAATGCAAACTTTCGAGCAGGTGTCGAATTCTACATCCGACCATCGAAAATGAAGATGCCTTCACTGTATAATAGTGAACTGTAGAGTTTACAGCACCAGCAATTTAAAAGGGCCAAGAGATTATTAACAACAATGGCCTAATAATTTAAACACAAAACTCTCGTGAGACTAGCAATGTACAAGTTGCAGAACATTCTTTAAATTGCTGGAACATACTCGCAAGTTTCCGGAACATTTCATGAGAATTTAATCGTATGTTCCCATTGAGAATGTTTCGAAGAAATCTTATAAAAATTTACAACCGCGTACTCTTAGGACAAAGATTGACATGGCATGACTTTATGCTGGTTTACAGTCCGACAATATTTACGGTCGCCAATATCTACTTATTTCCCGACTTGCCCGTTAGATTTGATTTCTTTATTATTTGCTCAATATAGTCATCGTTATCAACGTGCGGTTTTGATGGCAAAGTATGGTTGACAGAAAAATCAAATACACAGGTATTTTATCAATTATTAAAATTTCAGAAATTATAGTCATTTAAATTATAATAATTAATTACCTATACATATTTTAATAACGTATTCAAATTACACTAATCAAACGAGTAAACGACTAAAATATATTAAACAGATTAGGCTGTCAAAAGTTCACGTCAAATTGAAAAATCCATTATACAACGCTGATCTTAATCCACTTGAATCTTCATTTTACATAAAATAAAGACTACGCAAAATGTCATTTAAGGTACTATTTTGTGTCATAAATTAATGACATTAGATTTTTTCTTTATTAAAGTAGGATATAGTTTGTATGTATCCTAAGGAGAGTAGATACTATTTTTACTGAGAGTAGTAGTAATAGAACAAAATCGTATTTTCATATTTGTTACTTTTTCTGTCAACCATAGCCATTGCCACGGAAAGTGCACGTTGATAACGATCACTACAGTCAATAATATGTATCAATAATACATTTGATATAATTTTTAGGTTGCCATGCGCGTGAGTGGGCAGCCCCTGCATTAGCAATGTACATCATTGATCAGCTGGCGCTCGTGATAGAGAAATCACTTGAAAAAGCTGACGAGATTACTGGAGTGGACTGGTATATACTGCCCGTGGTAAACCCTGACGGCTACGAGTATACCAGGCAGCACCCGTCTGTAAGCCTCTTGATATTGAGCGAACTAGGGCACAGCTTGTTAGTGCAGCGAAGGATTTTTACGTTTTATCCGTGTCACATCACAACTAAAATTTCGCTCCACATCCAGGATTTCGTTCAGGGGGCATTAACTTATGATATGATAGTATTTTCAACTGGAGAACTGTAGCTAAAAAACAGCACCTAGGCATAACAAAAGCAAGCAAAAAAGGTTCTGTGTCAGAGGGGGGCCAAGTGCCCCCATTGCCTCCCTCCCCCCCTTGGACCCTCTAGAAGTAATATTTGCAACATTTCAATTAAACTATCGCAGGTTAAAAATACTATACAGTATACATGTCACCAATCATTTATATTTAGTTAAATATTATTAGAAAGTTATAAGAACGTCCTATTTAAATATTTCTAATAACTAGTCCCTCTGTTCAAAGCAACTCAATTGTGTTACGGAGATTTACTAATCGGTAGCGAATAATATTCCCACCTAGTTCCTTAGTACGCCCCGCGGGCGCCTAGCAACATTTACCGCAACACTTAAATGACGTCAAAGTTTCAAATTATATTAGAAATTCATCGTCGATGTCATGCTTTCCTATACGATATTAAATTAATACCAAACCAAAGTGAATTTGTTCGTAAAGGTTTATGTTTATTACATAATTTAAGATATGTATGCTAGTTAATTAATTGCATTATTTTCGAATTAAAATATTATATTAAAGTATGATTTAAGCAAGGTCTTACATAGTGTGTATATGAAATATAGCCGCATATTGTAACCAGACGTAGATTTAAGTATTATAGCCTAACTTTTATGACAATTATTAATTTAGCGTTAACTAAGTACCATGGCGTAATTAATTTTTGATTTTTTTCTTGAGCAGTAATGTATGGCGTACACTTATCACTAGTGACAGTTGTAACATTACGATGTGTATTGTCAACAAACAACAACAAAGCTTTACATTGCGTGCTGAATTATTTTATATGAAAGAAAAAAGTTTGCATTTTTTAAATAATTTTGCGATAAATATATTAATTAGTGCCTATACTAAGACCCCCTAAAGTTTGCGGTTATATCAAAATATACACGCTGTATAATACCTTTAAGCAAAGTGTCATAGATAAATAGTGCCATCTTCTTTAGGTACAGTCGAGTGCACTAATATATAAGACGCATTTGTAAGGGATCAGTATGGAGAAGTGTATATATATTAATGCCCTTGACTGTAATCGGGCCTCACTGAAAATGCGTAGCGGAGTTTACTTACGTAACAACAAGCTGATTGAGGACCCTTAGGCGCAAATAATGTAGTTTAAATGTAATTTTAAGTTATGTTATGTCTTAGTATAAATGATTATTTACATGTAACTTATTTATGTTAGTAAAATTTCATTTCATTTTCGTTTTGTCAGCCTCCGTAGCCTAGTTGGTAGTGACCCTGCCTACGAAGCTGGAGGTTCCGGGTTCGAATTCTGGCGAGGGCATTATTTGTGTATTTATTAATCGCAAATATTTGTTCCTTGGTCATGGCTGTCTATGTATTTAAGTATCTATATGTACCTATCTATTTATTATATATATCGTCGCCTGGTACCCACATCACAAGCCTTCATTGAGCTACCGCTACCGCTACCGTGGGACTAGGTCGATTTGTGTAATACCACTTTCGAAAGAGAAATTTACTAAATATGTAATTATTACAATCAGCTGGGCTTTACATTGTTTTATGACATAAGTACAAATTTCGTCGAAACCTACGGCTTGCGTATTATTCAATGATGAGATAACATTCATAATTTCTTTTTCAGAAAAAGGGATTAAAAACATAGTATTATTGTTAGAAGTTGAACTAGCAGGAGAACCTTTATGAATATAGTTATCTAATTTCTCATCTTTATTATTTGTTAATCCAATAAAACAATTGTTAAAATGCTCTGCTATACGATGTGGTTGACTAATAGTTTCATTATTAGTTCTTATTTTTCAATATAATGTTTCATACTCTTATTTTCAGTTTCTTTCTTAATTAATCGTAGATCTAGTCATGAACTTGCACATTTTATATTATTGTAAGTAGCATCCCAAATCATCCTATTCTCACAGAACCGCATGTGGAGAAAAACAAGATCAAAAACTTGGAGGAAGGGATGCTTTGGGGCAGATATTAATCGAAATTACGACTTCAAGTGGGGATACAGCAGAGTATCTTTTGATCCTTGCGATTTCCAAATTTACGCCGGCGATAAAGCTTTATCAGAGATTGAATCTAGACTAGTCCACAAAGTTATGGACAGATATTCAAAACGGATAAAGCTGTATGTATCCATACACTCATACGGGGATTACTTTGTTTACCCTTGGGGTTATACGGGAGATTCTCTACCGGACGTATGGCAGAAGCTACATCGTCTTGGCCAAATATATTCGGAGGCTGTGGTCGAAGCTGGAGGACAACCATTTAAGATTATGAGCTCCGGACAGTGGTACCCCGCGTCTGGGACAAGTGATGACTACGCTTTTGCTGTCCATAAAATTCCATATTCATACACATTAGAAATTACCGACGGCTTTGAATTCATTTTTCCACTGTTCTGCCTAGGTACTACAAAGGCTTAAAAGTTATTGCTAAAGAAATTGAATGTGAATTCCCTAATAAAGGTTGATAATAAATAAATATTTGTCTGCTGTGTTCTGAATAAAATTCGGCGTTGCGAATTTATTCATCCATTTTTCAGTCTGACTGACTTTTGATAAATAGATTCGTTGATTTATTTATTATATGTTTTACGAATACTGTTTGAAAAAGGTTTTTCACTTTTCATGTTCGAAAAATCTTTTTAGGGTTCCGTAGCCAAAATGGCAAAAACGGAACCCTTATAGATTCGTCATGTCCGTCTGTCCGTCTGTCACAGCCGATTTACTCGGAAACTATAAATGCTACAGTAACGAAATTTGGTAATGTGTTGTATGACCTGCTACAGGATTATGATACTAAATTGTAAAAAAAACCATTGGGGTGGGGGCCCTCCATAGATGTAACTGAGGGTTAGAATTTTTGTTTCAGTTGTATATAAGAGTGTGGGGTATTAATAGAAAGGTCTTTGAAAATGATATGAAGGTTTATACATCTCATTTTTATTCAAGCAAATCGTTTTCGAGATATCAGCTCTCAAAGTCTGAAAAATGTGTCCCCCCCACTATTTTTTTAACTACGCGATATAAAATTCTAAAAAATATATATGTTATGCACATTAATAAACTCTATCAAAGATTATTGGTTTGATCACATTATCTCCTATAGTTTTTGAGGTAGGTTGATTTCACTGTATTTTTTAAATAATAAATTTGATAATGGTACGGAACCCTTCGCGCGCGAGTGCGACTCGCACTTAGCCGGTTTTTTTTTATATCGTAGATTTCTTTATTCATGTTCTTAAAGACCCACACCCAAATCGCTTTTTGTGATCTAATTAATATAAAACAGACCTAATCTAATCTAATTAATGTAATGTAGAACAATTAAAACCTTTCTAAAAAATAAGATCAATGAAGCTTTACAGTCTTTAACCCGTAAATGCATGGTGTACGATGTATCGTACATAACCAAAACGTAGTTGGTGTTTGAAAACTAGATATGTATATTACGTTCTTAAAGGGATACCCCCATTTGCCAGAATTTCATTTGCCATAATTTTATTTGCCATCCTATTCAACACACATAATATTGTTTCTCATCACATCTTATGCCATACTTATTGTTTACTATATTAATCATTTGCCAGAAACTTTGTTTCCCATAAAGTCAATTTTCATAATGTCATTTGTCAGAATCATCGAAATCCGTAATTATCACATGCCACAACATCGTTTGTCATCCAAATTAGCTACCAGAAAAGACAATTTCCATAGTGTTTTTCGTCAGAATCATCGGAATCCGTAAATATTCCATGCCATAACATAACTTGTCATCCAAATGACCCTCCACAAAGTGAAACTGCTATTAAAAAGTAGGTTAGGTTAGTACTCTGGGTGCCTGAGGTGTCGTATAACGTCGTCATAATGTTAAATGGCAGGTTACTCGTTTAACCTACTTAATTTTGTGCATACATAGTGCTAGGTTAATGGTTTAAAAATATGTTCAAGTAATAAACCAGGGCAAAACCAACTTGGATTGGTTAGGTTTCTAGGGTAGGGCGGAGTTAAAAGCGTTGACTAAAAAATACTTAAGTATTTTCAATTCATTATTGACGCATCCTCATTTTAAAAAAAAAACAAAAAAAGGGGGACGGGGGGCGAAGCCCCCCGCATTAAAAAAGAACATATTGTAGTTCGCCCACCCTAACCTGGATAGGTTCGTTAAGTACCTTTCATCCCTTAGAGCGGGGCTTCTATTTCTGCTCTTTCTATTTTTATTTTTCTATTTATAGTTTTTCTATTTCGGGCTTCTGGGAACCGGTCAGTCGACCGGTTCCCAGAAGCCCGTTTTTTCAAACGCTTGTATTTTTTAATAATATAGCTAGTACTTATTTGAAAAAAACTGATAGTTACTAATGGCGTTTGAATATACCATTAAATAATATTATTGCACTTAATAATATGGCCAACAATTAATATGGCAACAATTGCTTCTGGCATTTGAATATTCTATTAAACCATATTATTGCACTTAATAATATGGAAAAGAAATAGGATGGCATTGTATGATTATGGAAGGTAATAATCGGGTAAACAAGCATTATGTCATACAATTTTTATGGTAAACAAATCATTCGGGCAAATGAAATTCTGGCAAGTTAGATTCGGGCATATGAATATTATGTTAAATAACTGTCGGGCAAACAATAGACAACCGTTCTTAAACTACTAACTAAAATCCTCCAGATCCAGGATTTCGTTCAGGGGGCATTGACTTATGACATGATAGTATTTTAAACTGGAGAACTTTAGCTTGTTAAAAAACAGCACCTATGCATACGAGTAACTAGGTTCAGTGTCAGAGGGGGGGCTAACTGTCCCCATTGCCCCCCCCCTTGGATCCTCTATATAATATTAATAATACTAATATTTGCAACATTTTAATTATACCTATAGCAGATTATAAATATTAGATTTCATATACCAAAGAAAAACGACCAAGATCACCTATGTCCGAGGTGGGGATCGAACCCACGTACTCAGCTTTCGCGCCTGATGCCTGTACCCCTCGGCCACTCGGTCTTAGCAACCATCGGTCAAATTTCATTTAAGTAGTGTGACTACTGGAGAAAAATTAAAAAAAGTACAAATCAAAATATTTAGTTAATAAATAATTTGATTTGTACTTTCGCAATATGTTATACCTATAGCAGGTTAAAAATAATATACATGTGATCAATCATTCATATTAAGTTAAATATTATTAGAAAGTTATAAGAACATCATATTTAGATATTTCTAATAACTAGTCCCTCTGTTCAAAGCAACTCAACTGTGTTAAGGAGATTTACTAATCGGTAGCAAATAATATTCCCACGTAGTTCCTTAGTGCGCCCCGCGGGCGCCTAGCAACATTTACCGCAACACTTAAATGACGTCAAAGTTCCAAATTATATTAGAAATTCATCGTCGACGTCATGCTTTCCTATACGATATTAAATTTATACCAAATTTGTTCGTAAAGGTTTATGTTTATTACATAATTTAAGATATGCTAGTTAATTATAAACTCGCATCGCCGCGATATCGCCGCGTGCGAGTTTGTATAGGAATCGCCGCGATATCGCCGAAAAGAACAGGCTGTTAGGCACATATAATGTAGTTTAAATGTAATTTTAAGTTATGTTATGTCTTAGTATAAAATTTATGTTAGTAAAATTTCATTTCATTTTCGTCAAAAAGTAACTAAACGTATTCCATCCGTGTATAGTTTAGTTAGTTCTGAATTCCCAAAATCATGCCAAGTTCATTAAGAAAGTCAAGTAACTGACGTTCTTTACGACCATATAAGTACTACTTTAACCTTTTGTAACAAAATACAAAACGACTAATTTTGATGCTTATAGGTACTATATAAACTTAGTATATCTTACGTTTTTGTCGTAGATCTAGATGGTCTTGCACATTTTATTATATTATTGTAAGTAGCATCCCAAATTATCCTATTTTCACAGAACCGCATGTGGAGAAAAACAAGATCAAAAACTTGGAGGCAGGGATGCTTTGGGGCAGATCTCAATCGAAATTATGACTTCATGTGGGGTTACAGCGGAGTTTCTTTTGATCCTTGCCACCCCCAAACCTACGCCGGCGACAAAGCCTTATCAGAGATTGAATCTAGACTAGTCCACAAAGTTATGGACAGATATGCAAAACGGATAAAGCTGTATGTATCCATCCACTCATATGGAGATTACTTCATTTACCCTTGGGGTTATACGGGCGATTCTCTACCGGATGTATGGAAGAAACTAGATCGTCTTGCCCAAATTTATTCGAAGGCTGTAGTCGAAGCTGGAGGACAACCACTTGCAATCATGAGCGCCGGACAGTGGTACCCAGCGTCCGGGGCGAGTGACGACTACGCTTTTGCTGTCCATAGTATTCCATATTCGTACACTTTAGAAGTTACCGACGGCTACGAATTCATCTTTCCAGAGGAGCTTTTAGCCACTGTTCTGCCAAGGTACTACGAAGGCTTAAAAGTTATTGCTAAAGAAATTGAATGTGAATTTCCTAATAAAGGTTGATAATAAATAAATATTTGTCTGCTGTGTTCTGAATAAAATTCGGCGTTGCGAATTTACTCATCCATTTTTCAGTCCGACTGACTTTTGATAAATAGATTCGTTGATTTATTTATTATATGTTTTACGAATACTGTTTTAAAAAAGGGTTTTTCACTTTTCATGTTTGAATAATCTTTTATTTATATCGTATATTTCTTTATTAATGTTTTTAAAGACCCACACTCAAATCGCTTTTTGTGATCTAATTAATGTAAAAAAGACCTAATCTAATTAATGTAATGTAGAACAAAACATTTCTAAAATAGTAGATTGTGTATTAAGGGCGGTAAATAAGAAATTGTGTCATAATTCTTGTACCGCCCGTGGCACACACAATGTTTTTCATCACACCTGTGGGGCAAAAAAAGTAGATAAAACAATATATTTTCACAAAAATACTCTAAAATGATCTAAATCATTTCTCAAAAACAGGGATGTCTTTTGTCGTTTTTATAACAGAAGTCCCGGCGAAGCGCGCGCCGCCGCCGCCGCCGCCGCCCGCCTGCGTGGGCAGCGGGCGGCGCGCTGGTGCGACGTAATGTTGTATGAAAATTAAAAAAAAAGTCATTACGACCATGGGCATAATATAGATCATTACGTTCATGCATGCCTGCGTATAAAATCAGCATTTACGAGCAAGCGTGATGAAAGTTGAAGATTGCCGTGATGAAGATTGCCGTGTGGTGACGGCAGTAAGAATACATTTGTCACCACCCCAACTCCTCCTGCGGGTGTCGTAAGAGTCGACTAAGGGATTGAAGTGTCACTGACCATTATATGATAAAACATTGATGATGGGCAGCAGCGTCATCAATGTCGTCATAGTGGACACCATACTGCGATCGCCAATCCGCTTGCCCAGCGTGGCGATTATGGGCATTTACCTCCTAATGCGTCTATACGCATAGTTAATAGGAGAGGCCTACGTCCAGCAGTGGACTATCATAGGTTGATGATGATGATGATGATGTGATGAAAGTAATAATAATAACTTAAATGCTATATTAGCGGTGTTTTAATATTAATGGAATGTGAACCGCCACAGGTATGTTAATAACGCGAACTACAGTCAGACGCCATGTTCAATGCATTTGATTTGGTTATAATAATTCTGACAAAACCGGCCAAGAGCGTATCGGGCCATACTTTATTTTACTTTTAATTTGAAATGATACATACAGACTAGCCGAGGGCAGAGACTCAGGCTAGGGTTCCGTTGTTATTCAAAAACGGCTGGGCTGATTATGTTTTGTTTTTAATCATAATCAAAATTTATAGGGGACCGAACACAATTATAAACTTACGTTAAGGACCCTTATCCTTTTTAAATGACCTAGACAGACAGATAGGTGGATATGGCGAAACTATTAGGGTCACAGAATATTACATGTTACAAAATGTGTGAATTTAGTAAAAAGGTTGCACTTTGTCGCTCGCCATAAGGACGGAATTAGCTTGTTTTTTTTTTATATTGGCACAACCAAGTGACCACTCCACCTAATTGTGCAGTCGAGTTCATAAATATATGAGCAAATCCAAGGCTTCAAACATAAATGAGCATAGAAAAGTACATATGCATCTGAACAGATTTGCCAATCAAAAATATGTGTACATACTCCGCTTGCCCAGTGTGGCGATTATGGGCATTTACCTCCTAATGCGTCTATACGCATAGTTAATAGGAGAGGCCTACGTCCAGCAGCATTTTACCCATTTATTTGGAGCACGCTTAGCACATGATTGGCGCGACAGTATGTCGCGGCGAGACAGATTTCCCGTCTCTTACTAACTATATTAATAAAAGAGTGTCTCATTTTCTACGTCATTATTTTTTTTGTCTAATATAGTTTTCGTGTGTTTGTTTACCCTTCTAGAGTAGAGTCATATACACAACTCTTTCCCAAAAAAATCTTTTAATCAAGAATATACATAAACATACTTAAATTACTTAATATCTGTCTTAAGTCTCTACTTGATGTTACTTCGAAATAAGTAAGCTTTGAGTTACCCTTTACGACCACATGGTAAAAGAAAAAATTGTCTCCATGTAGCAATTTTAATTTTGAATATCATCTTTCGTTTCGGCAAAAGAAATAAAAAATTGTGACTCAAGCTGTTAATAATAGGAAAAAATATTCCGTAGGTTTCAGTACAACAAACCTTTCCGAAAACGAATATTTTATTTTGTTCCGTTTGATTTGATAAATCCTTGGTTGAAAATCAAATAACCGTTCCGTCACGGGAAAACTACAACTGAAACAATAAGCCTAGAGGTCGTAAGAGTTGCGACTACAATATATTTCAAACTTGCTAAACTAAGATTGAATAGTCCAATTGTCGTAGTAAAAGCAGTTAGACTTCGCACCTAGCACCTGGGTCGCTGATGGGCGTGCTCGCCGTGCAGCCGCCTACTGGATCAGTCTCAAACGCCTGTCCCGAGGAGCGGCACGTACGTCACTCCCGCTAGCCCCCGAATCGCTACGATCGCCGTCTGGGATTGCCATTAATTATCGCGAACAAAGTTACTCAAGACGTGTATTGTGATTTATTTGAGTGATTGATGCTTAATGACGCTTTGGACTTATGATTGCGGCTTAACAAAAGTTTAGATAAGTTTTCGGCGAAAAGGTAACCTTTTTTTACTTATTGATGTTGTTTGACCACTTTTGTGATTTTAATATTACATTGTACACCGTGTTTTTATTGATTTCCGTTAAAATAAAAGGAAGCTTATTTAGGTCAAAAATAATCAATTTGTCTAAGAAACTAGTATCTTAACTCTTACTGTTATTGAGTTATTCAAAAAATAATTTTAATGACTGAACAAGTGTATCGCAACCTTTATTACATACTAATGAAACTTATTTTGACATGTGCCGTCAGTCACCTGAGATCTTATTCTTAAGGTTATCTCACAGTTACCATTTCATTTATTATGTATGAAAACGGAAAAAAAGTTTTTTTATTCGAATTCGATTAAAAGCAATAGGTATACCAGGTAGCTCCAATTAACGTACCAAGCAGCCTGTAAAAATTAACGGAATTAAAAAAAAACACGGTGTATATTTAGTTTACTTATAGACCTATCAAATTGTGTAGGAGTCATGTCTATAATTAGAAGTATTTATTTATTGAAACATCTTGTGTGTTGCTTAAAATACATTATTGTTTAGGATCGAAACCATAAATTTGGTTTGAAAATTAAACATCAGATAATAATGTCGTTTTGTATCGGAGTGCAAATGGTAAGATGAAACGTGCCTGATCAATTTGATTGTTCATAATTAAGTTATTTTGACAAAGCATGCTCTAAACACAATATTTGCCAATTCGCGGTTCTCCGTTAGACTGAGTTGTATGTATTTACACAAACACCAATTTTAAACTTTATAATATTTTTGGGTGCAATAAATCACGTTTTTTATTTCATTTCAAAAGAGTAGGTAAGAAAGTCAGGTTAAGGTAAGTACTGTATTCTTAATAGGTGTGGCGTAGGGTGCTCCAAAAAATCATTTTTTTTTCGTTGGGCGCCCCCTTATTTTGTTATACCTATGTTGATAAAATACACTAAGTATCGTAATTTTATTTCAACTACCAACGGGTGCAATGTTTTTTATATTGTGTGGAAACGGAAATAGTACATTGTGCATCAAGGGAGGTAAGTACGGAATTACTAACGAGAGTGTTAGAAGCCCGACGCCATTAGGCGGAGGGCTTTTATGACTCGAGTTAGTATTCCGCTTACCGACCGTGATGCATACAATGTTTTTCATCACACTTGCCAACCAAAAAATAAGTTTAAAAACATAATATTTTTAAATGACGTACTGACATTTCTATTACTCCCTAGGGAATTTCACTTTTCTATTACTCCCGCTACGCGCGCAAGCAATGGCGCGCTTAGACAGCAAGTGTGATGAAAAAAAAATAACCATCTCATTTTAGTTATTCCTTCTAGACTATTTTAACATAGGATTTTTAAGTAACACAGTAGAATTTTTTTGTGTACCTATTTGAATCTTCATCAAAAAGTAATCCCAATAAAAATCTATAAAAAAATATAAATATATGTATTTTTTAAACTTCTTGATTTGTAAATCCCGTTTTGAAGTAGTATAAAAACAATTATTTACATAAAAATTAGAAACATAAAATATTGTTTTAGGGTTTAATTATAAATTTTTTAAAAGACCATCCTAGAACCGTGTTTCCGAAAAATCCTCCAGTCAGATAAAAAAAGAATCTGTGTTTTTGTTTTCAAATACAAAACGATGATTTAGTTTGTCAAAATTTCCACGTAACGTCACAGCGCGGGGATTTATTTACGCAGGATTATTCTACGAGCATTCACTTTCAAACATTGATGTTTTTATACATACCTATTGTTATTTTTGGTATTATTATTGTTGTTGATTTTTAGTCGAATATCAACGCTGCATTGACTAGTTGTGGTCTATTGTGGCAGTTTTTTTATAACAATGTGGTTCTAGCGGAAAAAGATACAACTCCCCAAGGCTTGTGAGAACTGGTGTTAATGTGTATTTAGACTAAACGAGCATTCGCTCATTCTATCTCCCACTTTACGAAATCAACGAATTTCGACGAATCACGTTTTGTGTAACGAACATATTTTGTCGAGTGTGGGATAGAATGTAGGAATGCTCGTTTGGTTGAAATGCACATTCAGTTTAGTACCTACAAGTACACATTAACACAGGTAATTAAATACACCTTTTTGAAATGACCGGCGAGTAAAACGAGTAATTGAACTTACGGCAAGTAAGTTATTAAACGATTCCCGTTTAGTCGAAAAAGCTCTAGATTCTTTGGGAAACTCCAGATTCTTTGGGCTGTAATGTTGTGTTAGACTGTAGTGTAGTGTAGACAGTTCCACGAGAGTTGAGGTCACGCACACATCTACATATCATGTAAACACACGGGGAATTTGAAATTAGTGTTCTTTTTTCGTACTGACAGCAAACCCAATTGCAACTGAAAGATTGACCAAAAAGTTTTTTCAAGGGATTTGCTTCAATATTTTGGTGCAAGTCATTCATTCATTCACTACGTTTTTTGCAATTAGTACTTCATTTGGATGTGTGTGTAATCATTCCCCTCAACTCTGGTGAAATTACTTATAACACTTGCCTTCCTACGTGAATACTTCTTATACGATTATGGGTACATTAATCGTCCACAAGAGCAGATGATGTGCATCACAGTTTCCCCTGATTTCTGGCAGAACCTGGATGTTGAATGCTTTTTCTTATCCATTAGGTAAATTATATTTTACTGTTGAACTAAATCATATAATCATATTTTTGTTAAGGTGCATTCAGACCAAACGAGCATTCGCTATTCTAACCCCCTACTCTACGAAATTCGATCGTTACACAAAACGTGATTTGTTTATTTCGTAGAGTGGGATAGAATAGCGAATGCTCGTTTGGTCTGTTTGCATCTTAATACAGGCCGGGTAAGGAAATAATCTCATTCGTAAAGCAAAATTCTGTAAATCAGGAAAGAGTATTTTTAAATAGTGTAGGCGCTGAAAACTTTTATCTACTTTGAACCAAACTTCGGCAAAAGAAAAGGGCTGACAAGGGATTATGAACTTTCAGCAATTAATTTAGACTGTCGCTGAAGAAAAGTCCCTGGGGCGACGTGATTTTATGGATATTTTTTTTTGATACTTAATTTATTATTAGAAATGTGCCCGCGTTCGTTGACCCTGTAATAATTTGGTCTGAATATTCGCTCCGGACCCGTGGTCCAACCGCTATGTCCATAGTCCAACCGATTGTACTACGAGGAAGTTAGTTTACCCGTGGTCCAATTGGTTGTACCACGGTACACTAAATTTATTGGTAGTCCAATACTTACTAGAACTTATATTTACGTATACTAGTTGGACTATTGCCCTGCAGTTGTACTATGAGTCATAATTACATGACAGTAAAAAAAAGTAATCTGACAGTTGAACCACGGATAATTTGACTTACCCGTGGCACAACCTGTTGGACAAAGCGGTTGGACCACGGGTCGGGAGCGTGAATATTTCGACACTCCAAAAGAGTACCTAATTATTTTTTGAAAATGTATCATGTCACGTGTCAATCTAACGTGAATGGCTAATCTGACATACGTAAAGAAAAAATGTATAGCTATTGACAGTTTTGAGTGTTGTGACAAGCGATGGTGTAATCATGTGGCGATACATTGCCTGCTGAATTACTTTGTATGGAAAATAACAAGATGCAATTTTCTAATAAAATATATTTAGTAATACCTTCACTAATTTTAATCCAGCTGTTTGAGGAGATATCAAAAATACACGCTGTAAGGTGGGAGTACTAGTACCCGACGCTGTAACAATACTCGTCACCATAGCTTGAGTTGCCATAAGATAAAATCAACTATTAGGGCATTTAAACAACGTTAAATCTATGTGCGTTTAATGCTTCATATCTCAACTTTGAAATAATTGGCTTATATCTAAATTATTTGCAGAATTTTAAGACTGACATTTGTCTGTCTCAATATGTGACATTCAAACTTGTACTAAGGTGCCATCTATTGAGACTGCCAGCAAAAGCACCTGACACTTAGTCGTACAATCGAGAAAAAGTATAAAATACTGTAAATTTAATCCGACCCAATTTCTCAACGCGGTTAGGATAGGTTCTGACCTATACAAGTATAATTAGATAACCTTTACTTAGAATCACTTAAATTATATCCATTATCGTCAGAAAATTATTCAGCGCGTACCTAATGCAACGTAACATACATAGGTACTCATATTCAACCCACATAAACCATTTCAAAAGAGGACATCACTTGTTTTCATAATAGGTAGGCTTATTTACGATTTTTTATTTATATTGATTATTTATTTATATTTTTATTTTATTTATATCGATGCGGTTTTTTGCTAATGTCAAATATTTATAACTATCGCATTAAATCAATACAAAAGTCGGATTTATGGCCTAAAGTTTTAACATTCGTACAGTGCCCTCAAACGCTCCTAACGAATCTGTAACAAATAGTTACGTCACCGTTGCTGACCGACCGGTGTAAAAACAACTGATTGGAAAAACAAGAATATTGCTATTTTGACTATAATATATTGTTTATATGCATGAATGCAGTATAATAAATAGTGCATTTCCGCAGAGACCAGTATATAAGTAAGCCATCCTGGACAAAATGGGTGAGCCTTATCCGCCGATCCATGGCGTGGTCCGGCTATAATAATTATGAGTCCAGGATGGCACTTACTCTCGAGGCAGGTACTTGTAATAATTCTATCCTCAATACTAAGTTATCATTATTTATTTATTTTTATTCATTATTAGCGTTCGTCTACTTAGGGTTTTACTCACTTGAGGCACCATCATCAAAATCACATACCGTCTCTTTCTTACCCTGTTATTGAATTAAAAAAAAGAATAGATGCATAAAGACTATATCGTTTATTATAAACACAAATTCAATCTGGTTCAAGATCTCTTGACATTTGTCTATTTTGCGTTTCTGTGTTTTGAGAGTATGGCATGTGGACATTTTAAGTGTTATGTGATATATGGCTATTTCCCAAATCATTTATTTTAGGGACTGTGATGCTTTCAATGTTGCCTATAAAACGTATTTCGGACAAACGTATACAGCTGAATTTAAACTACTTCAACGACTCCTTGGTATTATTTTAAGAAACAAGAAGTCAAGATGCTGCCCTAGTATTTAATTGTCCTATTAAGCGTACGTAGAATAAGTGTGATGGATTTAATGTTTTACTCAATTTTTTAGATGGCTTTCAATTTCTACTGCGTGCGAGAAGAGTGAGACAGCTATAAGAATCAGCCATACATAAAAGCCTTAATGAAAAATCATGGTTTTGAATCGTCGTTGGAACAGGTCGATATAAATGCCCATGATAGTTATATCAAATTATGTCAAAGTCAGTTAGTTATGTCAAAGTCAGAGTACTCGTAAGATACATGCCGTACTCACTTAAAATATCCTTGCACGAATTCGGGACATTTTTTGTGAAATATAAGTGCTATGATAATGCCTAAATGTTTGTCATTACGAAGCATGTCTAAGCGCGTCTTTTTTCATAGTAAGATTTTTTTAAGTGTGATGTCGTCTTTTGCGCAAAAATTTTCTTGGAGTAAGTATATCGTCGGCTGAGAATGCAATTGTGCTATACGCCACTTGCTTTGGTTTACAGGAGAGCGAAATGAAACAAAAAAAAATATTTCTAGAAATGTCTTATAATTTTGCAATATTTAACTTAACTGACACTTTAGTATATTAATTTACTATTTTTTGTTATATACAATTAATGTTTAACTTATTATAGTCATGAGATATAAGTAGTTTTACAATTGCCATATCCATTTTGGTAAGAAAATGTTTAACTTGCTATGTATGACATGACACAAAGTTATGGATGTGTCACAAAATGTTAGTGCAATGTCAAGAAAGGCAGACATTAAAAAGCAATTGTTTATGCAAATAAAAGTTATTTTACGACTAGATTTATTTCAAGTCAAGACGATAATTTATCTCAATTAAGAAGACATACTTATTCACGCGAATATGGTGCCAATATTGATGCCCAATATTTATGTGAATCATTTATTTACTTTCTTGTAAATAGGTAGAGGTACCATCTACTCGTAATAGGTGACCTTCTCTATTTTGTGAAATGATAAGCTTTTCAACGATATCTAGTGCTAATGTCGATATGAAAAAATATCGATGAGAACAGCTTATAATACGTTTACTAATGAATGACATATTAACGTTATTATTTCTTATCAACTAATAAAATTACAGTTTAACTACACGCTCTATAAATTAAAAGACATGTCATATAATATGTACCTCAGGAACAGTGACCGAGGCCTCCTGTGGCCAGGACTTAAATAGCATGGCATGGCAGGAAAGCAGGAGGATGGCAGGTTCGGTCACTTTTTCTGTAGTATATGTCATTTCTTACAATTTATGATTAGGTACTCGTAATTATAAATATTATGTAGGTATTTATACCACCAACTTATTAAGATAAAAGCTTGAAGTATGAATGACACAAATCGTTATAAATCAAACCTACCTTCTTTATTGACATTTATCAAAAGAGAGGGTAGGTAAAAAAAAAGTATCTAATATTCGATACAATCAAATCGATTAATGGATTATGTCACAAAAATGTTGATCGGTTAGTCGCTTGGCACACTGATAAATAGCTGTTAACCGTAAATTTGTGTCATGTCCGGACATGTCACAATATTGTAATCACTATGTATTGCGGTTCGTGGATATGGCACAAAAATATATGTTTTTTTAAAGTATAAAATATAAATTTTTAAAAATCGATTACTGTTATAAACTACAAAAAAAATATTCTATCAAGAACCATTAAAAACCGATTTTGCTTAAAAATGGATATAGCACAATTGCATTCTCACCCGACGATATGCCCGAAATATTTTTTATAATTCGGGAGAATTGGGTTGGTTGTGTCTTATCCAGATGCTTCACGTCGAGCTTCCAGGTTGAAATGGGTACCTTATTAAAGCACTAATTGGACACAAGTATATTTTTTACATAAAAATACAAAAAGTTTTAAAAATTACGACCAAGTAAAGTTGTATTTATAATGAACGATATCGTCTTTATGGCGATTTGTTTCTACTCTTCCTGCCAAACAATGTAGAATTATGTAGGATTTTTAGTCATAAATAGTAATTTTTGCTGCAAATTTAAGTATATTTTATAATAAAATTTAACACAATGAATTTACCTCATTTTCATAACAACGTATTCAGCACCATTTCTGCTCAATTAAGCTTCAATAATTTATTGTGGAGTATTTATTTTCTGTATTACATGTACAATGTACATACTGGACAATATTATAACTAAATTAAAATTAAGGTGAGATGAATTTACAAAATGTCTCCTTTGCTGCTTACACGAATGACCGACCTTTGAAGACTTCATTAACATTAAAATGAGGCAAAATGTCAATAGAATATTCATCTTATATCGAGTTACCTAAACACGGGGACATAATTGTACTAAATTAATGGCTCTTGTGTACCGACAAAATTGAGTACAAACAAGGTTTACCCTTCAAGGGTGCGCCCTTGCTAGCTGCCGTAAACAAAGTACTAAATTGCCATTTCACATAATTTTTTGACGGATTGTGACATGGGGACCCTTCATTGTGACGGGACCGCCATGCTTAAAATTAAATAAATTACCTACCACACACTTTATTCGTCTACAAAGAAAATGTATGTAGTTAAATAAATTACATAGACTTTGTTCGGAATCTGAAGACACGTGAGATATATGGGCGTGCTTGTTAGCTGCCAGACGACTTTACTTTCCTTCTATATATAATTATGGATTTTTGTCAGCCTTCGTAGCTTAGTTGGTAGAGGTTCCGGGTTCAAACTCCGGCGAAGGCATTCATTTGTGTTTATTTTTGTCATGAGTTCTATGTATTTAAGTATTACACAACACAAGCCTTAATTGAGCTTACAGTGAATCTAGGTTGATTTGTGTAAGAATTTTCCACGGTATTTATTATTAGACACGAATGACACGATCATGTCCAAAAGTTAAGGGTTTCAAGAAATTCCAATATTTTGATGTTTATTTAAGTAACAGCTGCGTCGGAATCCTGTAGGCATATGGTGCCATGTTTATCATTTGTCGTTATTGTCGTCACGTTCTAACAAGTATGCAAGTGCGAATGTGACACTCGAACTGATAAAACGGGACCATCATAAGCTTGCTTTTCGTATATAAAATGATGGAAAATTTAATGTAGGTAATGTTAACTTTTGGCACATGGCTGTGGCACAGCTCACAAAACAATATGACCAATACCTTTTAGGGTTCCGAAGCTAAAATGACAAAAACGGAATCCTTATATATTCGTCAAGTCCATCTGTCCGTCTGTCACAGCCAATTTACTCGATAACTATAACTATAACTATAGCGATCTGTTTTCGAGATAATATCAGCTCTCAAAGAGTTTTAAAAAGTTCCCAAAAGTTAAAAATGAAAATGGAGGGGAGATTTTCTAAACTACGAGGTATAAAATTAAAAAAATATACATGTTAAATGCATATTAATAAACTGTTTCAATGATTTTTGAATTGATTAAAATATCTCTTATGGTACAGGGTTAGGCTGATTAACTGTCCTATTGAAAAACATTCGTTTATCTATTGAAATATAACTGCTTTTCATACCCTGTATGTCATTTTAAATAGTCGATTTAATCAGCTTCATGGATTCCGAAACTCATTCTCATAACATTTAGTTGTATATATTTTTAAGAACAAATGTAAAAAGCGGTGTTGTTGGATAATGGTGCAGCGAGCATTAAAAATCGGGCGACATTATCAACTGACCATAAAAGTAAATATCAACGTATATTTTAATACTGCACACCATCAATCGTTTCAAGGAGTCCTCTGCTTCCAAAATCAAGCCGAAATTGGGTAAGCTTTAAATGATTTGAGTCAGCAAATGTAAGGTTAATTTCAATTATAAACTTATAACATAACAGTAGGTACTAATTTTATATTGTATCTCATTGCGTAAAAGGGTATTATTTGATTTGTATGTAGCAACTCTTATATTAATTTGGGTATTGCCATTTTGGTATGGCAATACTATTTTGTTTTTTTTTAAATATGAAAGCCTGTGACAATTGAAAGGCGGGGAAATTGACATTGACGTTTTCGGCGAAAAGATTGTGATTTGCATTTTGTAATTGTCTAACATTTTCATAAGGAATACACGAAAATACCAACTGAAAAGGAGTTTCATTGATGACCAAGACTAGATCTTATAACTCAGAAGTGGCAAAACTACTCAAGAAGCCCACGATCGCGGAAAAGAGGAGATTTTTTGTTCGTCGTTGTGGACGAAAATTTCTTGTCCAATTTTCAACTGCAACTTTGCCAACGATGAATAAACATCGCAGCCGCAGTGCCAATAAGAGGGTTCAAAGACACCGAGAACGTGAGCGAACTCCGGATGATACGGAAGAAAGACGGAAACGTTACCGGGAACAGCGTTCAAGCTCTCACGTAGCACGTAGCGAAGGTCGCAGTCGGTCTAAGAGCAGACGTCACCGGCATCATAAGCGCAGTAGGAAACCGAGTCAGAAACGCCAGTACGAAAATCGAAGAAGCCGCAGTACCAGCCGTCGGCGTAGTTTGAAAAGCCGTGGTCGGCGTAGCCACAATAGCGGGCGAAATAGTCGCAGTTGTGATCGTCGGAGCCGTAGTTCTCATCACAGGAAACACAGTGGAAGTAGCAGTGGAAGTCATGGCAGCGAGTCAGGTAGACGTGATCACCAGCGCCGGAGTGATGGTCAAGAAAGGTGTAACTGCAGTCATCACAGCAGATGCCACCGTGTACACAGCACACTGAGGCCTTCTGAGCAGCATGGTGAAACTCAACCAGTTCCAGAAATAAGTGAGAATGTGAATACATTTCAAGGTAATGAGCATCAACTATTTCTTAGGGAATTAGTCAATACATTAAAATGTAACAGGCCCGAAGGCAATAAATTTCCCATGTTAGGCAATGTAATACCAGAATTTGATCCAATGGTTAAAGAGCAAACTGTACATATGTGGCTCAATAAGGTAGATGAGTGTGCAAAATTATATAAGTGGGGTGATGATCAGATCATCCATTATGCATTACCTAAGTTGTCTGGTGTTGCAAAAAAGTGGTATTTAGCTTTACCATCTATGTCATTCCCTACTGAATCATTCCCTAGCATTGATGATTATGCCGAATTGTTGACAGAAATGCTGAATAAGCGGGTTAAGTTTAACGATTCTCTGGAGCTTTACTTTTATTCAAAATTAAATTTATTAAATCGCTGTAATATTGATGGGAAAAGAGCTGTGGATTGCATTTTGAATGGAATTGATGATAGGTCTGTTAGGTTAGGTGCTAAGGCTTTAAAATGTCAACAACCAGAGCAAGTGTTAGAATATTTTCAGTCTGCCAAACAATCACGAGATTTAGATAAACACAAAGTTAATTCTAGTACTTGGACCAGACAAGCAAAAACCTTGAATACATTAAGTGGTAATTTAAAAACTGTTTCAAACATGGAGTCCAAACCAAATTCAAACTCTATAGTATGTTACAATTGTAAGGAACCGGGTCATTTTAGTTTTAAATGTACAAAAACCATTTTGAGGTGTAATATTTGCCATAGAATTGGGCATCTGTCTACAGACTGCCCAAAATTACCGAGTAATGAAAAAGGTGACAGTGTTCCAGTAAAAAATATACTTCGTGTTAATTTTGACAAACAGTTGGAAAGTGGCGATAACCGACAAAGCAAGTATTTTAAAAATATTAAATTAAATAATTTCCTAACACATGGTTATATAGATATGGTAAGTGAGGGGACCTTGTTGAGACATAGTGAAGCGGTTAGAATGGGGATAGATTGGAAAAAGCATAATCATCTTCCACTTTTAAAAGGAATAGGACCGAATGCAGTTATGCCCTTAGGTTTTGTCAATATTGAAATGGAAATAGATAATGTAATCGAAACGGTAGATACTTATATTGTTGATGACTGTGTCATTAAATATCCAGTATTAGTAGGTCATAGTTTTACAGAAAAACCTGGAATAATTATTACAAAAACTGATTATTCTCTTATTATTGAAAAAGGCTTCCCAGATAAATTACAACTTATTTTACTAGAAGACACAAACATTATACCAAATAAAATGATGGTTATCCAAGTAAAATCAAATACAGACTATTCAGGTTCGGTATATGTAAAAGGTTGTTTGCGCGGGAAACCAAATTCTAAATTATATATGTTACCGGGTGAGTACACTATGGAAAATGGTGTATGTGGAATATTAGTTCTAAACATTACTGATATGTCACACACATTGCTTAAAGGGGAACTGATTACTCGTGTTACGACAACTAATTTCTGCCTGAATGTAAAATCCCTCAACCTTGTAGATGATTCTTGTACAGATTTAAATATTTGTGAAGATCTTTGTGACGATGAAGTGACTAAATTAAAGATGGTTTTAAAGAAACATGAAGCTTGCTTCTCAAATAATTTAAAAGATTTAGGTTTTACAAATGTAGTTCAGATGGAAATAGAATTGACAGATAAACAACCGGTTGTATACCGGCCTTACAGATTGTCTTATCCGGAACGGGAGTTAGTACGCACGATGGTTCAGGAAATGATAGATGCTGATATAGTATGTGAATCTAATTCGTCTTATGCTAGTCCTATCTTGTTGGTACAAAAGAAGACTGGCGAAAAACGACTTTGTGTCGATTATAGGGCTTTGAACAGCAAAACGCGGAAAGAGCATTACCCCCTTCCACTTATTGATGATCAGCTGGATAGATTGGCAGATAATTCTCTTTTTATTAGCCTTGATCTTGCCTCTGGATATTACCAGATTCCGATAGCGGAGTCTTCTCAGGATCTGACTTCATTTGTGACACCGGACGGTCAATATAAATACAAACGCATGCCTTTTGGTCTAGCCAACGCGCCGTCTGTATTTCAAAGGGCGATGAACAGGGTGCTTGCAAAAGTTAACTACGTTATCATTTACATGGATGATATCCTAATTCCAGCACGTAATTTTGACGAGGGCTTAATACGCTTAGATGAGGTACTGACCCTTTTGAGCGAAGCAGGATTAACACTTAAATTAAAAAAATGTTACTTCTTCTATAAGGAATTAGATTTTCTGGGTTTTCACGTAAGTGGTGAAGGTATACGACCGGGTACTCGAAAAACTATGGCTATTTCTAATTTTCCGACACCCAAGAATGTTCATGACGTGCGACGCTTTATCGGATTAGCTAGTTTCTTTCGAAGATTTGTTAAAGACTTTGCTTTGATTGCGCGCCCATTAACAGATCTATTAAGAACCAAATTAGAATGGAAATGGTCAACCGAGCATACGGAAGCATTTAACGTTTTGAAACAGAAATTAGTAGAACGCCCTATCCTAGCATTGTATGATCCTAAATCGGAAACAGAATTGCATACAGATGCTTGTAAATTTGGAATTGCTGGTATTCTGATGCAGCGTGGTCTAGATGGTCTGCTGCGAGCTGTTGCATATTATAGTCGGAAAACCACTGCTGACGAACAAAAATTACACTCTTTTGAATTAGAAACACTTGCTGTAGTTGCTTCTCTAAGCCGTTTTAGGGTGTATTTACTTGGCTTAAAGTTTAAAATTGTAACTGACTGTAACGCGCTTCGCACTACACTTACTAAAAGAGATCTTATACCTCGCATATCTCGCTGGTGGGTTCAGTTTCAGGAGTACGACTGTGAGATAGAGTACAGGCCAGGATGCCGTATGGCGCACGTTGACGCTCTCAGTCGTGGTCCTGTTACTGATCCCGTGAATGATGCCCGACCTCATATTATTGATGTCCTGAATGTTGATATCAAAGATTGGATAGCTACAGTACAAGAGGACGATGATGAGTTGAAACGTATTAAACAAATTTTGCAGGATGAGGACACTAAATTCATAGTAGATGTTCAGAAAAATTACCGGTTAAAAGGAAATTATTTATACCGAATTTTAAAAAATGGTAGTCTAAAGTGGGTTGTCCCTCGTGGCGTTAGATGGCAGGTTTTACGCATGAATCATGATAATGTAGGGCATTTCGGTTTCGAAAAAACACTGAGCCGATTACGTAACACATATTGGTTTGCAAAAATGCGAAGGTTTGCAAAAAAGTATGTGGCTGCGTGTCTTGATTGTGCTCACCATAAGGCTCCAGGTGGGTGCAAGGAAGGGATGTTGCACCCAATTCCAAAGATTGAAAAGCCTTTCCACACGGTTCATGCCGATCATCTGGGCCCGTTCGTGCGTTCTAGAAGAGGTAACATGTATATAATCGTTATAGTCGATGCCTTTACAAAGTATGTTGGCATTCGGGCTGTGAGAGACACAAAAACAAGTACTGCTATTAAAGTTTTTAAAGATCATTTTAGTTACTTTGGGCCTCCGTCGCGATTGATAACAGACCGAGGGTCTTGTTTTACTAGCGCTAAATTTAAAGAATATACAGAAAATACAGGAATCAAACACGTTCTTAATGCAGTGGCATCACCAAGGGCGAATGGGCAAGTTGAGCGCTTTAATCGTAGTATATTAGACGCATTAAGTACATTATGTCATGGGAAAAATGATAACATTTGGGATGAATACGTAGGAGAAATACAATTGGGAATGAATACTACCGTAAATAAAACAACAGGTAAGAGTCCATCGGAATTATTATTTGGCTGTAACCTTGCAACAACATCTGAAAATAAGTTAACTGATGCAATTGATGATATTTCTGAGCGAGTAACAGGTGATGACTTAGTACATTTAAGATCAGAAGCTAAAGATAAAATAGATAAACAACAGGAGTATTCACGGAATAGTTTCAATAAACATAGGCGAGCAGGCAAGTCGTATAACATCGGCGATTTGGTTAGAGTCGAAAGAACCATTACAGATAAGGATCATATAGGCAAATCAAAAAAATTGATTCCTAAATTCCATGGGCCGTATCGAATTGTAAAGATCTTACCGAATGACAGGTATTTGATTGAGGATACTCCTCTAACTAAAAAGGGGAACAGAAAATATGAAAATGTAATAGCACTAGACAAGATTCACCCATGGCTTAGTTTTAAGGATTATTCCAGTGATAGTGATGACAAATGTGATAAAGCAAATTGTAACTCAAGTGAGACTGATTAAAATTAGTATGCTGAATGCATGAATATATAAAAACTATAGAGTAACTTGTTTAAAAAAAAAGAATATTGTTGTTATATTTTATGTTAATATTGTTTATGGTCTATATTTAGTGCAGAAAATACATGGTATTTACTAATTAGTACCGCATAATTGATTAAGATCTTAAGTCACTGTGTTGAATAAGAGTTGTATATTTTTAACATTGTCAGTATTCCGTTTGTGAACTATCAGAACTGAACGGTATTAAGTAATTCACACCGCACAGATGATAGAGCACAACAGAGTATTATGATGACTGATTGGTTTGTGAGTTGTGAGCGATCAGTGCAGAAGCGAATGGTGTTATGCAATTAATGCCGCACAGATGGTCGTAGATTACAACAGATTACCATGAGATAAGTCTTATTATTTAGTTTGTGAGTTGAGAGCGATCAGTGCAGAAACGAATGGTGTTAAGAAATTAACATCGCATAGATGGTCGTAGATCTCAACATAATATTATGTGATTAGTATTGTGAGCGATCAGTGCAGAAACGAATGGTGTTAAGTAATTAACATCGCATAGATGGTCGTAGATCTCAACAGAGTATTATCTGATTAGTATTGTGAGCGATCAGTGCAGAAACGAATGGTGTTAAGTAATTAACATCGCATAGATGGTCGTAGATCTCAACAGAGTATTATCTGATTAGTATTGTGAGCGATCAGTGCAGAAACGAATGGTGTTAAGCAATTAATGCCGCACAGATGGTCGTAGATTATAAGAGATTATAAGAGATTTGTATTGTTATTTAATTTGTAAGCTGAGAGCGATCAGTGCAGAAACGAATGGTGTTAAGTAATAAACATCGCACAGATGGTCGTAGATCTCAATAGTATTATGTGATTAGTATCATTGCTACTTGGCTTGTCAGCGATCAGTGCAGAAAAGAAATTAATGTCTCACAGACGGTTGTAAATTATAACAGACTGTGTAATTAGACTTATTAAAATTTAAAGTTATTCTAATTATTTGGTATGTTAAATTTAAATACATCTTGTATTTCTTTTAATTTATGGGGAGGACCCCACTTTAGAAAAGGATAGCCGAGCTGTAAGGTTAATTTCAATTATAAACTTATAACATAACAGTAGGTACTAATTTTATATTGTATCTCATTGCGTAAAAGGGTATTATTTGATTTGTATGTAGCAACTCTTATATTAATTTGGGTATTGCCATTTTGGTATGGCAATACTATTTTGTTTTTTTTTAAATATGAAAGCCTGTGACAATTGAAAGGCGGGGAAATTGACATTGACGTTTTCGGCGAAAAGATTGTGATTTGCATTTTGTAATTGTCTAACATTTTCATAAGGAATACACGAAAATACCAACTGAAAAGGAGTTTCATTGATGACCAAGACTAGATCTTATACAAAGTACCAATAAGCACCTATAGGCAATTTTTACAAAAATGTGCCTCTTATTATATAATCTTCGATAAAATTATTAAATTGAAGAGGGGTTAATATTTTGCGCACTGCAAAATGTGAGGCCCTTTTAAAACAGATAATTTATATATGTGCCCTCTCTCTTTAAAAAATATAAGAGTTAAATACAAAAAGTCAAATAGCGTCGTTGAGATTGCCAATTCCGTTATGTGTAAATTTCAAATTTGACAAAAGAAGACTGTAAATATATGTCATTTGGATTGATTTTTCAGTTCCTGAAATCATGCACATAACGGAATTCGCAATCTCAACGACGATAGGCGGCACGAAGGTCATTTTTCAAAGAAAATGCATTTTCATTGCAAGAGTTTGGTAAATGCCAGATTGATTATGGGTATAGTGTTTTATTAAGAACTAGAAAGGAAGGTATTTTAGTTATAAATTTATTCCAAAAAGTTAATCAATCAGGGTACAATATGATAAGAAGAAATACCAAGTTATAGCCAAAATTATGAGGCTGATATTTACCTAGCAAAGTACGTTAAATCTTTAGATAACTGAAATGCTATAAACATTTCCATATACAAATCAATGCAGAGTTTTATTGAGACGAGTTTAGGATAAGATTCAAGTTTGTACCAGGGTTAGATAACCTAATATGACATCACATGGCAGATAAGGTAGTGCGTGCCGGATGAAATTCCTTATACGACATAATGCTTAAAATAATACATGTTAAAGGGGAGTTTATTAAATTGATCAATTGCTGCGGTAAAATATAGAATGTTTCTGATATAAATATCACCAAGATTAGTAATATCGTTTTGATTTTAAGCTTTTATACCACTTTTTAACTAGGACACTTAATCCGCCCAACCCTGTATTTGAGATAGGTTGACGTAACTGTTTTTTTTACGATAATTTGATAATGGCAGTCCGACTCGCATTTGGCCGGTTTTATTTAATACGTTTGTTTTAGAATATTAAAAAAAACATGTTTAACCGAATTTCGATATCTACAATATTTTGATATTTTTCAATGTAATTCTACCCTTTTAAAATTTGATGCTGTTGACAGCTGAAAAAATAACATAGACAAACTAATTGCGCAATTTTTCTCTCGCACAGCTTGTTAGACTTGTTAATTTGCCATTCGATTTAAATTATGCAGTGTCAGTCTCAAAAAAAGTTATTTTGCATTTTTTTGTGTCATTTTTATTCAACATCGCGAACGCGAGCGAACTTTCGACGCCAGTAGTAGAAAATAACTCAATATGTTTCCCCGTTTACATTACCATTTTTTCACATATTTCAAACGCATGTACAGTCACCGGCAATAGTATAATTATAGGGCCAGGGCTATGGAGGCCGCAAAAATAATATATTATGTGACAAGCTCTTATGTCAGTAGTAACGTATGCGGAGTGAAATTTGGACAAATTTTGAAGACGTAAAATAAAATAACAAAATTAAATTTGAATTAATTTAAACACAGAAAATAAAAATAAACAACTTCGAAAATATGACTTCGCCATTTGGCCAAAAAGTGTAAAAAGCACTGCTTTATCAGTAACTGATGTCACGGTGAACGACTTGTACTTCAATTAAATATTTTTTCTCAAACTTGCTACGGAATGTGGATGTTACTTACTTTATATTAATCCCGGAAATACTATGTATCCGGTGGCATATGCTAAGATGATATGTAAAGAGATTTCATGTATTTATTTCACACCTAGGACTGCAAACAAACTGTCTTTTGTTTTGAAACGTCAAATTGTGACACTATGTCTTGACATTCAGCCACAGAAAAAAAAAACCTAAAAACTAATGTCTATACCACCAGGTAAAAGGATACCTCAAACAGATTAAAAAAAAAAGTTAGGCGCGAATGTTTTTTTTTAATGTTGTACAATAACTGTACTATTGGTTTATTTATAAATCAAATAGAATGGTTCGGCGAAATCAGTTAGTTTTATTTCATGGCAAGTTTGAGAAAAGCACTATACAAATCTCGGCGAGAAACAGGGTTACAGGCCGCGTATTCCTATCTGGCCTCAGTTCCTTCGGCCAGATATATCTACTTGGCCTGTAACCCTTCGTTTCCCGTCCTCTATAGTAATGTACTATTAATATTTTCTTTGGTTACCGCGAGGATTACACATGAAATAAAACTATGAAAACGGATAAACTCGCGTAGGTATATTAACTAATTTTAACTTCATTCCGACGTTTCGAACACTTTACAGGGTTCGTGGTCTGCGGATGACTGACAATGGAGGAAATTTGATAGATCTACCTCCATCAAAATAAGAAAGATAAGTACAAAACTACCCACCAAAGAAAAATATACTAAACCACAGACAATACATTTTAAGGGTGGAAATATTTTTAGCATGGTAACTATTATTTTCAGAGTATCAATCATAGACTTATTAATTTAATAGACCGAGTCTATTATATCTGTGGGTGACGCCAGCAATGCCTGTCAACGATCTTTGTTTGGCTATACTAGTGCACCTAAACCGCAAATAGTAAAAGTGATTAAAATAAAGCTTTTCATGTATATTTCTGTTCGATAAGTGCACGGAATGTGATAAAAGTGATGACTTGTGTGGTTCCATGGTGTAAAAACCGCCAGGGTTACCTGAATGAACAAAATAAAGACATTACGTTTCACCGGTAATTTAGTTTTTACTTGAATTTTAAAATTTCGAAACTTATTAAGGTAAAAGTAACTGAAAATCTTATTCAATATTTGTTGCCGGATACATGTGTGTAGTTTTGTGAATTAACCATTCGTATTTGCATTCGTAATGTAATTATAAATAGTGGGATTCAAATATTTGTATTGCATAGTGTTGTACTTAAGAGATCGATCGTGATATCGATAAATCTATTGATAGCCAACTCAGAAAATGAATCGATGTTTTTAATTTCCAACAGGTTTCCACAGGACACTGAACAAAGGCTAATATGGGTCAAAAATATCAAAAAGGCAGACGACTGGTGCCCTAAAAAGTATTCAAAAATATGCTCCGCACATTTTTAAGCTGTTGTTTCAGGCAAGGGCGTACCCATAAGTGATTACATTCTGACGTAGTACCCACCATATTTGGTAATCATCCAATGTCATGTCAACCAGAAAGTAAAGTAAGTTTAGTTTAATAATGACACTCATGTGATACTTGTGTAGACTGATTAATTATAAAGAAGCCATCATACGAAAATTGTTAGGTATGCTTTAAGGGATGATAAGTTCCGTAAAACATGTTATAATGAGGGTTTTCTGAAATGCCGTTCATCAGGGCGGCAGCACTGAGGCGTCAGGTCCAGAAACTTGTCTAAATTCTCAGAGCGCCTATAGTTTCGTGTTTAAATGATTTGTAGAAGTTAATAAAATTATGTAAAAAAATAAAATGACCTTCTTCTAGTTAGTTGTTCTTTGAGGCTAGATAATTGTGTTTCTTAGCGGGACCTTACCGCTAAGTGGCGCCAACTAGTGGCATACGTTTTAGACAGAACACTTCTTATGACATTTGACATTTTAATTAAAGAAAATATTTCATTAATTTTGTGATTTTATTTTTATCCTAAAGTGTAGATTTAGAAATCATGACATATTAAGGATCGCAGAAGATCGTGATTCTGGGTAGGAAATAAGGTTTATTCGCACTGTTTATCGCTACCTAATTTGGTAAAAATATTATTATTGCCGATAAAAGCATACGATGAAGACTGGACAACACTAATAGTAATGACATTTTATCTAGTCAGGTTGGTAGCATTGTTCAAGAAAATGGAGTCGGGGATATAATTCACGACCGAGTAGAACTACCTTGTTTGTCTCTTTTTCCTTATGGAATACATCCTGAGATGGTAAAGGATGACAATAGTTTGTTCAGGTATGTCTTAATACACGGAATCTTCCCTATATTTTATCTGTGGTATCAATAGACCAATTAAGAAGAATATGAAATATAATGAGCAAAGGATGTTTATTTAAAAAGTTTTCCTACAGAAGATAAAATTAGAGGCAAGAAAAATGCGAACTTTTCGACATCAATGGATAAAGTATCATAAAACTGAAGTTATACACTTTCGATTCAAGTAGTTTTTATCTGCCATGAGTCCTTGTTAAAATCCACTATTATGGAAGTTTGAACTTCGAATTCGTTCCAACTCACCTCATTTTACGGTAATTTATTTTATATTTTATCCTGACGACACAAAAAATATATTATGTTTTATTAAGCATACGCAATGACATACTTTGTGTACATGATGTATTTCTAATTTCATGACTATTGTTCGTTATCATTGACAAGCGAACCGGACTATGAACAATGGAACTGCTCAAATTAACTGGGACTTTGGTGGGAAGCATTTTATTCATCTGAATTATAGTAGGCGTTATTATTTACTGAATCGAACTTGTCGGTCTATAAAAGAACTTTGACCTCCGACGTTTTACCATCTTAATGCGACAAACTACAGTTCGATAAATTTTACAATGAGACAAATTGTGGAATTTAAAATGTATGCAGGCGGATTGGCAAGTACCTATAGCACAGACAACATAACCTAAAGACGTAGCTTTAGACAATTATTTCATTTATACCGATGCTGCCAAAAATGCTGAGGTGCAGGCGGCGTAACATGAGCTAATTGTGTTGTGATTCGTCGTTTCAAGGTCAATGAGGTGTAAAACAAAAATGTCCGCCGGTCGCTAGTGATTTCCGAATGTCGATAAAAGTATCGATGGTTACAATGTCTATCGCTTTCACAATTCGATATTTGTCAGTGACTTACCGACAAAACCGTGAATCCATATCCGTACTAATGCATAACATAAATGCGAAAGTATGTCTGTCAGTTTACTGAGTCTACACGCATAAATCGCTGAACCAATTTAAATGAAATTTTGAATGGAGATTATTTAAGACCCGGGAAAGGACATACGATATTTCATTCATCATCATCATTATCATCATCATCCCCGCAGATGTAGATATATTATGATATTAGCTTCTACCCGCAACTTCTGGTGTGACAAATAAAATGCATTTTATATAAAAAAAAAAATTGTACTTTTTGTCTGCTGTGTCTTCACCTACACATTTAAACCGGTTTAAATAAAATTTGGAATGAAGATAGTTTAAGACCCGGGAAAGGACAAAGGATAGTTATTTTATCATCATTATCCACGCAGACAAAGTTGCGGTCAAATATTAATATCACAATATATCTTTTCTGAGATAATAAATAAAACGATTTTATAAAATGTACTTTTATTTTTACAATAATTAACTCGTAGTTACAAAGTTACCAAAAAACTACCATTAAAATACGTTCTATATCAAATTCGTTTTGTTTTTGTTAATTTGAAATATTCCGGTTTAAAGTGTCGAGAACATATCACACTACTAGGAGCAGGAAACCAATCATGTGACCGTTTTGTAGCATTCATCCACATTTCTTGTGGCAGGGTTCTCCGACAAGCACACAGTGGTTAAATAACACTAGTTTATTTAAGCGTATCAAAATATATTTAGAAAAACGTGTGTCACCATGTAAACAAATATAACGAGTGTCAAATAGACAAACTAAAAGAACATAGGCATAATTTCAATTCAAATCTGAATAACACAATAGATATTAATCATAGCCAGTATGAAATAAGTCCATATATGCACATTAATATCCAACACGCCCCCTTAATGTGTATATTAAGGAAGCTTACGACATAAAAAGAAATCACAATGAACAACATAATTAAGAACTAATCAAATAAAATAATATTATTAAGAACTAATCCCTAAACCAGACATACACAAATGATGCTTTACCTTTGGTAAAGCTTTTGTCAGTATGTCTGCCAACATAAAATCGGTTGGTAAGTACACCAACTTAAAATTTGTATTTTCCTTAAGGACATTTCTGATAAAATGGTATCTAATATCAATATGCTTGCTTCGGGAGTGAAACACTGGATCATTTGCTAGACAGATTGCCCCTTGGTTATCCGCGTGTAAGGTTACTTGTGCAAACTCACCCAATCCAATCTCTACTACGCTAAACTGACATACTCCGATTCACACGTGCTGGTCGCGATGCACTTCTGTTTCTGAGACTTCCACGAGACACACGCACCACCTAACACAAAAGCATAACCAGAGTATGAACGTCTATCCAATACGCAACCTCCCCAATCTGAATCTGAGAATCCATTCAAAGACTTACCAGTTTTTGTGTACACAAGGCCATATTCCTTCGTCCCCTTTAGGTAACGCAATACGCGTTTTGCAGCAACCCATGCTTCTTTACTTGGAGACTCTATAAACTGAGCCAACTTGGACACAGTGTTCGAAATATCTGGTCGGGTACCGACGGATAGATACATCAAACTTCCAACTAGCTCCGGATAAGAATAGCGCTCTTCTGACTTAACGTTTTGTTGTAACGGTTCAAATTTCAAGTTCACTTCCATTGGAGTCGACACAGAACCTTTACAATTTTCGAAGCCAAATTTGTTTAGTAAATTTTCAACATATTTTTGCTGTGACAGTTTAATTTTGTTGTTGACAGACCTTTCAATGTCAATGCCCAAAATGAATTTCGCTATGCCAAAATCTATTAATTCGAACTCGCTGGCCAGTTCCTTCTTGAACTTTTCGATATAAACTTTTTCTTGCGAGGCTATCAAAATATCATCGACGTAAACTGCAACAAAAAGTTTTGACTTCTCATTTATACCTTGAACGTATAAACACGGCTCATTTAAAGATGGCTTTAAACCCATACGTCGCAGTTGCTGGTCCAGTCTTGCATTCCACTGACGTCCGGCCTGTTTCAACCCATACAGTGACCTGTTAAGTCTGCAGGCATTTCCTCCCGATTTTATATCAGCTAACATTTTCTTTGCTCGCCCATGCACGACGGACCCTATTTTTTCAGACTCCAATATTTTTTGCAAACTTTCCTGAAACAAGTCTGGTATTTCCATATATATTTCTTCGTCCAACGTACCATGTAGGTAAGCTGTATTGATATCCACTTGATGGACCTCCATATCTAGTTCAACAGCAAGTGCTGTCAACAAACGTATAGTATCTAATCGAACAACAGGAGCAAACGTGTCATGATAATCGATACCATGTTTTTGACTATATCCTTTCGCTACAAGTCGTGCCTTTTTCTTTTCAGTCTTATCAACGTTCAATTTAGTTGACAACACGTAGCGGCAGCCCACAATTGCTCGGCCGACTGGTCTTCTAGCTATATCCCAGGTGTCGTTTTTTATTAGGCTCGTAACCTCCGACAGGATGGCCTCATTCCATTGCTGGCACTCTTCACTAGATAATGCATTTTTCAAGGTTGTCTCCGCAGCTGCAGCAAAGATTTGGCAATCAGAAAATGCTTCTATATCTTCTTCTTCTACAACATTACCTTGTTCTACAGTACTTTCTGATTCCAATACAGTCGCTGGCTCTACTTCAATTTCTGGCTCCACTTCAATCATGTTGTAGATTTTCTTTGGTTTTCCTACCTTCCCTCTCTCTAACCTTGGTCTACCGGGTCCTCGCTTCAAAATTTTATTTTCACAAGTACGAGAGTCAACAATTTGCCCTGTTGAGCCTGTGGTTGGCTCAGTTTCGATATGACGATCAACGATTTGTTCTACCGGAATATGATATGGCCCTGCGCTAGGCTCTATGCTGAATGTATCTTCCTGTATTTTCTCTATATGTTGAACTGTTGGAGCACGTTTAATTCTAACTTCTTGAATGCCTACTGTTTGCATCACTGCTTGTTCACTCTGAGGAGCATGCATAACTGTGTCTTTGACAGTATTTTTGGGATGAAAGTCTATTTTAACTAAGTTAGGTTCGTTCCTCTTGTTTTGCATCTCATCAATTCTGATTTCCAATGGATCAAAGTTAGAAGTCCCAGACTCATTCCGTCGATCAATGAATTTATGAAATTTGACATCTCGTGAAACAACAAATTTGCGCTCTTGTGGTAGCCAGATTTTGTAACCTCTTCTGTCATCGGGGTATCCTACAAAGATGCCATCTACGCTGCGTGGCGCGAATTTATCTTTATTTTCATCTTTGTCCAGAACGTGAACTTTTGCTCCAAAGGGTTGCAAGTATCCAATCTTCGCAGACTGACCACGCCATTTCTCATACGGAGTCTCCCCTCCTAAACTACTTGTAGGACAACGATTCCGAAGATGACATGCAGTTAACACAGCATCACCCCAAAATCCTGGCGAAAGACCTGATGACAGTAACATACACCTCGCCATTTGTACTAAAGTCCTGTTCATTCTCTCGGCTACAGGGTTTTGCTGGGGCGTTCCAGGAATGGTCAACCTTCTTCTTATACCTTCATTATGTAAATATTCTTCAAAGTCTTTACTGCAATATTCACCGCCATTATCAGTGTGAAAATATTTAATCTTCTTGCCGATCAGGTTTTCAACATGGTTTTTATATATCTTAAAGAATTTCAATGCTTCGCTCTTTCTATTTAATAAATACACCTCACACCATCTGGATGCATCATCAATAAACGTGATAAAGTATTTCCCTCCACCTAGAGCTTCATGGCGCATGGGACCTACAATATCTGAATATACAATTCTTAATTTTTCATCACATGGTCCACCACCCCTTAAGAAAGGAGACGCAGCCATTTTCCCACTCGCACAAATACTACAATCATACAATTGGTCTAAATCTTTCATTGTGACATTCATACCAGTCTTGTTTAAGAGCTTCATTAAATCTCTTCCATTAAGATGTCCCAAACGTTCATGCCACAATTTTATGTTATCTGACATTCTAGAAACTACTGAGACAGTTCCGATTCTGTCTTCAACGTAGTAGAGATTACCCGAACGATTTGCAATCAAAACAGTTTTGCCGTGGCTATCTCTAACATGAGCTGCCTTTCTGTCAAATTCGATTTTATAACCTCTATCTACAAATTTAGCCACCGACATTAAATTGTATGTTACATCCGGAACAAATAATGTGTCATTCAGCTCAACACATGTTGTTGAATCATTTTTACCCGAAAGTAACCTTACAACACCCTTACCTTTTACATCTGCACATGACTTAGTTGCCAAGCTTAGCTTACCGGAAACAGGTATCAAAGATTTATCAAATTTAGAAGCGTCATTGCATAGATGCGAAGTGCACCCACTATCCAGGATCCAGCCCTCACTCCCGACGCCTGCAGCAGCAACTTCACTATCTGGAATACAATTAAATGTTACAAGTCCGAAATTAAGATTTTGTACATCATCTACGTGTTCCGATACATACTTATCAGCACTGTTTTTATATCGATCCTTATTAATCAACGCCTTACACTCAAAAGCCTTGTGGCCATATTCTTGACATTTCCAACATCTGCCTCTAAAATTTGTTCTTCCAAAACGGTCGATTGGCTTCATTCTTGCAAGAAAAGCTCCATCGGCGCTTTTTTTCTGTTGCCTTGAACAAAACTCTTCAATTATTTTTACCTTTAGTGCCTCGGGGTCTGGTAATGCATCTCTAGATTCGATCGCACACCTGAAATTTTCGAAACTGGGTGGTAAGCTGTAAAGAAGCATTATGGAGACTAAATCTCTGTTCCTTTCTATTTCCATGTCTGCCAGCTTGCTTTTGACATCAAAGAAACGCATAACATGTTCGCGTACATCACCATCTTCCGACATTTTGTGAAGTAGCAACTGCTTCAGCAAAGTTGCCTTCTTGGCAGGCCCCTTAGATGCATGCACTTCGTTCAATTTTAACCAGACCTCTCGGGATGTTTTGCAATCACGCAGATGTCGCAATTCACTCGGACTAATAGCAAGTATGAGATCTGACTTAGCCTTCGCATCTCCAATAGGCCACTTACGAGCCTCTTCCGGCTCGGCAGGCTTCTCGCTACTCCCATCGACGTAGCTCCAAGCGTCGTTCTTTACCAGAACCGCTTCAGCCTGAATCCTCCATGTCTCGTAATTTTCCTGCGTGAGTGGTTCTATTTTTACTGAACTCATTGCGTTGACTTACTTCTCTACGCCAACCAACTCGGAACTCAAATAGCAACCGTAGATCTAAAAAGACTCGTTGGCTATTTTAATACGCTGGGCATCCTGGGCCCATAACCATTGTGGCAGGGTTCTCCGACAAGAACACAGTGGTTAAATAACACTAGTTTATTTAAGCGTATCAAAATATATTTAGAAAAACGTGTGTCACCATGTAAACAAATATAACGAGTGTCAAATAGACAAACTAAAAGAACATAGGCATAATTTCAATTCAAATCTGAATAACACAATAGATATTAATCATAGCCAGTATGAAATAAGTCCATATATGCACATTAATATCCGACAATTTCTTTCATGTTTGGGCATTTAGAGATGATACACAATATTATTTAACATAACATGTCATTTTGTCAGCCTCTGTAGCCTAGTTGGTAGTGACCCTGCCTACGAAGCTGGAGGTTCCGGGTTCGAATCCCGGCGAGGGCATTCTTTGTGTATTTATTTATCACAAATGTTTGTTCCTTGGTCATGGCTGTGTATGTATCTAAGTATCTATACGTATCTATCTATTATATATATCGTCGCCTGGTACCCACAACACAAGCCTTAATTGAGCTTACCGTGGGACTAGGTTGATTTGTGTAAGATGTCCAAAGATATTTATTTATTTATTTTATAATAGTATTATTGATAATTATACTTCTACACTTTACACTAAACCAGAATTTATTTGAGGATAAGTAAATATAATCGTAATATCTTATCGATAGTAAACAGACTGCCGGTATAGACATCACTAGTTCAGATACGGAGACTCCACCGCAGAGTCTGTTGCTGGGTACGATTGAGAATAAAGATTTTAATTTATAAATAAATAAATAAATATCCTGGGACATCTTACACAGATCAACCTAGTCCCACGGTAAGCTCAATTAAGGCTTGTGATGCGGGTACCAGGCGACGATATATATAATAGATACATACGTATAGATACTTAGATACATACACAGCCACGACCAAGGAACAAACATTTGTGATAAATAAATACACAAAGAATGCCCTCGCCGGGATTCGAACCCGGAACCTCCAGCTTCGTAGGCAGGGTCACTACCAACTAGGCTGCAGAGGCTGACTATCTTTACTTACCTTATCGATAGTAAACAAACATACTCTACGGTCATCCCTAGTTCAGACGGCCTACCTGCTCGTTACGCTAGACAAGGAGGGAGTTATACTTCGTGCAAAGTATTAGAAAGAGACTTTGTAAAAAGACATCAACGAGTGCACTAGATTTTATGCTTAAACTATTTTTAATTTTAATTGAAATTTATAAAAAATTGCTCACTTGTGAGACGAAATACCATCTTTTTGCACACTAGATGTTTTTGTAGTCTTGCTACACAATTTCACGCAACAGTAATGCATTTTACATGATATAAATCACGTTAAAACTTTCGTAATTATCTCATGAAAGTCATGAACGCCGGCCGCAGACTGAAGTTAGCAATGGAGGCGTGGCTCTAATATGGAGTGAATTCACCGTATGCGTGACAGAGGGGGTCGCCCGGCTATGCTACGTCTTGAGGTTATGTTGTCTGTGACCTATAGTTTCCAAAGCAACCTGATGTATGTATTAATGATACTTTCCTTAAAAAAGCCAGATTAATCATGGCTACAATGTAATTTTAAGGGAATAGGTATGTACCTACCTTTAGTGTCATGTGAGGTAAACGTGCACCGTGGGTAAGTGTACGCAATCATATGTATGTCAGACTGAAACATAAAGTTAGAATCCGCGCTAGCGCTTAATAGAGAAAGGAAGCGTGTGAAAGGGAAGCCACCAGTTATATGAGTATTACACGAGTGCGAAAAAGATAGACAACAATCCCAAAAGCATAACCACTTTCGAAGTGACATACCAGCCGTATCAGCCTGGTCGACGGAGATTGATATTTTAAAAGTGATTTTATAATTAAAACTTATAAGAAGGAATTTATACAGATCATGAAATCAATATGGTGTCGTGTTGTGTAAATGATTGCCTTGTTGCCCACTACAGAAATAACGACAAACACTCGTTTCACAGGTAAATATGATGTGCCGGTTGATTGTTTTCAAACGATATTTTGTCTATTTAGTAGCATTAATTGTGTGAATTATCAAATTGTAGCATTAATTGTTAGTTGTTCTATCACTGGGAGCTAATAATTTATCACAATAGTTAATATTAAAGGATATTTTGTGTAAAAATATAAATTGTTGCGCTACGCTAGAGCACGACTAAATGTTGAACTACCAATATCGATACTTGTTCGATAAACGTACCCAATCAGTCTATTTCTTACAATGCTGTCATGATACTAGATTTTGAACACAAATGTGTATTTAAATAACTTAAAGGACCTTATTATGTTTTGTGTTTTTTTTTGTGTTACATCTACGAGTGTGTTTTTTCCGTTAAATTTAAGTGAAGTTATTTAGTTTAAATATAATTAATTTCTCTTAGAAACGAGTGGCTTAATTCTTACTGTTATTGAATTAATAAGAATAGTACATTACTGCAGAAGCCGGGATACGAGGGTTTTCAGGCCGAATACGTATTTATGTATCAGTAGGTACAGTCGAGTTCATAAATATATGAGTAAATCCAAGGCTTCAAAAATAAATGAGCATAGAAAAGTACATATGCATCTGAACAGATTCACCAATCAAAAATATGTGTACATTATTACCTGTCATATTAATCTGAACATGTGTCTCATTAATGTGTAATCAACTGAAACACAAAACTATGTAACCTGTCCAATTTAACGGAAATAAAAAACACCGTGTATGCAAGAATAGTTGCTCTTATAAAGTTTAATGGTTAAATAGCGGTCAAAGTTAAAACTTGTTTGAATTGCTTGACGCTAACGCATACTAAAGGTGAAACCTTATAGCAAAATAACTAAGATAATGAATATCTATGATAGGTACATGTTGTCGATAAAACAGTCGGACATCGATAGATAATTGGTCTGTTGTAACAGGCAACCCTATTCCTGACCACACATAGACAAATTTACGCACACACTGGCGTTTCGTTTTTGGTTATGCTTTTAATCGTTGTCAATCGTTCTTTGTCATTTTAGTTCTGTGGACTGAAATGCATTTGATTGTGTACTCTTACCCACTACGTTTACCCCACGTAACTATACAATAGTGGTTTTGATTGAATTTGTAGCATGGCCTTAGATTTCGAAGTATTTATTGACTTGCTGGAATATCAGCGTGCCTGGCATTGATATTCCAATAAGAGTATTTCGATAATAATATAAAAAATATCGTTTTTTTTATACTGTACTCTATAGTTGACTATTATTTTGCCGTAGCTGTAAACATCAGCATCTATACCTAAATTACTTTCTATTCATAGTCGATGTATATTCCATGCAACCCAGGTCCGCCGGCTTCGTAGACATATCATAACCGTGCTCCCTGCGCTGCGTAGCGTAGCAATTGGCAAGTTGCAGTACATTCTCAATATTCAATAAAAATATCGCATTTGCTATTGAAAATATTCTCTTCAAATTTCGACATTATTTATACAATGTTCTCAGTCCACAATCATGACATTTGACGTTTAAGTTACCTACACACTGGTGATTTGAACTCATTGAGTCCCATAAAATCGATCCTACACTTCGGCAATAAATGTGCGTAAAACAACATCAACAACTTTCCGTGAGAACATTCTCGAATTTGAAAACTCCTCTTCAGTGCATTGTTAACCCTACCAGTAACCTATCCTAAACAGTAAATAGATAGATGCCGCCAGCATCCTCGGTACAATGCCACAAGGGCCATCTTAGATATACTCGTAGGTTAGGTTAAGTAGATAAGTTAGATTTAATCTATGTACATAAATTGTAGTTTTGAAAAAAAAAATTAAAAAAATAGTATACCTATGAAATAATATGTATTATATGAAAAGTTATATTGCTCAAACTCCGTATCACATTTATATGGATATGCTTTACTTTATTAACATGTACTCGTAACCGTAGGTAACGGTTTCATCTTAGAAAAAAAAAAGAAAATTCAATTACAAAGACGAATGAGGATGGAGAGGATTTAAACATCATTAAGTTGAACTTGGTCACGTTCGTAAAGGATTGCGAGGAGCCCGGCGTAGAAAGACAACTTAGGGAGTATAATAGGATTTTGTATGTACAAGTAAAGTAAAAGCAAAACAGGCGATCTTTGCCCTTATCGTAAAATTGTACAATGGTGATTGTACGACCGACAGTCTATTTCTCAATTTCCTCGTTTTGATTTATTTATGTTTAGGTATGCGCCGCGTATGGTGACTGCAGTAAGAATAATTTTTTCACCCCCCTAACTCTTCCCACGGGTATTGTAAGAGTGTCGACTCTTACAATACCCTACCATACCCTATCCTACCTAAAGGATTGAAGTATCACTGACGAATTTATTGATGACGGGTATCAGCGTCATCATAGTAACAATATACATTTCTCTTAAGCTAATTGAGACGAAAACTTAAAAATGGGCGATTTAATCAAACCTTTTTTTTATTCCAAAATTTTGCATGCCAATAAAGTGATGAGATGAAGTGTACTGAACTGTATTACTAGGTATATCATATCTTGATTACTGATTCTAGCAAATATAAACTATGACTAAACTCAATTCATTATTTTTTTTACTGCCAAAATTTGCTTTTATTTTGAATTTGTTATATTATTATTACATTTACATACATGCATTCAGTTAATGATTAACTATTCAAAAAAGTACCTGCCTGTTCATCACAAATATTGCATGTAAAATAATTATTTTCTCTTGAATTTTCACGGCAACAATTGAATTATCTTTTCGTTCTTTTCCATTGTGACACAACAATATGAATTCAGATCTAGACGTTTCCTTGAAAAGCCGTAGAGAAAAGGATTATGTGAGCAGTTCTCAAAAAGTTTGTATAGTTGAAATAATATGAAGTGAGCACGTTCTCTTAAAGTTCCAGTAGCATTTTGTTGTAAACCACAAAGTAAGATAACAAGGACTCGAAGCAGAATATACACAATTGGTAACGCCAAATACTTGAGTTAGGTACCGTTTTTTTAATGATATTTAACTCAATTATTAATTGTTATTTAGATTTAAGGTTTCATAGATTGTGGGCTTTTTTTAATTATGCAAAATAAGTAATAGACTCATTGAAAGTAAAGCTAAGATCAAAGTAAAAGAAATTAAGGATCCTTCGAGGATCCTTTTAAGAATAGCTTTCTCCGAATTAAATCTCCTAGGTAAATGTAATTTGGTTCACTCCTAGGTACTTGCCACAAAATTATCTATCGACTAAGGTGTTGTGCTAAGAGTATCTGTTTTACACTTGACAACACTGGTAAAATCCAAAGCTGGCACGAATGGATCGAGTAGGTACTTAATTGACGGAAAATGTCTAAGAGCATAAAAAAATTGTGTCTACGGGGGTAGATCCAAAAAATATGACAAAAATCATGAATGCATTAAAATTATAGTTTTCACATCATTATACAAGTTTAATAAGAGTTCGAAATTTATTTTGCACCTGAACGAGTTTTCGCTGTTTGGGGGCCTACTACGAAGGTTTTAGAGTCGAATAATGAATAGAAATATTTTATATCTATCCCTTTTTTAGATAACGGAATGAAAGTGACGGTTATAATGAAATTTAGATCTTCAAATTTAATATTGTAATCCCTCATTGCAAAACAATATGCTCCCGCCGATTTTTCTTATTTTTTTGTAAACTAGTTCCTTTTTAGAAACGCTGCATTAAAGACTCCACTCCCGAAATGTATTAGATCGTGTAATATAACGTGTATATAATCTGTGGTGTAGTACAGTAAATAATACATGTTATTACAAATTATTGCTGAATTGTTTTTTATAAATGACGCTTTCTTTTTGGTAAATTTAATTTGAAAGGCAGCTAAAGCTACACTTTAGTGTGGCTAAAGGCCATGATCCCGTACCACACAAACAAAAAAAGTTACAAGCAGTCCGAGAAAATGTCTATGAAATATTTTCCGAAACGTCGTATCTTACTCGTACTATGAAATCCGTATTAAGTAAGATACGACCTATAACCGTAACGTACAACATTAGTGTACTGTTCGTGACAATAGATGTACAGTCGCGTTCAAAGTTGCATGGACATTTTATGAATGAATTCATTCATAAATCGTCCATGCAATTCTGATATCAAAGGCGACTTTCCATGCTGTGTTTATCAAAACAATTACCACATTTACGAGTAGTGTCGTGAAAAGTAAGTTTTTTCCATTCTCGCAAAAAAATGCGTTTTGCTCACTAGTTTTAAGCAGCAAAACCATTACGTTCAAGCCGCCGAGGAGAAAATTTTTCTTTGCCTCCCCTAGTAGTAAAGTGGGGATGTTTTTTTTATTTTGCTGTTGTCCTATAGTGTGGGGTATCGTTGAATAGGTAATTAAATAAAAACATAAGGGTCCCAAAATAAAGTGTTTTTCTTAAATTAATATCTGTATTTGGATATAGCCGCTCCAGAACGGAAAAAATGCTGCCCTCCTTTTAATTTTTGAGCCGTAGGTCCAAAAAACATAAAAAAACATGGATAGTGGCTTATAAAATATGTACTTTAAAATAAAATTATTCGGAACATAAGCAGCCCAGCGGTTTTTGAAATACTACGGAACCCTACACTAAGCATGGCCTGACATGCTCTTGGCCGGTTTTTATAGTAAGGTACATCAGATAAATTAGAACTTGTACGGTACTCTTGGTGCGTGAGTCAACTGGACGGGCACTAGGTCTGTTATTTTCTATATCATACTTTGTGCTTCGTTTATGTTCGCAGTCCATACTAGCAAATATTCAGAAAAAAATCTCATTAACGCTTTTTTTGTGTAAGTTGTTTCCTCGCTAAGAATCTTGAAGTCTTTTTGTTTTGTCGTTGAGTTTTATCTCCAATTAGTCGCTTTGCTTGCTTGGTCGAAGCTTTGATGGCATTGTAACTTAGGGTAGGTAAAGACTATCTATGCCCTATAAAAAAGAAATAACTGTAACAGAAACAATGAAAAATATTTATTCATAATTGAAGCATAAAGATTAAGCTTGGGACTTCCTGTTAAATATACCTGTGTCGGTATGCCCTATTTCCCTAATTAAATCCACGAATACTCCATATATAATGATGTTTCAAACGAGTATCATACTGATACTTCGCATTTTTTTTCAACACCATTTCCGTGAAAACGCATTAGCGTAGATAACACGTTAAAATCATATTTCATAGTCTTCCGTTCCGAAAATTTGCTTTACTAAGTGAAAAAGTTAGCAATATTACATTAAGGGCCACTTACACCGATCAATGGAGTAAATAAATTAATACAGAGTTATTTAATCCCGAGTTAACTCTTCAATATTTTAACCCCAATATTCTGTTGCACCATGAAAAATTCATCCGAGAGTTCTTAGTTATAAACAGGCAACATTGTAACTTTTTCATTCCGTTCTATAAACCAGCCAAATACGAAAACACGAACGATGAATGGAAATATATGCCTAATTTCTAAAGTACTCGTAGGTATCCCATTCGTTAACATTTTTGATTGCCAATTCTATTTAAAATTTTACCTTTCTGCGAAAATCAACACAAATGTATTTTGCATGATAACAAATAGACTCACGTCAGTATACAGTGTGTTACCAACATCCAGGCCTCTTTTGAAACTGTGCAATGGTATACAGATTCTTAATCAAACTGAATAAATTTTATGTAAGAACTCAATATTTAAAATGATTCAACTTTTAAGAAAAGTTGAGTGAGAAACCGTTTGACAATGACAGATAGCAGTTACTCGCAGTGTTTGACAACCAAGCATTTGATAACTGTTAATACTTGAAAACCATTGCTAGTAACGCGTATTATTGTCTTAAAAGCCAGGGTCATGGTAACACACTGTATGCATGGAAAAATGAAATAAATCCAGAATAAAAATAATGAATAGTGGGCTTATAGAATATCTTAAAATATAACTATAACGAACATAATCGGCCCAGCCGTTTTTGAATAACTACGGAACACTACACTGAGCATGGCCCGACATGCACTTGGTCGGTTTTTTAAATCTAATATTTCCTTATTGCGTCAATTAATTCTAACAAAAAAATGATTCAAAGTAAGAAATACCGCTTTTAACACAAGTTTGTATACCTACTATAGTACGTACGGTGGTGTGTGGTACGGGATCATGGCGTTCAGCCACACTAAAATGTTACTTCTACTGCCTTTCTAATTAAAGGGACCAATGAGAACGCATTATTAATAAAAACAATTCAGCAATAATTTGTAATAACATGTATTATTTACTGTACTGCATCACCGATTAAATATACAAGTTACATTGCAGTGCGATCTCATACATTTAGTGCATCTCTCATACCTTAAGTAATGCAGCGTTTTTATTTTTTTATATATTTTGCCCTGGCCACTAAGAAGGAACTACCTAGTTTAAAAAAAACAAAAAAAATCGGCGGGAGCATATTGTTTTGCAATGAGGGATTTCGATATTTGAACATTTAAATTTCATTATTAACCGTCACTTTCATTCCGTTACCGAAAAAAGGGATAGATATATGTAAAGTATGTCGAATAATGTCGATTCATCTTTCGATTTCGTAGTAAGCCCCCAAAAAGCGGGAATGAAAAACTCGTTCAGATGCAATATAAATTTTGAACTCGTGTTAAACTTGTATAATAATATTAAATTATAATAAAACGAATATTATTTTAATCATTTGAGCATTTCATTATTCATAAAATAATGAAGAAATGCGATATTTATCGCGAAATTTATTATAATTTGTTTGCTGAGTTGAAGTTATTCAAAAACGGCTGGGCTGATTATGTTCGAAATAGTTTTATTTTAAAGTATTCCATAAGCCCACTTCGTTCATAATTTTTTTCATGTTTTTTGGATCTACGGTCAAGGTGCTACGCTGTGGACAGACGGACAGACAGACCTTACGGACATGGCGAAACTATAAGGGTTCTGTTTTTGCCATTTTGGTTACGGAACCCTAAAAAATGAGCTTCTAATTTTTTATTTTGGCGGTTTTTCTAACTCAATTTGGAGATTAAGGTACTGTTTCGACGCAGAATGAAAACCCTCTTTAATCCTTACCTAAATGAATTTCCTTCCAACGTACCGTTTCAAGTTAGAAGCAAAAACCTGAAAAAGTACGATAATTTGACAGCTACTTAGCTCTAAAAAGTTAAGCTCATCTGCTAGTAATGGCATGTGCGAACTAGGATTTCACAAATATAGGACTAAATGAAGATACGAGTATAAAAAGGATTTCCAGCTTCATCATCATCATCATCATCTCAGCCATAAGACGTCCACTGCTGAACATAGGCCTCCCCTCTGGACCTCCACATGTACCGGTTAGATGCAACCTGCATCCAGCGTGTCCCGGCGACCATCATAAGGTCGTCTGTCCATCTTGTGGGTGGACGTCCTACGCTGCGTTTGCCTAGCCGTGGTCTCCACTCGAGCACTTTTCGACCCCATCGACCATCTGCTCTGCGTGCAATGTAAGCTGAAGTGGCAATGGGCAGGCCACATTGCACGCAGAGCAGATTTCCAGCTTGCTAGGAATTAATTCTGCAAATGCTCTTTTTGGATCTAATTTTCTTGTCCTAATCAATACGTGAAGGTAATAGGTGAAGGTGTTTTCACAATATGTTCAATACGTGAAGGTGAACAAAAAAGTCAAGATACAAGTGTGATTATATTTATGATGATTTTGAAGGTATTCAAAAATTCTGTTTTTTTTTCGTGGGTAACACTAAAAAATTGGCGATATAGGGGAATAATCGCGTTTTTCTGTTTCATGTTTTTTTTTTCACTATGAACAATAAAAATATCACATTCGACCTAAGCTAGACTTTGAATTTGTGCCCCCTCTTTTTATCAGACATCTTCCATAGTTAATAAAAGTGGAATGCTTTCTATGTGTCGGAATTTAAAGTATGATCACCAGGGGCAAGGCAGTTGAAACAATGGGTAGTGTTTGTAACTATATAATTATATTAAATAAAAAATAATTATTATCTGTATTAGTAAAACAGATAATTTTCCTGTACATGTCGCGTCTGCTTATGAAATTTTAATCGACATTTTAAACTGAAATTATTGAATTAAAAAAGTTGGTTTGAAAGTTCCGTTAAAATGTTGTATAAATAGGCATAAACTGCTCATCAAATGTGCATTATAATCCCTACTCTGTCCACTTCTCAATACTAAGCGGTTTTTATGGGCACGTGGTCAAGATGGCTTCCAATTGTCATTAATTTTATCACCACACAGTGTGGCATTAAGTAGCAATAAAGTCTTGAATCCTGTAATAAAATTACTTACCCAAGAAGTGTATAAATTCAGTGTGTTATCTAACATAACCTACCGGCTTTTCTTGAAATCGCGCATTTAAAGTCTATTCATCCTTTTGTCTTATCTAGTAAACAACTTTCTAACCTAAAAGTGCACGTTTTCTGTTACAAACTGCTGTTTTCTTGATATAAAATTAAGCAATTTACTAATCACTACGAACGGATTGCACAAATACGGACTCCGGTATTTTGGTATACCTAGATACGCAAATTGTTTTCAACAGAAAACGTGTACTTTTAGGTTAGAAAGTTGTTTACTAGATAAGACAGCTAAGAATGAATGGAATTTAGAAGCAGCTTTTTAACCAAACTGATGCATTTATTTTAATATCGACCACTGATCTATGCTGCGGACAGACGGACAGACGAATATGGCGAAACTATAAGGGACTAAGGGTTGCTTACTACGGAACCCTAAAAACGGCTGCGTAGCGGGAGTTTTATTTAGTATTATATGTATAAGCCTATTCATGATTTTGTCATATTTTAGAGAGGGGGAGGACACATAGCGGTTAACACTAAAAATATGGACTTCAGAAAAAAACTTTATTTAGGGACCTTTATTATTTTAAGAGACCTATTCAACGACATCCCACACCACAGGATAGGAGTAACAGCAAAGTAAATAAAAAAACATCCCCATTTCACAAGTAGGGGCGGTACGTGAACAAAAAATATTTTCTAGTTTTTATTCTACCACTTGGTCGGCGTGACTAGTACTTATGTATATCTGTACCAAATTGCAGATGTGTAGTTCTAACGGCTACTGAGCTATTCTGTGGGCAGACAGACGGACAGACGAACATGGCGAAACTATAAGGGTCCCTGGCTTACTACAGAACCCTAAAAGTTGAGTAGATAAACTTTGAAGTAAAATTATCGAATAAGTAACAAATTATTATGTTTCTAGAGTTATTGAAACTAAAATATATTTCTTAATTCTCACATTTTTTTATTATAATTCTATGTATTATGAAGCGGTATGAGAGTAGGCTAAGATGGTATGGCTATGTGAAGATTGTGAAGAGAAGACTTCCTGATCACATTTTACAGTCCACCATGTCCTTCAAACTCCCACAACCCAGAAGAAGAGGGAAACCCAAAAAGATATGGCTGGACTCAATCAAGGAAGACCTAAAGTGCTGCAATGTTTCTGAAGACGACAGAACACGTCAGACAGGGCAAAGTGGAAAGGGAAGAGGAGGAAGGCAGACCCCACCATTAGATGGGAACAATAATTGCCAAGGAGAGAGAGAGAGTTGTGGCTCAGTGGTTTAGACGTTTAACTTTCAATCCGTGGTTCAAATCCAGGCTCGTACCAATGAGTTTTTCCGAAACTTATGTATGGAATACCAGATGATATTTACGATTAGCTTTCGGTGAAGGAAAATATCGTGAGGAAACCTGCATAGGTACATTTGCGAAGAAATTCAAAGGTGTATGTGAAGTTCCCAACCCGCTTAGGGCCAGCGTGGGGACTATAGGTCAATCCTTCTCATATATGAGAGGAGAAGCCTGTGCCCAGCAGTGGGACATTATATAGGCTAAAATATTATTTTATTATATAATTTTAACGAAAATCATCGTAGGCGTAGGTTTAAACCTTTACTGCACCATTTGTGTGACACTTATTTCGTTTTTCTTGTCAGTATCTAACAAAAAAACTGGCACTGCCATGAATAGGATAATTTATCAATCGAAATCGATAATTTATTCATACGCACCTGTAATCGCAGAATTGACACACGCGCGTTGCCAACCGTTTCAAAATGAGATACACTGTCTTGAAGAAAATGAGGCCAAGGTTAGGCCACTTGCCTAAAACTTGAACTAGAAAATATATTGTTGAGAAACTACAATAAATATATAAAATAAAATAAGTAAAAAAAGTTTTAAGTTAAACGGTTTTTGTTGCACCAAAAACTAGAAAATAAAAATTAATTACTGGCGTAGATGATATTTTCTGTACATTACTCACGTGGAACTATTATCACTGTAGTCTTCCAGAGTCGGATGCTACAAGCCACGTTTAGCCTCTATGACAGTGGATTAAGCGTTAAATCGGAAACTTTTACCAAACTGAAATAAAAACATGGGGCGTACGCAATTGTGATTTCCTCTGTAGAAATATTGGAACAGATGGAGGCTTAAATTCAAAATTAAAGCTACAATAACATATTTTGAGCTTGTATTTTTCTTTATAATAACGCCCCACGTTTTTATTTTAGTCTGTTAAAAGTTTCTGATTAAACGCTTAATCCACTGACATAGAGGCTAAACGTGGCTTTTAGCATCCGACTCTGGAAGACTACAGTGATAATAGTTCCACGTGAGTAATGTACAGAAAATATCATCTACGCCAGTAATTAATTTTTATTTTCTAGTTTTTGGTGCAACAAAAACCGTTTAACTTAAAACTTTTTTTACTTATTTTATTCTCAAGTTTTTAGTGCAATCGTTACTACTAATACTTATTATAGATCAAGGATTTTGTTTTTAATATGCAATATAATTATGCATAGTAGCGTCTATACTCTCCTGCTTATACTATAGGTACCTTAGATAGTAGAGATCTGGCAATAAGGAATATATCATTGATTTATTGAGAAAATGAAGTTTAAATTTTCATATTGCACACATTATAAAAGTCGGATTCCCAGACTATAAAATATAGACTCACACTCTCAGTCGACCAAACGGAGGATCATAGGTCTGACTGAAAGTCCAACGCGTACCTCGGTACGCGCTTTGCACCCTCGGGTGCAAAGGGTCAATTCAAGCTATCAGTACTATGGTACGCTCTACGCGAACCCGAGCGACTCACACACTCAGTCTATCAACCGGAGTGCCGCAGGCCTGACGGCTCGTGCTACGCAAACCACTCACGCTGTCACTCTATCAGCCGTACGGCCACAGACCCGACAGCTCGCACTACGCGAACATCTCTCGGTGTCAGCCTATCAGCCGGAGGGCCACAGGCCCGACAGCTCGCCCTACGCGAACCACTCACGCTCTGTCTATCAGCCGGAGGGCTGCAGGCTGCAGGCCCGACGACTCGCCCTAATCGAACCACTCACGCTGTCAGTCTATCAGTTGGAGGACCGCAGGGCCGACTGCTTGCCCTATGGGAACCATACACGCCGTCATATATCACCCGGAGGGCCGCAGGCCCGACGGCTTGCCTTGCGCGAACCACTCATGCTGTCACTCTATCAGCTGGAGGGCCGCAGGCCCGACGGCTCGCTCTACACGAACCACTCACACTGCCACTTTATCAGCTGGAGCGCCGAAGGCCGAAAGCCCGACGGCTCGCCCTACGCTACGCGATCCACTCACACTATCATCTATCAGCCAGAGGCCCGACAGTTCGCTCTGCGCGATCCACTCACACTGTCACTCTATCAGCTGGAGGGCCGCAGGGTCGACGGCTCGCCCTACGCGATCCACTTATGCTGTCACTCTATCAGCTGGAGGGCCGAAGGCCCGACGGCTCACCCTACGCTATGCGATCCACTCACGCTGTCACTCTATCAGATGGAGGGCCGCAGGCCCGACGGCTCGCCCTACGCGATCCACTCACGCTGTCACTATATCAGCTGGAGGGTCGCAGGCCCGATGGCTCGCCCTACGCAATCCACTCACGCTGTCACTCTGTCAGTTGGAGGGCCGCAGGCCCGACGGCTCGCCCTATGCGAACCACTCACGCTGTCACTCTATCAGCATAAGAAGGCTGAATGTCACCCAAAGGGTAATGGAGAGGGCTATGCTAGGAGTCTCTCTGCGATATCGGATTAGAAATGAGATCACCGCAGCAGAACCAAAGTAACCGATATAGCTCTTTGAATCGCTAAACTAAAGTGGCAGTGGGCGGGGCTAGTTGCGTGTGGGACCGATGGTCGTTGGGGCGGGAAGGTTCTCGAGTGACGGTCACGTACCGGAAGGCACATCGTGGATGGGCCCCCCACAAGGTAGGCTCATGACCTGGTGAAGGTCGCTGGATGCGGGTGGCACAGGGCCGGTCCTTGTGACAATCTTAGGGGGAGGCCTATATACACCAGTTAACGTCTTTCGGCTGATATGATGATGATGATGATAATGAAATCCGTATGTTTCTACCAAATATCTAAAGCAGAACTTCAAAATCTACATATCGCTAAACCTAGCGGTTGTGGCAGGCAGTAACACTGGAGTATCAGATTTGAGGAGTTGGACGTTAGTATTAAATTCGCATGTTTCTACTTAATATCTAAAGAACTTCTTTAAAATCAAGATATCGATAAAAGATAAACCTTGCGGTTATTGTGGACAGTACTGCAGCATCAGGAGTGAGGAGTTGGAAGTCAAGATCAGGCTGTTAGTATTTGATTATGCTGAACAAGCTATACTTTCATTTTCACGTGTCTAACACTCTCGGTTAAGGTAAGCAGTACGTCTGCAGCATCAGGCTTTGAGGATACAAGGATACAAATATTATAATATTGCATTGTCATGGGGACTTGATAAGAATTCCAAATTTTATTGATTTCGGTGCAGTAGACGTGGTCGAAAAATCGATCGCAAGATTTGAAGCATCGACGACAGTTGATACGCGGTGAAGTTAATAAAAACCGTTTAAAAAAACGCATTGGACGCATGCGTTTTGTTAAAAATAGGCCCGTATGTTATTCAATGCAAGCCAAGTTTACTGATCGAACTGAACATCTGGGAATACAGTTTACGTTTGCAGGTTTTCAGTTTGTTTAAGATGTGTACTAACTACTACTATTGAAATTTAAATATAGGTACATATACAACTATATCTTATCTTACACCTGAAGATATTTACGTATTAGATACTCGGAAAGATATATAGCGACGAATAAACATAGGGATGGGAGGTGAAAACTCTTAAACTACAGCTTTAATTACTTCAATGAATTTAATAACTTACTTAAGTAAAACATTATAAATTAACTTACAATATTGAAGTAAAGTCGGTAAGAATCAATTTAAATTATTCGTGCCCTAAAGACGTAAATTTCGATCACTTAATCAGCACTTCGCCACTTCTGCCACATTTGGTGGCCCTGCTAAGGTTAAATAAAACCCTTCAGAATCTCTCCTCATTTACCACTCCAGACTTTTTACCATTTTCTTTTACTTCATTTACTGTCCAGGCGAGACAAGACAAGGAAGTCGAAAGACGAACTGAAAACGCCTGGAAAAGCTATTGGGCAATGAAAGACCTCATGAAAGGAGACCTACCTCTGTCACTCAAACGTAGGCTCATGGATATGTGCATACTTCCAATCCTCACCTACGGTGCTCAGACATGGTCTTTGACGGAAGCTCAGAAGTTCAAACTCGGGGTTTGCCAGCGAGCTATGGAACGCAGCATATTAGGTGTAAAACTAAGGGATCGTCTCCGGAACACCACGCTGCGTTTCAAGACACAAATTATTGATGTAGCTCGGAAAACGGCTAAGTTAAAATGGGACTAGGCGGGTCATGTCTGCCGCATGCCGGACGATTTGTGGGCCAAAATAACCACAGAGTGAGTGCCCCACAACTCGGATCATCAGAAGTTTATGTCATTATTTTTTCTTCCTAGTCGCGATTCTAAACAAAATGAATTCCACACTGCTGAAGTTTATAACATGCGTTTTTCTTCACAGTCATCAGTTCCACACAATCTTGTTTCTACCTAGTTGCGATTCTGCACAATATTATTACTACACAACATACATTTTTCGCACGAGTTTTTCTTCACAGTCATCAGTTCCACACAATCGTTTTTCTACCTAGTCGCGATTCTGCACAATATTATTACCACACAACAGACATTTTTCGCACGAGTTTTTCTTCACAGTCATTAGTTACGCACAATCTTTTTTCTACCTAGTCGCGATTCTGCACAATATTGTTGCCACACAACAGAAATTTTTCGCATGTGTTTTTCTTCACAGTCATCCGTTCCACACAATCTTGTCTCTACCTAGTCGCGATTCTGCACAATATTATTACCACGCAACTGAAATTTTTCACATACGTTTCATACGATTTTGGCCTATTTTTGACCCTTCCCTCCCCCATGGTGATATTTGGTGACATTTTCGGGGTACTAGCTATAATGCTGTTCAGCAGAGAGTAACAAAAAATTACACGTGATTTGTCCGATGATCCCCGCTCCCCATGGTGATAATTAGTGATTTTTCTTCATCCCCCTTCCCCCTATACAGTATGACGTGATTAATGGACAATCCCTAGGAGGGAAGGGAACCTTTAAAGGTGCGACCGCACCAATGCTCAAAAACGGAGACGGTACGGAATCGCAGTGACGCATCATGGTATGCTCCCCAGACCGATGCTCAAAAAAATACGCAGACGGTACACACAGCAGCAGAAAAATTATATAACTTACTTAAGTGAGATATGCTGCCCTGGTACCGATTCGATTATATAATTTTCGTTACCCACAACATTTCAAAGATAGGTTCCAAAAGCTGTATTGCTAGCCTAAGATCATGCGCGCCTGGTACCATATCTTATATTTAGATAATGTATACGAAGGTATAATGGCCACTTTGGTTTTGATCTCTATTCACTGCTATTAGGATTCAAAATCATCATCATCATCATCATCATCAGCCTATGATAGTCCACTGCTGGACGTAGGCCTCTCCTATTAACTATGCATATTAGGAGGTAATTGCCCATAATCGCCACGCTGGGTAAGCGGATTGGCGATCGCAGAAATGTGTCCACTATGATGACGCTGCTGCCCATCAACAATCTTTTATTAAATAATGGTAAGTGACACTTCAATCCCTTAGTCGACTCTTACGACACCCGCAGGAGGAGTTGGGGTGGTGACAAATGTATTCTTACTGCCGTCACCACAAGGATTCAAAATGTATATGGGTTGTTATAATGTGCAGATGTAGAATCGCGACTAAGTAGAGACAATAATGTCTGGAAATGATGAATGTGAAAAATGTATGTTGCGTGGTATTAATACTGTGCAGAATCGCGACTAGGTAGAGACAAGATTGTGTGGAACTGATGACTGTGAAGAAAAAAACCTGCGAAAAATTTATATTGTGTGGCAACAATATTGTGCAGAATCGCGATTAGGTAGAAAAAAGATTGTGTGTAAATAATGTCTGTGAAGAAAAACTCGTGCGAAAAATGTCTGTTGTGTGATAATAATATTGTGCAGAATCGCGACTAGGTAGAAAAACGATTGTGTGGAACTCATGACTGTGAAGAAAAACGCATGTTATAAACTTCAGCTGTGTGGAATTAATTTTGTTTAGAATCACGACTAGGAAGAAAAAATAATGTCATAAACGTCGAATAATCCCACAACTCTAATCGGAGACCAGGCTGACCCCGTCGGCGATGGCGGGATATCTTAGACTCCTTTTTAAGAGATTGGCCGGAGGTCGCACAGGACCGAGAAGAATGGAAGAAGAGGCGGGAGGCCTTTGCCCAGCAGTGGGACACAATAGGCTAATATAATAATATAATTATTCATTTACTGATAGTGATGTTAGAAGGAATATTTTTGAACAGGTATTTAAAGGGACCCCGCATTTTCAACAATTGTTTGCCTTCAGCTTCTTTGAATGATATTTTGCGTCAAATTTTAGATGACAGTAATTTAAATTTACAAAGTACCCTGCTCATTCTTGTAGGGAGCCGAGGAGTTTTGAACAAAAATAGACTAATGAAATTCTTTGAAGAATTAAATACTCTTAAAGTTAAAGAGATTATCATGTTTACATTTCCATACTGTAATGAAATGTCAAAAACAGAAAATGATACTAGATATAATTTAAATCTGACCATGTATAAGCTGTGTACATATAATTATAGTAATAAGTTTAGGCTAATTGACATTAACAATTATGTTAATAAGAATAAGTATTATTTTCCTATTGTTTCTATGACTAAAGGTAAGTTTTACCTTTCTAATTATTGTAAGAGACAAATAGCTCTGTCGCTATCCTATTGTTTTGATATATCTGCCAAAAATTTGGCAAATAACTGTGCTCCTATTGAGCAATCAATTATGAACTCGGAATTGGTTCCAATTTTAACCAATAATTTAAATTAAATGATAAGACAAAAGAGTGCCATATCTCTGGCAAATTAGTCTCTAATAAATTAATTGAAAATTGTAATAATAATAGAAAACTCATCCACCTGGTTCATCAAAATATTCAGTGTATTAGAGGAAAAGATTTGCAGATTGAACTTTTTTTAAATGAATTTAATATTGATATTCTATGTATAACTGAACATTGGTTAAAAAGTAATGAAGTGGTGCCTCAGTTTAATAATCACCAGGTGGCTAGTTCGTTTAACAGACTTAGTTCCATACATGGTGGGTCATTAATTATTTTAAATAAAGAATTAAAATTTAAGGAACGTAAGGACATTGTTTCTCTGTCTGTTGAACGGACTATAGAATTGAGTGCTATTGAATTAGATAAATTTATTGTTGTATGTGTGTACAGGCCGCCTTTAAGTAATTTTGAGCAATTTGAAAGTGTAATGGAATCTGTGCTTCATAAAATATCAGTTTGCGGTAAGAAGTTACTTATATGCGGCGACTTTAATGTAAACCTTTTAGAAAATTCAACAACAAGTACAAGATTGTTGAATCTATTTAAGTCTTCTAAACTCAACCACATTTTTATGGAGCCTACTCGTATCAGTGCAACTAGTGCGACTTGTATTGATAACATTTTTACTGATATTTTTCCTGTTAATAAAAAAGTAATCAGTAATTTAGAGTCAGATCATTTAGGTCAATTAATAACGTTTGAGACCATCAGGAAAAATAACATTAGAAAACAAATTACTTTTGTGCCAGTAACCACAAGCCGTGTTGAACGAATGAAAGAAAGTTTAGTGCAGACGCTACCTACTCTGTCTTCCAACATTAACTCCAATGACATGTATAATTCATTCTTTCACATTTTTATGAAACATTACAACAAAATATTAACTTCCAAAAAAATTGTGGTTGGTGGTGCATCTGCTTTTAGTGAGTGGGCAACTGCGGACTTGTATGAACGTAGACGAGCACTGTATGCATTGTTTGAAGAACGGCGGTTTAATACGAGTGATGAATTTAAAGAACACGTCAAACAATATTCTAAGAAATTTAAGATTGATTGTAATAAAGCTAAGCGCGATTATTTGTCCCAAAAAATTAAAAATAGTTCCGACATCATTAAATCAACCTGGAAAGTGATTAATGCGGAGACTGGTCGATCAAAGCACAGATTCCACGATCCTAAATTAAAAATTAATGGCAAAATTATAGAGTCAAGTTTAGAAGTAGCAACAGAATTTGAGCACTTTTTCGCCGATATACCAGTCTCCATAACTAAGGATTTAAATTCATCACCCTCGGCTGCCACTATATTATTAAGAGATAACGTCCCTATGTGTAGTAACGTCTTTAATTTTGAACATATTCAAATCTCAGATGTAATAAAGGCATTTAAATCCATCAATGTCAAAAAAACTTCTGACCTCTGGGGAGTCTCTGTTCATGTCGTCAAATCCCTTATTGAAATCGTAGCACCTGAATTGGTAGTAATATTTAATCAATGTGTTGATTGTGGTGAGTTTCCTGATCTTATGAAACATAGTAAAGTAACTCCTTTATTCAAATCCGGTAGCACTTCTGACCTCACTAATTTTAGACCTATATCTGTGCTACCAACGTTCAGCAAAATCTTTGAAAAAATAGTTTTATCGCAATTAATTAAGCACTTTAACGTAAACAATTTAATGCATAACAAGCAATTTGGTTTTACTCGGGGGCGCTCAACATCCGATGCTGGTGTCGAATTAATTAAACAAATATTTGATGCCTGGGAGGAATCACGAGATGCTTTAGGTATCTTCTGTGATTTGTTCAAGGCCTTCGACTGCGTTTGTCATGAAACATTGATCAGGAAGCTAGACCATTATGGAGTTAAAGGATCAGCGTTAAATTTACTGGAATCTTATTTACGCGGTAGAATACAAAGGGTTGATGTGAATGGACAGCGATCGCCGGGGTCATTGGTCTCCACGGGTGTACCACAGGGATCTATATTGGGGCCTTTCCTTTTCCTTATCTACATAAATGACTTGCCACATCTCATAGAGACCCACCATGACATAGTATTGTTTGCTGACGACACCTCACTTATTTTTAAAGTCAAACGACAGCAACCAGCTTGGAATGATGTAAACAATGCTATTTCGAAAGTAGTAAACTGGTTTAATATGAATAACTTAATGTTGAATGAGAAAAAAACTAAATGTATTAAATTTGTTACAAGTAACGTAAAACATCAACAGGCTAGTATATTTGTGAAAGGTGAGGAATTGGAAATAGTTGAAAGTACAGTCTTTCTTGGTATAACACTAGACTCTAAGCTTCAGTGGGGTCCTCACATATCTAATCTCTCGAATAAACTGAGTTCTGCAGCTTTTGCAGTGAGCAAGATCCGTCAATTAACTGACGTCGATACAGCTCGGTTAGTATATTTTAGTTATTTTCATAGCATTATGTCGTATGGCATTTTATTATGGGGCAGTGCTGCCAATTCAGAGACTAACACTATTTTTGTTCTGCAGAAGAGGGCTATTCGAGCGATATATAAAATGAGCCCTAGAGACTCACTTAGAGATAAGTTTAAGGTTATTAATATAATGACATTGTATTCTCAATACATCTATGAGAATATTATGTATGTACATAAAAATATTATCAATTTTAGGAAAAATTGTGACATACATAATATTAATACTAGAAACAAGCATAAGCTCGCAGTACCCGCCACTCGGCTCCATAAAATTAGGAAATCATTCATGGGTAATTGTGTAAGATTTTATAATAAACTTCCAGTAAATGTTACTGAATTTTCAGTCAACAAATTTAAGAATTTTGTAAAGCGTAAACTTATATCTAAAGCTTATTACAGTACACAAGACTACATGAATGATAAAACACCGTGGGAGTAATTTAGGATTTAATTATTAGTTTGTTAAAGTCATGACATTCAATTACGATAATTTACGCTTGGAGACCTTGTACATCTCCAAACGTGCATTATATAATGTTATTATTATATACCTATTCGGAGAGAAACCTTACTTCTCTATAAATTATTACTTATAAATGTTGTGACTTTTAGAGACTTTACATCTCTTGTTATTATTATTATATTTCAATTTGTTTAAAATCAATTTTATGTTTTTTTTTAATGCATGTTAGTTGTAAGATGTACCATCATTGTTTGGAAAAAATATTCCCGCCAAGTTTCTTACCGGTTCTTCTTGGGTCAGCGGTGTAGGGTTCGAACCGGAAGTAGTTTTCATATCTAGACGATTCAAAAGAGTTTGTTGCCATTCCAATTTGAATAAAGAATTATTTGACTTTGACTTTGACTTTGACTTTATACTGTCCATAACGTCGAATGCCGTCGGTGTTGATTGTGTTAGCCGTAACATGATTCTCCGTCTCCTCGACCTACTTGTTCCCATAATTTTATTCGATTCATAAATCTATTTATTCGAATTCATTCCATTCCCTTTGGAAGGATGCCCATATTATTCCGATTCCCAAAAAATCAAATCCTTCCTCTCTCTCTGAGTATCGTCCTATCTCCATCCTTCCTTTTCTTTCTCAAGTTCTCGAGCGGCTTGTTCACCAACAGTTGACATCATTCTTAAATAAAAACGATCTCCTTAACCCGTTCCAATCTGGCTTCCGTTCCGGTCACGGCTACCGCTCTCATAAGGATTACCCACTGACGACATCCGGCTGGGATGAATAATCGGAAGCTAACGGTGTTGACATTGTTAGATTTTAGCAATTCAACACTGTTGATTTTGATATTATACTCGGGGTATTACGTCCTCTCAACATAATTATCTCCTGCTGTAATTGAATGGTTTCGTAGCTATCTCAATGGCCGTTCGTTGGCAGCGTATAAAGGTGGATGATTCTTGTTCTTCCTGGCCCCTATACCACAAGACTTTACAAGCGTACAATTATACAAAATTGACAACATTTTGTATGGGAATTTATACAATTTTCTAGAATTGTACGCTTGTAAAGTTTTGTGGTATAGGCCACTGGTGTGGCACGCTAGCCGGTGTACCCCAAGGTGGTGTGTTATTTCCTTTACTATCTATTTATTAATTCTATTACTCATAATCTCTCTTCTCACTATCACTTTTATGCCGACGACCTTCAGTTTTAAAAAAATATGGAAAGATAAAACAAAAACCCTTTTTTTATCATGAAAAATAAGAAAAATATGCAGGTTAAAAATATGCATTTTGTAGTTCATTTTATTATTATTAAACACAATTTTGTTTGGTTGATCTAACTTGAAGAGTTTACGAAATATGCCACTTTCAACGACACCCTGTTTATTTTACATTATCTTGAATAACTCTAAAATAAAAGAAGATCTAGAGCTGATATTAAGCATGGAGTATTCTTAGGGATTGGTAGTACACCTCCTAAAATATTGACCTCATCCGTGGGGAAAGGCACCTCTTGTTCGGTAAAGGTGCCAAAGCCTTTACAAAATACAGGTACTTAAATCAACCTATCTCAAAAACTGTAGTAGACACTTTGTTCAAACCAAAGTCGTGACTTTATTAATATAGGTAGTCAACAGTTTATTAATATACATACCCTCCATTTTTTAACAATTTTATACCCCGTAGTTTAAAAAATAGAGGGGGTGGGGACACACAACTTGAAAAAGGTTCATTTAATACAATTTTCTAGACATTTAAAGAAAAATGGCCTTCTTTCCAAAAATCAGCCGAAAGCGCTGATTGGCTGTGCCCGCTTGCTTGGTTCAGGGCACAATTAACTATTATAAATATATATGGCGCCGTTAAAAAAATGCAGGCTAAGGCAACGACTAATAATAATAACACCTATTTCCGAGGCTCGGATTTCCGGTAATGGAATTTTTAAATTGAACGCCACAAGTAAGCCTATGAAAGCTCCTTAATAGCTAGCTGATATTTTTTTTCTACATTATGTCAAACCTCCCTCTAGGAATCAGTACACATAACACTCTCGTTCGATAAAAGCTAAACATTTTAAATGTGCAGAAAAACGCTTTCAGAAATTATTACACTCTTATTCATCGGAATACCAAAGAATCGCTTTGATAAAGTGAAGTACGTCGAAGTTAATGATCAAATAATCGGTTTAATTTCTCGTCGATTCTAATTTATTAAATTTCTATTTTGGAACATAGCCTAGAAGGGAAGTTCTATGCGATTATTATGTCGCACCAATCAAGTCATTACCATTCCCAAATTATTGACGAACTGCGTATAAATAGTTGAGTCATTTTCGGTTATCTTGTAGGAAATTGCGTCCTAGGTCCGATTACTGTTGATCACAGACGTTGTGTCACCGAAGACTAATAACTAATGTAGGTACATATAATAATATGTTCATATATCGAGATCGTCCGAAGTGGCGTTTAACGGGATAAACACAAGGCTAGGTTAAGCTTCTTTGGTAGGAACAACGTATCGATTATGATAATTATGAAATTTGAATATTAATGAGACCTTTGTCGGTGATCGTGTTAGACAGAGATGCTATTATTAGATCCAAATATAAAGTCGATTCCTACACATGTAAATGTGATTTTGGAAATTAATTCATACAAGTACAGTTATACATCTGCATGGGTAAATCCACCAGACTGTAACAATGTTTCATCAATTTTTTGAGTGTTTTATATAAATTAATCAAAGTGAAGTCTAGTCTCGTTTATTTGTCCAGTATATACAAACTGAAACCTATTAAATCAATATAAGAACATTAAGTAAACACAAAAGAATTGGTAGGTAACTGACGTTGCAATCTAGTGGATTTATCGATCTCCACAAAATTATGTTAGTACACCTGTGTTGGGAATTCATGAGATTGTGTCATGAGAGAAAGGATTTAGATAATCTTTAAATAGTTTTCGGAGCCTAGCAATTTTCCCAATAATGTAGGTTTTTATATAACATGACGATGAATGCTTTTTTCTAAACTACGTCCATTTAGTCTTGGGGCCCTATGCACGGTTTTTCCTGTCCTGAGTCATTTTTTTGCACAATACATATTGATTACGTGTACACTCTGACAGTTTTCTCATTAATGATTTTTGAAAAAAAACCCGACCAAGAGTATGTCGAGCTATGCTCAGTGTAGGGTTCCGTAGTTATTCAAAAACGGCTGGGCCGATTATGTTCGAAATAGTTATGTTTTAAAGTATTCTATAAGCCCACTAATCATTTTTTAGGGTTCCGTAGCCAAAATGGCAAAAACGGAACCCTTATAGATTCGTCATGTCCGTCTGTCCGTCTGTCCGTCTGTCACAGCCGATTTACTCGGAAACTATAAATGCTACAGTAACGAAATTTGGTGAGGATATGTGTTGTATGAACCGCTACAGGATTATGATACTAAATTGTAAAAAAAACCCATTGGGGTGGGGGCCCTCCATACATGTAACTGAGGGATAGAATTTTTTTTTTAGTTGTATATAAGCGTGTGGGGTATTAATAGAAAGGTCTTTGAAAATGATATGAAGGTTTATACATCTTATTGTTATTTAAGCAAATCGTTTTCGAGATATCAGCTCTCAAAGTCTGAAAAATGTGTCCCCCCCCCTCTATTTTTTAAACTACGCGATATAAAATTCTAAAAAAAATATATGTTATGCACATTAATAAAGTCTATCAACGATTTTTGGTTTGATTAAATTTTCTCCTATAGTTTTTGATGTAGGTTGATTTAACTGTATTTTTTTAATAATAAATTGATAATGGAACGGAACCCTACGCGCGCGAGTCCGACTCGCACTTGGCCAGTTTTTTTCTTTTTTTTTCTTCTGGAGCGATTAACTCCGAAAATATTGACTTAAGAAAAAAAAATACTTCAAAGACCCTTATTCTTTTTAAGATACCTATTCAATGATATCCCACACTATAGGATTACAGCAAATAAAAAAAAAACATCCCCACTTCACCAGTTGGGGAAGTACCCGAAAAAAAACTATTTTTTTTGTATCACTTTGTTGGCATGATTAATATGTATAACTGTACCAAATTGCAGATTTCCAGTGTTAACGTCCACTGAGCTATGCTGCGGACAGACGGACATGACGCAACTATAAAGGTACCGTTTTTGCCATTTTGGCTACGGAACCCTAAAAAACGACAGGCTGTAAAGCTGTTATTTAGCCGCATTTCATGAGATACACTAATAAACTAACTAATACAATACGAAATTAACTGATTCGGTTCCTTATTTTTACAAGATAGGTTGCTGAAAAAAAAGAGAAAAGTGTCCAAGGGTCAACACCCCTGATGTACCAAGGTACACTATTACTAAAAAATGTTACACTAACAATTTGTTCGCCATAAAAGAATATCAGTAATTTCCTAATAGTACACAACCAAACAATAACCTTTCTCTGAAGCCATGTCGCGCGAGCATGAAGGGCACTTTATTTTAATATTACAATAACAGTCGTCGATCGGGTCGAGCGAACCGAGCGAATCGAGCGAGCGGATTGAGTGTGTGTGTGTGTGTGTTGTGTCCAAGGACACGTCGTGCTTTTTTTAATTAAATGTCATAAAATGTTTTTAATTTTAACTTCAAAAAATTATATGATTTTTTTCTAAGATTAATTACTTGGTAACTTAAAACACTGATGACCAATAAATAAAAATACGCCAAAAATATAAAACTCCAATTAAAAATAATAATTACAATAGTAGAAGTAGGGGCCAAGGTACAACATGTTCTTGGTGTCCGAGGTACAACAAAGAAACTTTTTAGGAAAAGTAAGCTCCAAAATAACACTTACAATTAATATTAGACTGATACACAATTACCTACTATTGTGTAGCTAATTATCTATACTTTAACTTATCATTTATCTTTTGCTGGTGGTAGGACCTCGTGCAGGGTCCGCCTGGATAGCTACCACCGTCTTACCCGTTAACCTGCCGCTAAATAGTAAGTAGGGTTAGTTGTGGAACATTGACACAAACGGACACAATGAAACTTTGCGATATCTCGGAAACCTGACCTTAACGGCTAGCCCCGTCTATCAAACAAGGACGAGCTTAGGGACCCTCCACACCTCCCCAGGGTGCGAGCGACGATCGCAGATGGAGCACGTCGCTACATGCTTCAAAGCGAATTGAACCAGGAAAAGTAACAATTTTATTTATATTTCGTAATTTTTTACAAGAATACAGAGAATAGTTTGGTAGTATTTATATTTTTGTCGTATTGTTTATATATTCAAGTTTATTTTAAGCTAAATACTTATAAAATTAGTTCAAGTTTTGGCCTTGTTTTTTTATTTAGTTTAAAATAATACCCTGGTGTCTCTCAATGAAACATTTTTATGTAATGTACAATGAAACAGGTCCATGTTTCGTTGTGTACTATATTGTTTTATTGTACACCGAATGTGAAATTGCAAAAGGTTACTATTCTATGAGACTCTTCATTTAAACATGTTTCATGTTTAGCACCTCATTATCAACCTATTAAGGCCCACTTGTATAACTGACCAGTAGCAAGAGTGACAAATTTTATATGTACAATAAAAATGGTCTCTTTAGCTCCTGCTGGTGAATACCTGGTTATGTGGCTAAACCCGGGTGGTGCAAGAGAGTCTAAGTAGTACATTTTTAATATTTTTGTTGACTAGTATTATAAAATTATATATTAAATATTTCGTAAAATTATATGCGTATTAATAGTGGTAATAAAACATATTTTTATCTTTTAAAACATTCTGTTCCTACATATTGTTTTAATATGTGATTGTTTTCATTAAAACATAACATTTTTCAGTTCCTGAATACGCCAATGTCATAAAGATTCGTTAATAAATTAATCTTCCCAAGAATCAGTTACCTTTTACTAAGAACAACCACATAACATATAATAACCTATTTGGCTACTGTTTATGTAACTCTGTTTCAATGTTGGTTACATTTTTTGTTTACAATGAAACAGCTCACGGTGTTTCACCGAACACTATTTATTAGTACACATTGAAACAATACACTTTTTTCAAAAACATTTTAAGAATATATACGCAATTTTCAGAACTAGATCCACTTTTTACACACCATAAACAATGATGACTATTAGTTTATCTTATGGCCAAATATACGATTTTTAACTTTTAAATTGGCTGAGATAGGACAGTTTAAAAAGTTGAATGTTTCATTGATGGCAATAGTTTAAATAATATGTTTAACAATAAAACATACGTACACAATAAAACAACATGATATTTACGTTGTCACAAAGTGTATGATAGTCATAGTACGAGGACACATAAAACATAACTTTTTTTGCAATATGTCGCAGTTATCGACGACGTTGTTAAGTTACAATGAAACATGGGTTGTACACAATGAAACAGTCATTCGGTTTCATATATCTTTCAGTGGTATTATTAATCATTTAACAAATTGGAACCCTACTAAACTAAACCTACTCCAGCCTACCGTTGTTATTAACTTCCCTTTATTTTGTATTCATTGTAAGCGTACTTATATATATGTTACATATAACACAGTTCCAATGTTGGTTAAGTCTGTTTCATAGTTCATTGGATTTATTACATCTGTTTCAATGTAAAAATTCAGGTGTTTCATTGAATACATGCACGAGGACACAGTGAAACAAATCTCATTTTTTGTTTAAAGTTGCATAACACATATACTATTGAAACTAAGTAAAAACCAAGAATGCGATTCGATAGCCAACTAAATTGTTTATCTTTGAGCACAATATCTCACTCGTAACTTCAAAAACACCAGAGATACAATGGTTTGAAATTTAGTTGTTTCATTGATCCACAACTTACCCTACTGTGTTCCGGTTTGGGGGTAAGATAGCCGGTGTAATTACTGGCAAAGTGAGAGAATAAAATTTTATAATCAATTTGGCAACTTGGACATATTGCCAACTGTCCAAGGTACAACAGTTTCCCCTGTATGTATACGTTTGTATAGCAACAAGTTGCAGAACATTCTCAAAATTGCGGGAATATACTCGGAAATTTCCGAGAATTTTCATGAGGATGTAAGAGTAAGTTTTCATTGAGAATATTTCCATGAGAACTTATAAAAAAGTACTACAAATAATATTGTACTTGAGTAAACATGGCATAGTTTATACCTTAAAAGGCATGTATATACAATGGTTTTGGCATAATTAGATTGCTTGTATTTAAATTGACGAGAATATTATCTATAGAAGTTTCGCAATTTATGATACTTATTTGTGTAGGAATTTTTTTTTTTATTGCGATTTCGACTTTGGTTCCTTACTAGAAATTGTTCAGTGTGACATATGTATAAACGGCGTGCGCGAGGCTAATTCGAAACTCAAAACCCAAACACGCAACAATATTTGCAGTACAGATCGCGCTTTTTTACAGGCTAGTGCGAAAAGTGGATCATTTTACGTCAGGTCGAAATCTTCGAAGGGCCATATGTACTGAAAAACGTCGTACAATACACGTGCGAAAAACGAAATTCGTACATGCTTTAATTAATGTCCTCTCATATCGAACTTCATTTTTTTCGCACTTGTACCGTAATGTATTATATTGTTACATGGAATCCTAAGAAGTGGTTTCTTTCTACCTGATATACCCGAGCTATATTCGTCGTCCCTCCAAAATTACCTTTGTAGCCGTTACCCGTCAGATTGAACGAGAGTAAAGTCAGTATTTATTCCCTGAAGGAATTACCCGCTGAACAGAAGATGGCACATCAGGGCCTTACTAGATTCTTATACAGGAATATCATCTTACAAAATATAGGTATTCCTTAGTTTCTTCAGTCCTTAATCGAAAGCATATCTATCTGCTATTTTTATTTGTTTTACCGAACGATTATTCTAAATAATCTAATGGTTGTAAAAATCAGTACCGAAGAATTTGCTTATATCTTAAAATTTAATGGTATGACGATATTGTTTCATCACAGTTGTTCGATAAGGGTTTCATTCAATACGCGTAGGACTTCGTCGACGCCTTAGACTGACGTCACAGAAAACATTATATTCAATATTTTATTACATTACAGTATAATCAAACATATGTAATCAAAGTACCAGCATAACTCAAAGTCCATTTTTACCCTCGTCTACTATATTTGTGAAAATTTACTCAGATAAAACAGTGTTTCTATGCGATTTTTTTATGAGTTTTCATTGTTTATTACCAGATCACGACTTTATTTTCCGTTATATAAAAGCAAACGAGACTATTATGTCATAATAACAGACAAACATGCGTCTGCTACCTACAAGATAACTGTAAATAACTCCACTATTTATACGCAGTTCGTCAATAATTTGGGAATGGTAATGACTTGATTGGTGCGACGGAATAATCGCATAAAACTACCCAAAAATGGACCACTTTATGCCCTTCTTATTTATTCTACTATTATTTATTTTTTTCTATTATTTATTAAAATATTGTATGTGCCACAGGCGGTAAAATAATTATGAACTCAAGTGAAGTGTAAAGTGCACTTGTTCACGATTTGAACGCTCTTCATACATAATCGACTATTTCAGTTTGTGCACTGACTTAGCTGAAATGTTGTAGGAAAATATGAGGTTGTTATCCATTTAATGTTCCAAATCAAAAATAATAAGTAAAATGTAATGACTAGTGCAAAAATACGAAACAAATGATAAAATACATTGCTTATTTAAGGCAGGCTCAAAGGCAGACAGGGTGTGTATGCAAACAAGGGTTCTATCCAAACGCATTTAGGATCATAAAGCTTGGTTCATATCGTTGAATTGTGCACGTTATTTATGGCTACGCACAGTCACACACGCACACACATATTGCATCTGCGTTTCGAAAAATTGACATCACTATTTAAGCTGTAATTGTCAGCCTCCGTAACCTAGTTGGTAGTGACCGTGCCTACGAAGCTGGAGGTTCCGGGTTGAATCTCGGCGAGGGAATTATTTGTGTATTTATTTATCACAAATATTTGTTCCTTGGTCATGGCTGTCTATGTATTTAAGTATCTATTATGTATCTATCTATTATATGTATCGTCGCTTGGTACCCACATCACAAGCCTTAATTGAGCTTACCGTGGGACTAAGTCGATTTGTGTAAGATGTCCCAAGATATTTATTTATTTATTTAAATAACACAAAACTCTCTTGGAACTCATAAGAACATGGAATCACATATGTGTATGTTAGGCTTCTTATTTTAGCAATTTTGTATGATGTTCGAACCAATAAAGGAGTTCTTTGCTCTCCCCATTGCAATTTTCTATGAGGCACCCTCTCATTTAGTTATTTCACATGAATTGAATTTGACTATAAATAAATAAATAAATATCTTGGGACATCTTACACAAATCAACCTAGTCCCACGGTAAGCTCAATTAAGGCTTGTGTTGTGGGTACCAGGCGACGATATACGAGTATATAATAGATAAATACGTATAGATACTTAGATACATACACAGCCATGACCAAGGAACAAACATTTGTGATAAATAAATACACAAAGAATGCCCTCGCCGGGATTCGAACCCGGAACCTCCAGCTTCGTAGGCAGGGTCACTACCAACTAGGCTATAGAGGCTGACAACTATATAATTAATATAAATTATATGCTTACGAATATGTCGGAACTTATTAAAAAGTTTAACTGGTTGAAAAACCTGCTTTGCATCTACAATAATATGTATATGTACACTTATTGATAGGCACAAAAGAAAATGTGTGTAGTCCCCTTTTATAAGCATAATGAGATGTTATATTATCAAAATTTTTAGGGATCACGGCTTGAATTTTTACGTACAATATAGAGCGACACGGATTGAATTATAAAATCATGCACCATGACCGTTTGGTGACCTAAAGGAAATAGAGTTTTTCCAAACTACGAGTACCATTTGGACATACCCTAATTATATTGACGCACTATTATGACTTGACGTGTTTACCGAAACATATCGTTTCCGATATGTTCCGTGTTTACTCAATCTATCGTGTTGTATATTATTTGCGTAGTCGCTATTTCTAGACCTATAAAAAAAGAAAATCAGTAATCAACTACATATACACAATCGGGCAAAAATATGTAAATCTAAAGGGAAATTGTCGAACACTAGATGAGATCCAAAGTATGTAACTCAACTCAATTGGAATCACATGGACTGGCCTGTCTGAGAAGTGAACGCTCTGGATTTGAATCTCGGAGCATTAATATGATGAGCAGAAATTTAATGTTTGTAATTTGTACCTACTTGTTACGTTGTGATATGAGACACTAATATACAGGCCATACAGGGCTCATGCCTATGTCACATGGAGGAAAAGTACCTTAATAGTACATTGTGCATCAAGGGAGGTAAGTACGGAATTACTAACGAGAGTGTTAGAAGCCCGACGCCATTAGGCGGAGGGCTTTTATGACTCGAGTTAGTATTCCGCTTACCAACCGTGATGCATACAATGTTTTTCATCACACTTGCCAACCAAAAAATAAGTTTTAAGACATAATATTATTAAATGACGTACTGACATTTCTATTACTCCCTAGGGAATTTCAGTTTTCTATTACTCCCGCTACGCGCACAAGCAATGGCGCGCTTAGACAGCAAGTCGGCTGTCCTACGCAGAAATCCAGTATCTCGAAATTTATCAAAAAAAGTTTTTTACACCATTCGATTCACTGTTTTAAAATGCATTTTTTAGTATTTAAATTTTTTTTAATAATTAATATTTTTCTAAATATAGAACTTTAAAAAATCCAAGATATGATTTATTTATAATTAATAACTACAACACAATAAAACAAATAAAAAACAAAACCTACGATAAACACTAATCAAACAACCCTCCCCGAGTCATTCCCGGTGCAAAAGTGCCCATAACGCTGGCAGCATTGCCGCGCTGAATGGCGATAGCCAACCTTTGCAGCAAGAATGACCCGGAACGAGGGTCGTGACCCCTCTCCCAAAAATCCAAGTATCTTTTTTTAACGGGGTATTCTACGCTAAAAACAAGTATATACCCTAATTCTACGTTGAAATCAAGTATCTTGCAAAAGATACTTGAAATTCATATAGATTACTGAGTTACTTGACTTCAGCGTAGAAATATTGATATAGATCGCGGAGTTACTTGACTTTAGCATAGAAATATTGATATAGATCGCGGAGTTACTTGACTTTAGCGTAGAAATTTTCATTTTATTAGGATACCAAAACCTTATATTTATATTTATTTGAGTTTCGGGTAGAAATTGTCCTGTGGTACCTTTTTAATTCAAGTAATGAATCTGGCTGTTTTTTCATACGTTTGTCAGTCATAGTTCGTATACATACGTGAAGTGTTATTTAAGTGCTTATTATCTGATAACTGAAGTGTTTTCCTGGCTGTATAAGTTATTTAAAGTGAAAAGACGCAAAGAACACTGGAATGGTTTCATTCAAATGCTCGCCATAGGGCAAAACAAATAGTTTCTACATTATGTATACAAAATAATAACATGAGTAAAATTCGAGAATTGTGGTAGTTTCTACCACTAGCTGAATGTGATGAAAAATTATAAAAATGACAACTTAAGGAATTTGTTATTGAAAAACGTGGTCGAAGTTTGCTTCAGAAACGGATATAAGACAGACAGTTTTTTCTTACAGAAAAAATACACAATGCACGAATTACCAAAAAAAAACAATGTCTTAGGAGGCAGAGTTCAGCAAAAAAAAAGGAAAAATTAGTGCCCTGAATGCCAAGTAATCAGCAATTGTTTTTAATCCAATTGCAAGAAAATTCACAATCACTAGATTTAATAGAGGAAGGTGAACTAGTTAATACAGATATTTGAATAAGGTTGATTTATATAGGTATTTTTATCTTTATGTTCTGTAACAGGTGTAAATAATAAAATATACATACAACTATATTGTATGTTGATTTATTGAACGAAATTATAACTTTCCATTGTTTTTATGTCTTCCACGCGTGCGTCTAGATATTTTCCACAGACTGTCGGTTTTGAAGTTCTTTTTCGGTTCGGTATTTGAGGTATTTGTAGTTTCCTACAATTTAAGTAATTGATGTAATTTTTTAAGCATTTCTGTATGAGACATACTTCGTTCCAGAAAAAAAAAACTTGTGCTACATTTATGAATTTTAAAACAACTTGCATTCAAACAGAATAGGGGCTTCTTTTCCGTGAAATACTTGAAATACATACTACATTAATATTGAAATAATATATTTTACACAAGTATGACATACACTAAATTATTGGCATCTAAAATGTAGTATAAAATATGCTTGTGTTATAAACTTATAAAGAAGAAGCTTACTAAAACACGAAATTATATACAGATACTTGTTTTTTTGTAGAAAAGCTTTAAAATTATCTTATCGCATTCTATGCAGAAAACTGTTTTTGCATTTTAAAATGATTGGCCTCATAATTTTGTTTTTTTTTTATAGTCTACTATTAATGATATCTTGCATAATAAAACACAGCAATTTTTAATGCTATCATTTAACTAGTAAACATGTAATCAAGAAAAGTAAAAAAAAACGTTTTTTCGCTCTACTGTAAAATTTGCCAAAACACAGATACTTGATTTCTGCATAGGGCAGCCGAAGTGTGATGAAAATATCATATTATAGTATATTTTGTTGAAAATAGACTTTATCCTGTTTTTATAACTTATTTAAACTGAATTCAAACAATTTTTTTATTAACAAAAATAATTTACGGAACAAATTTATTGCATCCACTTGTAAATTAACATTTTCTTGTAATAAGATAATATTTCGATACAAAAAACAAGTTTACTTGCATTCTTAGATTTTTAATAAACCATCATGGTTAAACCGCTATACGTGACAAAAAATGCCAGTAGATCTGTCATACCGACCGAAGGGCTTCAACGTGCAACGTGAGAATTTATTTGACGTGAAAAACTTTAATAATAGTAACCCGCTTTCCGTAGACAGTCACGTTTTAGTTTACTGAAATAAACTAATATTCCTAAAGTATCACGAAGTTTTTGACGTAAGCATTATTTCTACTTATAGCGTAATTCTCCTAATGAGCAGATATTATAACTATTATATTCTGCAGGCTTTGTTTACTTGGAGATAAAGTAATAAGTACGTACTTAATTATTTTAAGAAAATCGAGAACTCGCTTAAACGCGGCTGAGATAAGAAGAAAAGTGTGGATTTATTAATAAAATAAGTTTTTAAGCTTGCCCGCACAATTGTATATTGTAGTGAGATTAGACATTTTCTCAAATAACATTGGTAGATTTATTGTACCTACTAAGCTTTTTAGTAAATTTATTTGTTTCTCATTTGATTGATTTGAGTTTCTCTTTAAAAAAAACACTCATTTGTAACTGAAATTCACACCAGCACGGTACATTTTCTTCAAAGTAGGTTATAATTTTCACACACTCTTTTAAAAAATTGCCTACGCTTATTTATCACGGCCGTATGTAGTTTAAAAACAAATAGTTTTTTACGCTGTCCTGATAAATAATACAATCCCAGTACGAGATAGGTACTTACGAACATAAATAGAACAACTTTCCAGCAATAATAACGACTACACGTGTTTCCTTAATATCCCAAGAGACATCCTCAAAATATGCCGATATTGTTCATAGTAGGTAGTATCTCAAGCATTTTGATTCGTTAATCAAAACATCTATTTTTTGCTGGAAAGCTGCTATGCTATGCTATTCTCTTATTCACACATTCGACGCTGCGTTCGTCAACGAGCTCGACGACGGTCTCGTCGAGCCTTCACTTCGACGTAGAGTGCAGCGCTGCGAAAAACGGTATTCACTAACATAGAACAGCTCGTCGTCGAACTGTAGGCGGTAACTCTCGACGCAGTGTAGTTCCAGCTCACGCCGCATTCGTCGCCGAGCGCTAGTGTCGTTTAAAGTGCATTAGTGAATACTATTTTTAGGCTCGACGCTGCCGCAGCGCTAACACAGCGCTGTTAGCAAGGCGGTTTCCTTAGTGAATAACACTGCTGGTACTAGATACCTAGGATCGCATTGAACTTGAAGTATAATATAGAGAGGTACACAATTATTTACTGAATGAATAAAATATAACTAGGTATATCCAAATGGAAAATAACACAAACATTACTTAAATGACAAGACGAAGATGAGACTGGATGCTCACGAATATCAGAGCAGGCCTTGTGTCATGGCCTCAGAGTGCGGTTTTTTTTTTATGTTGGCAGAACAAAGTGGCTCCACTCCACCTGATCGCAAGTGATAAGTAAAGCCCAAATTGCGGCGGCAACGAACAGGAGACAATCAGTAACCTGTTAGTTGCCACCGCCTTGCTGGCCCTTCAGATATTTTTGAGCATCGTGGCCGCTCCGATATACTCGCATCTCTGGTGGCGGCTGTGCCATTTTTTACAGCGGGTACTCTAACTATCCGCATTTCAATGCTATTTCTAAACCCGGTAGTTCAAGAGAAAATGCTTAAAGCTGGACTGTCAAGTGGGTATACTTAAAAGTAATTGTAATTATCGTGCGCATCGTCCTGGGTGCTTAGACAAGTTGTCAATCGCTAACGCTTAGTCGTCAATCGCAAGCGAAAGGCAGTTAGCTGTCTTTGTCGCACTAAAAAGAAAGAGTGACAGAGAGGGAAACTACGATACGCTACTAAGCGTTAGCGATTGGCAACTTGGCTTATCATTCTGGTATTGGTCCGTTCTAGTGTGAGAGCTATCGTTAATTGGGAAAGTTTGACAAGTGCTCCATTTTGAATCGGATTTCAGGCATTTGGCCAGCTTTTGTTTAATTGTTTTCTGTTGGATCCTAGTTTACATAACGAAGGCTATAACGTCGATATACATATAGTTAGCAATCTATTGAAATGTGTAGCTCTGTGCGCGATATCCTAAGTATAGTGTTTCAAAAATATCAGATACCATTAATACCATTATGTAGGTACCTACTGACTCTAAACATAATATGGTTCCTCCATAATATACAGGGTGTTTGTTATGTCGTTAGCCAAATTTGGATATGTCATTCGCGATCACCAGTACACAACATTTTTGAAAAAAAAAGTGACACTTTTTTTAGTTTTTTTCCCGTTTTTTATCCAGCAAAAACATAATTTGTGGTCACTAGGCAAGTTTGTTTCAATCCGCGCGATTCGATGGCAGACAAAAGGGTAGCAGGTTTGAGTAGTCAAGTCTTAGCCAATCAGGAGTTCATCACAAGCACCGATCAGCCGACGTCACTCACCCCACCATCGGCACTAAACAACGAATAAAATGTCCTAACTACATGCACACACGATTGTTATTTGATTAAAACTGCTCAAGCGCATACCTACCTACCTGTACCTGCTCGTCATCATCAACAATTCAATTTGCTTAGAGAGCGCATTAGAATCGATATCTGAGGTAAACCAGTACGCGTTTGTATGACGGAACATTTAAGTTACCGTAAACTGGGGTTACTTTGAACTTTGGGGTTACATTGATAAAAACTTCTTTTATTTTTTAATCGCGAATATCTTCCGTTACCAAACGCATCTGTATAATAATATTTTTTTTTTAAGTCTGGCAAGAACGATAGTTATCCTTATTAATTGTTTAGATACTTTAAATGGGTACGGTCGTTAGAATAGCGTATCACGTGTTTATATTTACGTATACTTTTTGCTATTTTTCGTGTATAAAATAACTTCTAAACTAACAATAAGGTTAGTGGAGTAAACGGTTCTTAATCATAATTAACTTGTCACAAGTGTGTTTAGGTATACAAATATAACGTTTTGGGGTCTTCAATTCAAACTATGTACTTATAACAATTGTTTTTATTCAATGGGGTGTCTTTGATCACCTACATGGGGTCACATTGATCAGAATCTTACGTATAGTTGGTTATGGTGGATTATTCGACGTTTATGACATTATTTTTTCTTCCTAGTCGTGATTCTGAACAAAATTAATTCCACACAGCTGAAGTTTATAACATGCGTTTTTCTTCACAGTCATCGATTCCACACAATCTTGTTTCTACCTAGTTGCGATTCTGCGCAATATTATTACCACACCACAGACATTTTTCGCACGAGTTTTTCTTCACAGTCATTAGTTCCACACAATCTTTTTTTTACCTAGTCGCGATTCTGCACAATATTGTTGCCACACAATATAAATTTTTCGCACGTGTTTTTCTTCACAGTCATCTGTTCCACACAATCTTGTCTCTACCTAGTCGCGATTCTGCACAATATTATTACCACGCAACTGAAATTTTTCACATGCGTTTTTCATCACAGTCGTCATTTTCAGACAATCTCGTCTCTACCTAGTCGCGATTCTGCACAGTATTAACCCATTATACATTTTGAATCCTAATAGCAGTGAATAGAGATCAAGATCAAAGTGGCCATTATGGATTCGTAAGCATTATCTAAATATAAGATATGGTACCAGGCGCGCATGATCTTAGGCTAGCAAATACAGCTTTTGGGACCTATCTTTGAAATGTTGTGGGTAATGAAAATTATATAATCGAATCGGTACCAGGGCAGCATAACTTATTTTATAAGTAAGTTATATAATTTTTTTAGAACAGATGGTGTACTTTTTAGGCTCTAGTGCGAGAAGTGGGTCATTTTACGTCAGGTCCAAAACTTCGGAGGGCCACCTGTACTAAAAAACGTCGTACGAGACACGTGCAAAATCGAAATTCGTAACTCGTGTCGATTACAATAACAAAGTAAGTAGAGACAATTATCCGGAAATGATGAATGTGAAAAATTTATGTTGCGTGGTATTAATACTGTGCAGAATAACGACTAGGTAGAGACGAGATTGTGTGGAACAGATGACTGTGAAGAAAAACACGTGCGAACAATTTATATTGTGTGGCAACAATATTGTGCAGAATTGCGACTAGGTAGAAAAAAGATTATGTGGAACTGATGACTGTGAAGAAAAACTCGTGCGGAAAATATCTGTTGTGTGGTAATAATATTGTGCAGAATCGCAACTAGGTAGAAACAAGATTGTGTGAAACTGATGACTGTGAAGAAAAACGCATGTTATAAACTTCAGCTGTGTGGAATTCACTTTGTTTAGAATCGCGACTAGGAAGAAAAAATAATGACATAAACTTCTGATGATCCGTTATGGTATGTCTATCCATTTGACTGTTTATTTTATAATAAGATTGTTCTCTCTTCAATGGTTGATTTTAGTTTTTAATAAAGTTGAATACTGAAGTTTTTTTTATAATATATCGGGGTTACTTTGATCACAAATATTTGATCAAAATAACCCCAAAACGACGTAAAGTGTTGTAACTTTTGATACTGCGAACGGATTTATTTATTTTCTTAGGAGAAATTACTCCTGTAAGGGTTTACATTCAATTACCCTAAAAAAAAGATAAGGTATCAAAGTAACCCCAATGTCAGTTTAACTTTGATCCCAACTTTTTATTTTTCTATCTACATACATTTTTAAAGTATCGTTTCAAATTTTTTTACCGAGAAAGATAACAAAAAGTTGATGTTACTATTTTATTTTTGGATTTTTTTACGCCTAATTTTAGAAGATATTGAAGTTTAAACTTTAATATTGATCAATGTAACCCCAGTTTACGGTACTCCGTTCTTGAGGTCAAATTATGCTGGCTCGTCTGATCGCAAGATGCCATGTGCCATTTGTACAGCACTCTGTAAACAAAGAAGGAGTGCGCTTGCGTGAACGCGCTCGAGTCAAACTACCCTCAGATCGGCGCGCGACTCAAAATACCCTCATTATTAGTACTGTATGCGATAGACTGATAATGCTGTCTCGTGGGATTTACCTACAAGTTAAGCTCCACCTCCATTCCTCACCACGCGTAGGAAACTTGTTACGTTCGTTATAACGCATTGAATTAGTTACCTTATGCGGGTTAATTAAAGTTGCAAACTCAAACACCCTTTCCAATCTGATTTACCAGTTATGAGATGGCGGGGGAGTACGCAAAGTAAGCAAGTGAGCATAGTGACAAGACATTCATTAGATAATGGGATTAAAAAAAAATCTATAAAAAAAAGGATAATGAAAAATGGATAATTTTTGTTTTACCAAATATTTTTTTACGCCTTTACCCAAAACGTATTGCAATATGGCTAATGATATAAAAAACACCCTGTATATATTTTTTCGATGTATATAAGCATGTGGGGTATAATGAAAGATCTTATGATATAAGGTGGAAGTACCAGTTAGTGCCTTACTGAAGATCAACTATTACAGCAAACGATGAAAAATATGTGTGCCTTTAATAATGTACATAGCTATTTCAAAATAAAAAAGCTTATTTCTAAATTATTTATTGCATCATTTTAACCTCGGCCTCGTGAGGCCCTATGTCATTTTATATATATATTACATAACAGTTTGACTTTATAGATATAGTGTCAAAGTTAAAATTCGGTTAAAGTAAGTGACGTCACCAGGCCACAGGAGGTTAAGACATGCTAAGCTAACGGTTATTAGGACTGACAGTTAATATTTCAAGGTAAATGCCCATAATCGCCACGCTGGGCAAGCGTATTGGCGATCGCAGTAATGTGTCCACTATGATGACGCTGCTGCCCATCATCAATCTTTTGTCAAATAAGGGTAAGTGACACTTTAATCCCTTAGTCGACTCTTACGACACCCGCAGGAGTCGGGGTGGTGACAAATGTATTCTTACTGCCGTCACCACACGGGCAGAAAATAAATATTTTCTGCTACCTAACTTAATATTATTACGCACTGGTAATTCTATCTTACATAAAAGTTCCTAGATGACATTTTTCGTTAATTGAATCGATTGCGAGATAATTATCAGTTCCCAAAGCCGTAAAAACTATGTCCTCTCCGCAATTTTTTTAAACGAATGGGTATAAAAAATGGGAGGTGATGCAAATTAATAATAAATAAATATCTTGGGACATCTTACACAAATCGACCTGGTCCCACAGTAAGCTCAATTAATACTTTACTAAGGAACAAATATTTGTGATAAATAAATACACAAATAATGCCCTCGCCGGGATTTGAACCCAGAACCTCCAGCTTTTTTTAAGCAGGGTCACTACGAACTAGGCTACGGAGTCTAATAAACTTTTACAACGATTTTTGGTTTGATCAAAGTACCTAATTGATGCATTATTTAGGCACAATTACGAATGTTTCAAATATAGCCCACCTAACGAAGACCAAAAGTTGCCTGTCGGGGGAAATAACTCGTGTATAAGCGAATTTTGGCATAGTTGTAGGGGATTGGTGTTTTAAACCACATACTAAAAGTACTGGTGGTTAGGGGTGGAGCTAACGGGGGGAGAGGGGTGTAAAGGTCCTTATTTTTAATTTTTCGTAAATAACTCGTAAACCGTGGCTTATAGCAAAAAACGTTCTAGTACATAAGAAATCTACATAAAATTCTCTACAAAATAGACACACACATGTTTCCTCTGGGATCAATGTGTCATGAGATAAGAAAGAAAGAAGATGGACACTAAAGAAATAAACACATTTGTTTAAATAGGTATGGCACATACAGAATGCCCGCGAGCATTCCAAAATATTTTAATGTTCAATTCCTGACCATATTTAGAGTCTTTAGTGTTACATAAAATTTCCTGGATTCGGCTTGGTTTCAGAGATAATCAACCTTTTTTTCGAAATAAGTTTTTTGACGTAACTCGTCATAAAACTTCTTTTTGATAACAATGCTACCACAATATGTTTTTATATTACCACACCTTTTGCCTGGCAATCAAAAAATGGGATAAACTTGACGAAGTAACTTGTCCCTAAAAAAAATATTAAAATAAATAATTTTAACAAATTGTTGTTATGATAAAAAGTACTGGAAATGTTAAAAAGTATGAAAAAGTCTAAAAAAAAGAGAGAAAAAAAAATTTTTTTGGTGTTATTTGACATTAGGTCTCATAATAATTTTTGTTTGTTTTGATGTCTACAATGCATAGTTAAAATCTTTTGACGATGATTATGAGAATATTTTAGGTTTAGAAGATAATTAGGAATTTTATTTTTACAAATATGCATACAGGGCACGCCCGGGCGCTTGCATTCCAAAGGATTATAAGTATTCATTCTAGATATCAAAATAAACAAAAATTATTATGAGACCTAATGTCCATTACCACCAAAAAAAAAATTTTTTTTTCTCCTTTGTTTTAGACTTTTTGAATACTTTTGACATTTCCAGTACTTTTTATCATAACAACAATTTGTTAATTTTTATTTTAATACTTTTTTTAGGGACAGGTTATTTCGTCAAGTTTATTCCCATTTTTATATTGCAAGGCAAAAGGTGTGGTCATATTAAAACACATTGTGGTAGCATTGTAATCAAAAAGAAGTTTTATGACGAGTTACGTCGAGAAACTTATGTCTAAAAAAAGGTTGATTATCTCTGAAACCAAGCCGAATCCGGGAAATTTTAAATAACATGAAAGACTCTAAATATGGTCAGGAATTGAGCATTAAAATCTTTTTGAATACTCGCGAACATTCTGTATGTGACATACCTACTTATACAACTGTGTTTATTTCTTTAGTGTCCGTCTTCTTGCTTTCTTATCTCATGACACATTGACCCCAGAGGAAACATGCGTAAATCTTTTTTGTAGAGAATTTTATGTAGATTACTTATGTACTAGAACGTTTTTTGCTATAAGCCATGGTTTACGAGTTATTTACGAAAAATTAAAAATAAGGACCTTTACCCCCCTCTCCCCTCGTTAGCTCCACCCCTAAACACCAGTACTTTTAGTATGTGGTTTAAAACACCATTCCCTACAACTATGCCAAAATTCGCTTATACACGAGTTTTTTCCTCTGAGTTTCCTTCGTTTGGTGTACTAATATAAACAAAAGCGCGTGCATATTTTGGCTTCGAAGCGCTGCACGGATACCACTGGGTGCTTAAACAAGCTACCAATCGCTAACGCTTAATTGTCAATCGTAAACGAAAGGCGACTACCTGTCTTGGTCGTACAAATATACAAGAGTGACAGAGAGGGAAAACTACGATACGCTACTAAGCGCTACCGATTGGCAACTTGGCTAAGCACTCTGGTCAAGACAGATTTAAATAGACGTGGCATTGTACTTGTGCATAGCGGCGCCAGGGGTGCCGAATCATGTCTGTTCCTTCTATTTATGGAAAAATGTTTACGGAAATCAGAAACAACTTTGTTACTGGACTGAATGTCGCAGTGACAAATACAGATGTACATACTATACGATTTTTGTAGTTCGCTTTATTTTATTATCTAGGGATTTTTAAAAGCTACCTTCGTTTTAGGGGGATTTGAGTTTGAAATTAGGGTAAAAATAAAATTTGGAGTTAGTAACCCTCAGCGGAGTGACTGCGTCCCGGTATGGGTCCTATTGGTTGACTATATAGATGTTGTGCAATAGTAGATTGTGTCATCAAAATGATATATTTTCATTAAAGCTCGAATAAAGCGATGGATTCCACAATGTATTAGTTTAGCACAATCTTTATCGTCTAATATTATTTACTGAACATCTACTTTGTTATTCTATGTCATAGTTTAATTATCTATCTCCTTATACTGGTATTATACATAATTAAATTGAGATCTCGAAGGAAAAAATTCTTTAAATCATATTCTTAGTTTGAGTTGTATTAGATACTCTCTATTATACTTATAATATTTTTTGTCACATAAGTACCTACATGTTGTTAAACATATATGTTGTTACCTACATTTATTTACTATACAGGTTGAGCAATCCAAATTGGTCAGTAAGGAGATTTTAGTAATCATAATAGATAGCGAAATCTTGTCTTAGGAACCATGACGTATTAGTAAAAAGAAAAACTGCCTTCATACACTAACAAAAATACGTGTACCCTGTACCTACTCGGCCCAGGAATCGAACCTGGACCATTTGAAAAATAAAATTTTGTTATTTTCTTTTGGATATCGGTCGTGTTGCTCTTAAATAGTAAATCTTACTAAGAAACAATGTATCTGAAACTAATAAAATGCATTAATTTTAAACAATGAAGTTTTTTTTTCAATATTTCTGTGCCGGCGCCGGCCCTTTGACTTTGTATGGGGTAGATACAAATTACAAATTATAAGAGATATCGAAATCTGTTCTTCATAATTAATTAATATTAATAAAGGCATTTTTTTAAATATCTCAGTCCTATATCACCTATATGGCTTCGGCCGGCAACCCCTTTCGTTCCGGGCCTCTATAGTACGTACTTACTTACTTACTTACTTACTTACTTACTTACTAGATGGGCGCAGCGACCCAAAATGAGTCTTGGCCTCCGACACAAGAGCACGCCATTTCACTCGGTCTTGAGCAGTTTCATGCCAGTCGTCACCAGCACCCAGCTCGCGCAGGTCCGCCTCGACCAGATCTTTCCAACGATACTTGGGGCGGCCGACAGGACGACGGCCCGTCGCGTCGGATGACCCAAGTATGCTTTCTTGACGTTGCGATCCTCCTCCATTCTCTCAACATGGCCAAGCCAACGGAGACGGTGGGTCTTGGTCTCCCCAATGATGTTCGGTTCGGCCACCAGTTCTTGGATCTCGGCATTTTTCAGGATCCTCCAACTACCATCTGGTTTTTGCACCGGCCCCAGGATTTTCCTGAACACCTTACGCTCTGTTACCAAGAGGCTGTGCTCCTCCTTTAAAGTTAGAGTCCATGCTTCACATCCATACATTAAGATGGGGCGGATGACGGTCTTGTAAATACGAAGCTTGGCTTTCCTGCTAAGAAGCTTGGACACTAACACCTTGTGAAGCGCAGCACTACAGCGTAAGGTGCTCTGAATTCGGACGTTAATCTCATCCTCTCTTGAGTGCGTGTCGGTTATCGTGCAACCGAGGTACTTAAATTTGGACACTCCCTTGTAGGACTGTGGTCCCACAAGTAGGTCTTCCCTTTTTTCACGACAGTTCCTATAACGCCTCATGTGCAGGTACTCCGTTTTATCGTGGTTAATCCTGAGACCTACTTTCGCTGCTTCTTGTGTCATAATCCTCGCTGATGTTATAACTTCTTCACGGTAGATTCTTAATCTTATAGATTCGTCATGTCCGTCTGTCCGTCTGTCCGTCTGTCACAGCCAATTTACTCGGAAACTATAAATGGTACAGTAACGAAATTTGGTAAGGATATGTGTTGTATGAACCGCTACAGGAATGTGATACTAAATTGTAAAAAAAACCATTGGGGTGGGGGCCCTCCATACATGTAACTGAGGGATATAATTTTTTTTTAGTTGTACATAAGCGTGTGGGGTATTAATAGAAAGGTCTTTGAAAATGATATGAAGGTTTATACATCACATTTTTATTTAAGCAAATCGTTTTCGAGATATCAGGTCTCAAAATCTGAAAAATGTGTCCCCCCCCTCTATTTTTTAAACTACGCGATGTAAAATTCTGAAAAAAATATATGTTATGCACATTAATAAACTCTATCAACGATTTTTGGTTTGATAAAATTATTTTCAATAGTTTTTGAGGTAGGTTGATTTAACTGTATTTTTTAAATAATAAATTGATAATGGTGCGGAACCCTTTGCGCGCGAGTCCGACGACTCGCACTTGGCCGGTTTTTTTTTGTGAACCGGGCAAATGACACCCACATTCCACTCCGTAGGTTGCTTTTCCAGAGCCCATATTTTCAGGAGCAACTCATACATTTGAAAAGGCTGTGATAGGTCAAGTAAGCGCTTTCTTAGAAAATTATAATATTATATCTCAATCGCAGCACGGTTTCAGGAGGGGACGCAGCACTGCCACGGCCTTGACCCAGTTCTCGAACTATATCAACAAAAGCCTCGACGGCGGACAGCAGGTACTTGCTCTGTTCATTGACTACAAAAAAGCATTCGACACGCTGGATCATGAGAAGCTGTTGCAGGCGATGGACGAGTGCGGCATCAGGGGCCCCACGAACCAGTGGTTCCGCGAATACCTTAACAACCGCACCTTGCGCACATGTATTAACGGTACGTCGGGATCCGAGGCGCGCGTCACACTCGGGGTGCCGACCGGATCGGTGTACGGCCCAGTCGGCTACATCATGCACGTAAACAGCGTGTCGAATGTAGTCAAAAACTGCGAAGTCTTTATGTACGCGGATGACATGTGCCTCCTGTTCGCTGGCGAGGAGATCATGGACATGGTAAACAAGGTGCAGTGCGATTTCGAAAATGTTACCAAGTGGGCCCATGATAATGGAATCATACTGAATACTGGTAAAACTAAGTGTATGCATATTTTCTCACCGTATAACAGGACAGCAAAAAAAGTAGTAGCGAGTAATATCAAGGTCATTGGACACTCATACGGATGTTTACATACGAATAAAACCATTTGCAATTGTAATAGTATAGACGTAGTTGACGAATTTAAGTATCTAGGATTATTAATCGATAAACACTTTAATTGGAAAAATCATATTGATCAAGTTTGCAATAGGCTTAGATGTATTTTAGGACAGTTCTACCACTTGAATCGAGCAGTTAATAAACGCACACTGCGCATTGTTTACCATGCACTAGCTGACGCATTAATCAGCTATGGACTGCCTTGTTATGGACTCACCTTTAAAACCTACTTGGATCGAATAAAGCAACTCCAGTTAAGGTTAATTAAGAATTTGGTCACGTATAAAATTAGGAAAAGGCACAAACATAATTACAATACACTATTTTCAACTTGTAAGATTCTCCCCGTACATTCTAAAGTTGTATACTTAAATGTTTTACACACATATTACTCCGATTGTTATAAAAAACTACGGTCAAGTAAACGTGTCACTAGGTCCACAAAATGTAAAAAACTGTTGCAACCGAAGGTTAAAAATTATTATGGGCGAAGAACAAAAGAATATTGGATTCCCAAAATTTATAATGAATACCCTCTTTTGCTTGATAAACCAAAATTGAGTATAGGTAGTTTGAAATCGAAATTTAAAAAGATATTGCTAGAAAATAACGAAACTACCTAAACCTAATGTACAGTCACCTGGGCGACTGTGAGCCCTGTCGCAACACGATAGGGCTCACAATCGGCCGGTTGAGCGTAATGTTGAGTGCATGGCTGTGAGTAATCCTTGTCGCCGGTATCCACCGCTATCATTTATGTCTAATATTTAAGCATGTTTACTTTGTTTACATTATAAGAATAGTGAGCGCATCGCCAACTGTTTCGCAGTTTGGCGAAATTATTGTTTAAGATATCATGTAAGTGTTCAATTGTTTTTCAATAAAAAAAAAAAAAAAAAAAAAAAAAAAAAAAAAAAAAAAAATTGGACTGGACCGCCCCGCCGCCGTACTTCCATACTTCGGAAGGCAACTCGTCAATACCCGGAGCCCTGTTATTCTTCAGCCTCATAATAGCAAACCGAACCTCTTCGAACGTGGGAGCTTCTACGTGCTGGTCACCGATAACTGAAGTGGTAAAAGTTCGTTGCTCGATAGGGGGGCAGTTTAACAAATCTTTAAAGTAGGTGCGCCACTCAGTCTTAATTTCAGGGATAGAGGTAATTAAGTTACCACTGTCATCGACGAGAATTTGAGTAGACGGTTTATAACCTTTTTTAAATGACCGTACCTCTTGAAAAAAATTCCTTGAGTCGTTTGCCTTAAGTAGCATCTCTATATTTTTGACTATGTTATCTAAGTGTGCTCTCTTCTCTTTTCTGATAATACGTTTAGCCTCCCTCTGTAGCTGTTTGTGCTGGTCTTTCCATCGGTCACTTTGCTCGGAAAGTACTTTGTAATATCGCTTTTCTGCTACCACCCGCGCACATTCTTCGTTCCACCACTTTTTCCGTATGCATTTCTGCTTATGTCCAAGAATTTTGAGTCCGGCTTCTTTAACAGTTATTTTCATCAAATCCCATTTCCCATCAATATCATCATCTATCATTAAACCTGCAAATCTATTATTCAATTCTAACTGAAATTGTTCTTTGAGTGTTGGGTTTTTTTAACTATTGATGTTAAATGCATTATTGCTGTGACTATCCTGCCTTTTAGCCACTTGTATCCTCATTTTCAGCTTAATTCTCAATAGGTAGTGATCACTGTCACAATCCGCACCTCTAAAGGTTCGAACGTCTTGTATCGAACTTTTATGCCTAGAGTCTATAAGCACATGGTCGATTTGGTTAATGGTGCATCCGTCGGGAGATTTCCACGTTCCTTTATGAATGTCTTTATGAGGAAACATCGTGCTTTTGATGACCATTGCCTTAGAAGCCGCGAGACTTATTAATCGGACTCCATTGTCGTTAGATCTTTCATGTTTACTGTATTTTCCAATTGTTGGCATGAATATTTCCTCTTTACCAATTTTCGCATTGAAATCTCCAAGTAGTATTTTAACATCGTAACTCGGTAGTCGATCGTGTACAGATTCCAGTTGTTCGTAAAACAGATCTTTGTCATCATCTTCTGCCATTTCTGTAGGTGCGTAAGCGTTAACTATAGATATATTTGCCAAGTTACTTCTGATGCGTAAAACGGATATTCTATCCGAAACTGCATCGAACCGAATCACGTTGCCAATTAGACTCTTTTTCACCATAAATCCTGTACCATGTGTATGTTGTCCAGCGTCACCACCACTGTAGAGCAAAATTGAACTATTATCAACAACGCATTCCCCCTGGCCCGGCCATCTCATTTCTTGAAGGGCCGCTACATCCACCCCATATCTCTGTAGCTCACTGTTTACGCGGTAGATAGCACCAGGCCTGTAGAGAGAACGCACATTCCAGGAGGCTAATCGAAGTTCCTTAGTACCATGCCAGTTGCCGTTAGTTTTGGGATCGGATCGGTTCTTTTCTTGTGTCGGTTTCGTAACTTAAAGGTTTTTCCGTGGGAGGAGTGTTAACCCGCCGCACAACCCCCAAAATGCTGGAGGACCACACCCATCGTTGGTTAGCGAGTCCATCGGACTTAGCCAGTAGCTAGCTAGGCTGTACTACCGACCGTTCCCCCATCCACCACCTCGGGGACGCTCCACTACGCCGTGAGGGCCAGCGCGTGGCCTCTATAGTAATGTATTATTATTCACAGTAGGTAGGCACCTAACCAAAAAGCCCTACAAAACATGACATACATAAGTAATTGGACATATTTTGTACTTTCATGTTTCTTTACAGACAGATAAAGCTATACGCGTACATAAGTACCCACCTGAACCGTGACACGATCAAACACATTCAGCGTTTAATATAAAACTTATTGGAGCACATTTTTAGCGGAACTACAATTTTTTTTATTAAATATTTTTTGAGTTGTATTGAAGAAGTAACACTAAATTTATGTACAGTTGGGTTCAAAATTGCATGCGTTTTTTAATGAATTCATTCATAAATCGTCCATGCAATTCTGAACGCCACTGTAGTGTTAGGTACAATTTAGATAGTGTAGGTTAATTAAAAACAGTAAACTGTTTAAGGGAACAACTTAAAAGTTGTTCCACAAAAATGTAGATGGCAGCAGCATATCTCTCACGCTATACCAGATAGAGTAAGAACAAAAAAAAAATGTAGGTGTTCTTATTGATGTAAATCTTACTTTCGAAGAACGTGTACGCTATATTTCAAGAAACGCTATGTAAGGTATACATATAATTAGATACCTTGCTGGTGTATCTTGGGGTGCAGATCCCAAGATACTATCTGTATTGTACAAAGCTATAGTGAGAAGCCATTTTGATTATAGTGCTTTAGCATACATTAACAGTGTATAATATATACTAAAAAGTGGGACATTTTGCTAAATAAAGCTAAATAATTGAGAATTATCTCTGGTGCAATGTGCTCAACTACCATAAGGGCCATGGAAGTTGAGACCAAAATTATGTCAATAATTTTGCGACGTCTCTATCTTGCTGAAAGATCTTAAATTGTTGTATTCTAATAACTCAGAAATAATAAATAAGATTTTACCTCATAGAGTCAATGTAGCAGGTCCTTTGGCAACTGGAGAGGGTCTACTTCTTGGTAACTCCACAATGTTGTACCATATATTACAGGAAATAGAAAATAGTTGTAGTAAAATTAGGAGACAGTACCCATGGCCATGTTATTCCTCCCAATATAAAAGCATTATGCTCCCAGTTAAAGTATTCCATAACCAATAATGTTGAAATGTCAGAATTTTTATCTGAAAATGATTACTACACCTTGTATACAGAATGGAAGTAAAAGTGAGGGTTATGTGCGCTGTGCTGTATTGTGATCCTTAGGGCAAATTTACTCAGAGCTTTATATTGCCAAATGTATGTATATTTTTCACTGCAGAGGCCTTCTGCCTATGATGCACTTTTAAGAATTGGAAATTAAAATAACTGTAAATATTTTCTGATTCTTTAAGTCTGATTCAGGGATTGACCTGGTTAAAAATTCAATTCAAAACAAATTTCATTATTTTTGCCATAAAAGAATTGCTGTATAAGTATCATATTCAAGGTAAAGAAATTTATTTTATGTGGGGCCCTTCTCATAAGGGAATATCTTGAAACGAAATTGCAGATAAAGCTGCCTTTAAGGGTCTAAATGCCCTTGATGTCAGTAACACTATGTATGTTCCTATGTCAGATTTGATGTACTTTGGAAAGTTAAATAATAATATATTATGGGAAGAAATGTGGAAGAAGGATGAAGAACATGGCAAAGGAAGATGGTATGGTAGCATATAAGAAAATCTTCCGGTCAGACCGTGGTATGACAGTCTACAGAGAGCCAGTCGCGATTTTATCACCACTATCAACCGATTACGTTATGGTTATAACACTGCACCATCACACCTCGCAAGACTTAATATTATTCAATCAAATGCCTGCTCCTATTGTGAAACTGAAGAAGGAACCGTTGAACATATCATATTCAACTGCCAAAATTTCTTGATTGACAGATTAGTGCTTGCCAGTGAATTGAGTGAAGTTAGTAAAAATAGTGATTTTTCTTCCCGCCCGCGGCCGCTTAAATAATCTTCTTAATGATCCTGAAACATACACAGCAATTTATAAATACATTAAAAATACTGTCGAAAAACTTTAAACTTCAGCCGTATTTGTACTGCAGTGTTCTATTAAACTAAATAAAGTCTTGGCTTAAAGGTCATGAAACCAGGCCATAAAATCCAAAAAATATCCTATACCAGAATGCCTAAATTCTGATAGAAGGCGGCTAGTAAGTACAGTCGGGTTCAAAATTGCATGGGCAGTTTAAGAATGAATTCATTCATAAATCGCCCATGCAATTCTGAACGCCACTGTACACATGGATCGCCCCTTAGCGTATGGTCAAAGGTTCCTAGCCTTGTAACAGATTGCATATAGGTACCCGAAGAACCGTTTTTTTTTTCAAGAATGAAATTCTCACGAACCCACGAGAACTAAAATTAATAATGTCAAAATTGTAACACCGCCTACTATGTTGCTTCTTTTTTTAATCATAGATAATTAATGATACCACATGCAAATAACTGTCAACAAAATTTGGTTTGTCGGAATCTACCAACATCAATTACAAGCTCAAAATGGTTGTAGAATGTACAGTCACCACACGGGATTGTTGAGCCACTAGCCACTGTTCGCAACTTGGTCGAATAATACAAATCGGGTTCCGAACTCTTATGAGGCTGGTATCACGACTTCGGCCAAACTCTGCTGACCAATGGGGTGGTCGTTGCTACGGTTAGCCAATGACCGCTCGCGTATTCTTCAGAAGGTGAAATTATTACCATGGTTACGTAATAACAAAAATGTTCGCTATTTTTCCGGAAGCTGACGTTACTATAGTTACGTTATAACATCCGCTTTAGACCTGGAGACGTCAATCTAACTTCAGAGCCCTGATGGTAATTTCGTTCACTTTCCTTTTAACGGCTGTCACTGACAGGTATTTTTCAAAGTTAGAAGTTAGAATTTCAGTCTGAAACTATCATGTTTCTATTATACATTTTTATGGCTACTGACAGATTATAGGATTATGGTTAGATTGTCAAAGGTTACCTACCATATTTACATACCTATTTGTAGAAATATGAATTGAAAAAATATCTCGCCTATTAATATCAGATAAATCATGGCTCCCGATTTGAAGCAAATACGAAAAAATTACTAAACGGTACAAATCTATGAAGAACTGTCGTTATCCAGTTTCCTCTAGGAACAACGACATCTAGCGTCTAATAATGGCCGATGACTAATCCTTAATTCTCGTAGACGAAGAAATTTTATTATTTCAACTAGTTTTGACACACTGAAATTTTGACGCAACAAAGATTCGTATTTGACTGACATATCATCGGGGAACATCGGTCATGTCGCGATCTTGCCTACTAACGAAAAATACCGAACCCATAATATTACACGACCAAATTGCATCCATTGCCAAGTGGCTCAACATTCCCATGTGGTGACTGTAGATGCATCAACCAAAATGTATGTAAACTCTATCTTTATTCACCATTTCTAATAAAATTCTAATCAGTAGGTAACTGATATGATGCTTAATTTACGCTTGGGCCAAGCTCTCAAAATGCGTGTGTTCGAGCGAGAATGTAGAGGTTCGCAACCTAATATAGAGTTATTTTATCAAAAAGAAATGTAGGGATTCCTTTCTATAATTGAAATACTTTGAGACATGTGTGGGGTCGTTAACATGAAAAGAATTTAATATCCACAAATTGTTGAGTGAATTCTTAATTATGCACAACCAGAGAGCTACGAATATGTTAAAAACAGGGCGCGTATTCATCAGCGGGAATTATTATTTTCTTTACATTATCATCATAGCAGAACAATACCTACTTGAAGCTATTGAAATACGTATTGGATTCTAAATAAAAAATAAGGGGCAAGGAATTAGCAGTAATGTGTGTTGCTGTCAATCTTCAATAAATAAATAGTTATACTTCAATCCGACTCTTACAATACCCACGGGAAGAGTTGTTGAGGTGTAGATAAAAGAATTCAGACTGGCGTCAACACTCGGCCTTATACATAAATTGTCGTAATTGTCTATGTCAGGTCCCATAAAAACAAGCGTAATGACACTTGTTAAGTTGCTCTATTAGAACTAGTAGCTAGTAAAACAAGGTTACTTTTATTCTTGGGTTTATTTTAGGTACCGTAAACCGGGGTTACTTTCATTTGCGGGTCAACCTTTATAACAACTTCCATCAACTACTAAATAGCATGTTTTAACTAATATAGAAACTTATTAGCATTTTTTTTACTATTGGCAATACTAACAATTGATTTACTACGTAGTCCCCTAAAATGAATCGTAATGTGTCACTTCCATAGAATAACTGTTAAAAACTGACAAGCCGAACCTAAACTGAATCGCATTTAAGATATCATGGTAGCCCTCCTGTACTATTATCTCGTCAAGAAAAATAGTTACTTGTTCAAAACAAGAAAGCAAAGTAGATTTTTGATTTGAGTGTTGATGTTGATTCTTGAGCAAGCTAAAGATTCTTAAATTGAATCGCGAGTCATTCAAAATTTGAATCTTGAGCGCAGTGAGGGACTCAAAGACACGAGATGCAAATATGTTTGACTAAGAAAACGTAGTTATATCAACCAAACTTTGAAAAGTTCAATCGCGCTCATTATGGAAGGCAATGTATAGATATGTATTGATACATAAGGGCTAACTTCGCCTTGACACTACTAGATATAAATGTTTTACTTTTTCGTATTAGAATTTCTCCTTTCTTCAAATTCTAAGTATCTTAGTAGTAATCTAATTTTATCTTAATGAATACGTTTAAATATGTAACAAGTTTCTAAAATCTAATCAAATAGAGTACAGTAAGGCGGTGTGTATATTACATATATATTTACCTACATAGACGTAAATATTATACTCATACAGGGTGGAACGGAACGACGAACTTTCCCGCTACCGACCGAGTCTACCAACCATAACGATGAACTTTCAGTATGGGACCAACATCGAAAACGTACATGGAAAATTGACTTTTCCATACTATTGAACTCTAACTAATCGCTCACTTTGTATGAGGGGTTAATTTTTTTTAAAGATACTTCGATGTTGGTACTATACTGAAAGTTCATGGTAATGATTGGTAGACTCGGTCGGTACCGGGAAAGTTCGTCGTTCCGTTCTACCCTGTATATGTATGTCTAAATTGTCTAATAATCGATCGACTGCGAGAGGCATCGTATCGCATCGCTACCATTGCTCAACCGGAACAAACTGAAAAGCAAATTGTGTCGCTGAAATTAACGCCGTTTTATGTTCCTAAATTTGGCTGCGGTATTACGAAATGCCGCCGAATTGCTTTATTTACGGTCAATAAAGTGGATGCCTCACTCTACCTATTCGTATTTTTTACGATCCAGTTTAGGTAACTGACGCGTTTGATTTTGCTTGACGTCATCCAATAATACCGGGAAATCTGCACCGCGTATCGACTTATTCAGGTGTAGATCTATTTAGTAAACTTCAAATAAATTTATACTAGTAGTAGATATACAGGTTTGTAAACTTTATATCTGCGCTGCAAGTTCACTTTTGATATAATGGAAAATTCCAGTTTCATTTTCCAAAGTACCTACTTAAGTTTCAGTATCTATTGAAAATTCAATTTAAAAGGATTTAAAAACCTACAGTACTCGTATTAGTCCAGGCCTTACACAAACTAGTAACTCTTTGTCCGTGAGTTCCAAGCATCCGCAGTCCCATTTTTTCCGAACCATGGACTTTGCCCCTTAGTAAAACTTTGTCTAGGATGTTCCGGCTCAACTGTGTAAGATGTAAAATAAACCAAATTAAACATCACACTACTTGAACATATTGCGAAAGTACAAATCAAATTATTTATTAACTAAATATTTTGATTTGTACTTTTAATTTTTCTCCAGTAGTCACACTACTTAATACTAAAGAAAAACGACCAAGATCACCTATGTCCGAGGTCGAACATAGGTGATCTTGGTCGTTTTTCTTTGGTATATGACATCTAATATTTATAAATCATACTACTTATTACCATTGAGCACCGTCGTAGATCAGATATTCTCTTAAATGCAACGTTCAAAAAGTCACTATGTCTTTGTCTACATCTGGGGCCTGTTTCTCGAAAGCTTGTGACTTGTAATACAAGCGGAAGTCCTTATCTTATTATTCTTATTAATAATGTTAAAAAGAGACTTCCACTTGTATTACTAGTTACAAGTTTTTGAGAAACGGGCCTCTGGATTGATATTATTTTATCGTTATAAATCACAACTAGAAATTAGACTGCCGTAGGTAGCTTGAGGGCGCCTAAGGCTCTCTGGAATAAGGTTTAAATTTTAAATTGATAATTTGATGAATATGGAAACGAATGAGCGTTTTGCATTCGGAAATACCAAGACTGGCAAAACTGCTACTTTAGGAAATAGAAGTACCGTAGTAAGGATTTCAACTAGTGTGTTAGGACAAGTTATTAAAAAAAACAGATAGCTAAAAGTGATTCTGGGAAATTTCTGTTTGATGAAACCTCCCTTTTAAAATTCCTTTCATAACTAGGAAAATGTTTCTGCTACGTAGTCAAAAGGAAACTGAAGTGACATCAACGTCAGAATATTTATTATTCTTTTAGAGAAATAACATGTTCATATGCTTTATTAAGGAGGACAGAATCGTGGAATTCACGCCTGTACACTTCTCTCCTTATATGATAAGTTATACTGAATACTTGGGTCTCGACTACTATTAGTTACAATTGCAAAGCTCTGATAATCTGTAAAGAATGTTTTGGTATCATTTAAATATCAACAATCAATCGCAATCTTTGGGGGAGGCCTATGTTCAGCAGTGGACGTCTTTCGGCTGATATGATGATGATGATGATGATGAAATATCAACAGTACCTAAGCCAATACACAATGCTGACTAAGAAGTATACATGTCCATTATTGCTATAGGAAAACTGTTTTTTAGTGGCACTGTGTCAGAATCAAACAGAAAATTGTTAAAAGGCTTATCTTATTAATGATGTTAAAAAGAGACTTCCACTTGTATTACAAGTTACAAGCTTTCGAGAAATATCCCTTGTTCTCATTCTGTTGCACTTTTTTTATGTGATTCGAAAATACCTAGTTTCTTTATTATTTTCCAATAAATAGTAAGTAAATTTATAGTATACATTAGTACAATCTATTTTAAATGCGCATACTTTTATGTACATATTGGCATATGAAACGTGTCACCAAAGTATATTTTACACATTTTATAATTATGATTACAAAAGACAGCTACAGTTATATGAGTAAAATTTTTATATTGTTTCAGAGATACAATGCAGCTATCGAGTATTGATAGTTGAAAACTTTCGTTAATGGAGCACGTACAACTTGAACAGGAAGTGAATTAAATAAATGGAAATACAGTAAACCACAACAATGTCTAACAAAACACAAAACGTTTTGGAGAAGATATTTCAAGATATTCTCGCAGCGTCAGGTGATTCGTCAGAGACCATCAATCAATCGCAGATCATTTCGTTGCTGAGAAATCAAGCGGGGAAAGGGAATGAGGACCTGGAGTCACTGATGTTCAAGGTGATGAGAGACGCCCAGAGCCGACTCAACCTCAGCCTGAAAACGGAGACATGCGGGTATTGTGAAGGGGGCTTTAGGGAAATCATTGAAGCGTACAATGGGATCCACGGATACGTCAGTTTATTGGTATGTATTTTACAAATGTATATATGTAAATTATATTTATAAATGTAAATGTCAGTATCCGTAGCCTAGTTGGTAGTGACCCTGCCTACGAAGCCGGAGGTTCCGGGTTCGAATCTCGGCGAGGGCATTATTTGGGTATTCATTTATCACAAATATTTGTTCCTTGATGATGGCTGCGTAAGTATTTAAGTATCTATCTATTATATATATCGTCGCTTGGTACCCACAACACAAGCCTTAATTGTGCTTACCGTAGGACTAGGTCGATTTGTGTAAGATGTCCCAAGATATTTATTTATTTACCTACTTACCACACTCCAATATTGAATCTTCTTAGAGAAAGAAACGTTCCTTTTAGTAGACGGATAAATTAGACGGATTCTTGATACTTCAGTTAAAAATAACAAAAAAACCGGACAAGAGCATGTCGGGCCATGCTCAGTGTAGGGTTCCGTAGTTATTATAAAACTGCTGAACCGATTACGTTCGAAATAGTTGTATTTTAAAGTATTCTATAAGCTACTATTCATAATTTAGTTCATATTTTTTGGATTAAGGATATAAAGTTAAAGGGTGTGACCCATTTTTTTCTGGAGCGCTTATCTCCGCTAATGTTGACTTAAGAAAAAAACTTTCAGGACTTTTTTTTTTTTTCATAGACTTATACAAAAATATCCCACACTATAGGATTACAGTAAATAAAAAAATCATCCCCTCCTTACCAGTTGGAGACGTACCCTAAATAAATTTATTCTACCACTTTGTCGGCTTGATTACAATCAAGGGCATTAATATATATACACTTCTCCGCCGTGTGGTGACGGCAGTAAGAATACATTTGTCATCACCCCAACTCCTCCTGCGGGTGTCGTAAGAGTCGACTAAGGGATTGAAGTGTCACTGACCATTTTACAAGATTGATGATGGGCACCAGCGTCATCATAGTGGACACATTACTGCGATTGCCAATCCGCTTGCCCAGCGTGGCGATTATGGGCATTTACCTCCTAATGCGTCTATACGCATAGTTAATAGGAGAGGCCTACGTCCAGCAGTGGACTAACATAGGCTGATGATGATGATGATGACTTCTCCATACTGATCCCTTACAAATGTGTCTATATATTAATGCACTCGACTGTACCTGTACCAAATTTCAAATTTCTAGTACTTACGGCTACTGAGCTATAGGTACTGCGGACAGACAGACATGGCGAAACTATAAGTTGTTTACTACGGAACCCTAAGAACTACATTTAAATGTACTTTAACATTAAGGTCAATGCGGGTAAGACCGTCTATCAAGAATGTCCGTCTACTAACTTATTGTACTTAACATTAAGTACCCAATTGTAATACAAATGTAAAATTATAATATACATACATGATTATTGTCATGAACATTAGTTACATTGACATTCGTTTACATTACTTATATATTTTTTATTCAAATTTCCCATTTAAATTCATTTAATTATGATACACAGGTACTTATAGTAGAATAAAAACTATCAATTAAAAAAATTATAATTTTAGTTAAAAAAATTAAGTTAATATTAGTTATTAATGGCCATTAATACTAGAAATCTGCAATTTGGTACAGGTATACATATTAATCATGCCAACAAAGTGGTACTATAAAAAGTAGAAAAAAGTTTTCTCCCCAACTGGTGAAGTGGGGATGGGGATTTTTTATTTGCTGAAATCCTATAGTGTGGGGTATCATTGAATAGGTATCTTAAAAAGAATAAGGGTCTTAAGAGAAAGTTTTTTTCAAAGTCAATATTTTCGCAGATAATCGTCCCAGAAGAAAAAAAACTTACTTATAGTAGAATAAAAACTATCAATTAAAAAATAATAATTTTAATTTAAAAAATTAAGTTAACATTAGTTATTAATATGCTAATTTTAGATTCTGCCGTGTGGTGACGGCTGCCGTGTGGTGACGGCAGTAAGAATACATTTGTCACCACCCCAACTCCTCCTGCGGGTGTCGTAAGAGTCGACTAAGGGATTGAAGTGTCACTGACCATTCCACAAGATTGATGATGGGCAGCAGCGTCACCATAGTGGACACATTACTGCGATCGCCAATCCGCTTGCCCAGCGTGGCGATTATGGGCATTTACCTCCTAATGCGTCTACACGCATAGTTAATAGGAGAGGCCTACGTCCAGCAGTGGACTAACACAGGCTGATGATGATGAATTTTAGATTGGCAACCCAAAACCTGAATAAAAATATGTTGTTTACAGTGCATATGCTCAGAAAGTGCTCATTTTAAGGTTAAACTTATGCACAGAAAGTGATACTTGCCGCACGTGTGCAGGAATTAATTTTCATAGTACTTTTCCGCATGGCCTGGTCGGTATTGCCAAGATAGTCTGGTTTTCCTCGTATACTGCATTGTAAAATGTTGTATGATATACTTTCCACACTTGTATTATGAATAACTATTATTAAATATATGTAGGACGTCCACCCACAAGATGGACAGTCGGTGAGACCACCTTATGAAGGTTGCCGGGACACGCTGGATGTAGGTGGCATTTAACCGGTACACGTAGAGGTCCAGAGGGGAGGCCTATGTTCAGCAGTGGACGTCTTATGGCTGATATGATGATGATGAATATGATGATGAATCAAAATAAAAAGTGCTTTTATCCGGAAACACACTGAGGGTTACTTTAGTTATGATTATATCACAAGACAGCAACCAGCCTTCTGTTTAAAAATTTTTAGTGCAAAGTTGTAGCCGCTCAAGTTTAAAAGTAGGTACCTACTACTTATTTCGAGTCACGATCTACTTTGATCTGAGGACATGGCAATTACATCCCACACATAATTCTCTGATAAACAAGGGTAGAGTTGATAAGAAAGTACTTGTTTACGTCTATTTATGTTCCATAATTATGTGTGCATAATATGAAGGTGAAGGCTTGTAATTAGGTGAATACCTAAGTATAGAAATCAAACTAAGAAGTGTGGGTTTTCTTGTTTAATAACAATTAACATAAATTATCTTGAGTATAATTACAACCAAAGTCCTATATCTAACTCCCTCCAAAACCAGAATCTGACAGTACTTTTTAAAAAGTCATCATGACCACAGACAAGAACCAGAGAGTTTAGGCTAAGTGCATACATTATCATATCAATATAAGGCCATAAACATAATATAAGTATGATGTTTCTTACAACTCGGCCATCCATTATAATTTAGTGAGCCCTCTCACTAACTACATGTACTGTTAGATACAAAAGTGCATGACGAATTCCAGAATGGATTCGTCCAAACATAGATAATCTTATACTAGTACACTTAAAATTTCCAAGCAATTTACAACAAGTAACTTTAAATTTGGTTCGTCAGTTATCACAAAGACTTCTTGAGAATAAGGAGTAACATTTTACTTTTATTAACAACACAAACAGTAATGATTTATGCAATTGATTAGTCTGAGACTCAATTTTTTTTTATATAATAAACTTTAACAAAGAACATGTGGTACACACTTTGCTATAACCTGAGATCATTAATATCATCGTCACTAACAATAGTTAACTTAATATTTGTAATCAAATTTTATTTTTACCTTAAGTATTTATTCACAGATCATAATATAATGGATTCGTCCTAACATACATAATCTTATACTAGTACACTTAAAATTTCCAAGCAATCAACAACAAGTAACTTTAAATTTGGTTGGTCAGTTATCACAAAGACTTCTTGAGAATAAGGAGTAACATTTTACTTTTATTAACAACATAAACAGTAATGACTTATGCAATTGATTAGTTTGAGACTCAATTTTTTTATATAATAAACAATATCAAAGAACATGTGGTACACACTTTGCTATAACCTGAGATCATTAATATCATTGTCACTAACAATAGTTAACTTAATATTTCTAATTAAGTTTTTATTTTTACCTTAAGCATTTATTCACAGATCATAATATAATATCAGACTGAACTATAATAAAAGCTATAAAATATCTCTGCAATTTTGTCATATCACTCATTGGAAACTTTCTGCAAACTTAATAATAAGAGTGTATAATCATGACTTTTTGTTATAATAGTTATAATGTTTATCTGATATATACATATGTATTTTTTTAAATGTTTTATTAATCACAGCATGCTTTAGATAGTCTGCCAAGATCTGAGATAATACCTAAACACTCATGGCCTGCTCCAGACAGTCTGCCACAAGGGCCTGCTCTAGACAGTCTGCCAAGATCTTAAATTACCTGAATACTCATGGCCTGCTCTAGACAGTCTGCCCCAAGGGCCTGCACTAGACAGCCTGCCAAGATCTGAAATTACCTGAACACTCATGGCCTGCTCTAGACAGTCTGTCCCAAGGGCCTGCTCTAGACAGTCTGCCAACATCTAAAATTATCTGAACACTCATGGCCTGCTCTAGACAGTCTGCCTCAACGGCCTGCTCTAGACAGTCTGCCAACATCTAAAATTATCTGAACACTCATGGCCTGCTCTAGACAGTCTGCCTCAACGGCCTGCTCTAGACAGTCTGCCAACATCTAAAATTATCTGAACACTCATGGCCTGCTCTAGACAGTCTGCCTCAACGGCCTGCTCTAGACAGTCTGCCAACATCTAAAATTATCTGAACACTCATGGCCTGCTCTAGACAGTCTGCCTCAACGGCCTGCTCTAGACAGTCTGCCAACATCTAAAATTATCTGAACACTCATGGCCTGCTCTAGACAGTCTGCCTCAACGGCCTGCTCTAGACAGTCTGCCAAGATCTGAAGTTACCTGAACACTCATGGCCTGCTCTAGACAGTCTGCCTCAACGGCCTGCTCTAGACAGTCTGCCAAGATCTGAAGTTACCTGAACACTCGTAGCCTGCTCTAGACAGTCTGCCTCAATGGCCTGCTCTAGACAGTCTGGCAAGATCTGAACACTCATGGCCTGCTCTAGACAGTCTGCCTTCACGGCCTGCTCTAGACAGTCTGCCAAGATCTGAAATTACAAGAACACTTATAGTACTTATAGCTTATTCCCAGAACTTTAGTTACATCATCATCATCATCATCATATCAGCCGAAAGACGTCCACTGCTGAACATAGGCCTCCCCCAAAGATTGCCACAATGACCGGTCCTGCGCCACCCGCATCCAGCGGACTCCTGCGACCTTCACCAGGTCATCGGTCCTGCTTGTGGGGAGCCTACCCATAGTTAGTTACATACCTCTTTAATTTTATATAAATATCAGTTCTCAATAATTGTTGTATTATATTAGTTATCTAATTATCACATTACAAATCATCATCATCATTATCATCATCATCATCATCATCATCATCATCATCATCATCAGCCTATGTTAGTCCACTGCTGAACGTAGGCCTCTCCTATTAACTATGTGTATAGACGCATTAGGAGGTAAATGGCCATAATCGCCACGCTGGGCATTACAAATACCAGAAAAATATTGTTTAAATGTAGATATGTCACAATGATCACTGGATACAGGCTACATCAGTTTTCTAACTGCCTGCCTGCTTATTAAATAAATAATAATAATAAATAATAAAGATATGAACGGATTACTCATCTTTATCGGTAAATTCCCTTCTCTCGCTATGTTTGCCCATGCTTGTCCAATAACTAAATCAAAGTCATTTCTTATATCTCTTCAGACGGTAACTTATCAACTTCCATACAATATCTCCTTTTAATATATCACTGTAATTTCACATCAGTGCAGTAAATTGATTTGTTTCATAGTAATATAACTAAATCAAAGTCATTTCTTAATTCTTATATCTCTTCAGATGGTAACTTATCAACTTCCATACAATATCTCCTTTTAATATATCACTGTAATTTCACATCAGTGCAGTAAATTGATTTGTTTCATAGTAATATAACTCTAGACTCATTGTATTTTATCCTTTTAGACAGCATTTCAGTCAGTAGCTCAGCATAATCATCACTATTTGGAAATGAACTCATTGATTTCTGTTTCCATTCACACTAAGAAAATAGCATAGTGGGCAGAGCCTGATTCATTTAACAGATTCTCACTATTGCCATCGTGTTGTAGAGGTGAAATATCATCAGCAGTGCGCTGCTCAAGCAAAAACGGCGTACGAGCACTAGCACTACCTTCACGATAACTTCGTCTTGTGGAATCTTTATCGCGTTTTGAACACCTTTGAAAACGAACATAACAAGATGTTCACATTTTCTTTTCCTTGATCGTGATCTGCTGTCTTCATCAGTGTCTTTATCGTTGCTGTTATTCATATTTGGTGTTCGTATTTCTTCGTATTATCGGTTCAGTTACTTTAGTACACAAATTGGCGAATTTCCGAGCGAGTTGACACGTGAATTGTTTTATGCCACTTCTGAACTATAGAAATCAAACTAAGAAGTGTGGGTTTTCTTGTTTAATAACAATTAACATAAATTATCTTGAGTATAATTACAACCAAAGTCCTATATCTAACTAATTAATTGAATCAGGCGTTACTTTGCGGAAGTCCATATTCAAGGATGAACAATATTGCTTTGCTCTTCCGCGATACAGAATGTGTAGCTAATTAGTGTAACCCGCTATAATTACTTGCGTATTTTTTGCATGCAATTAATTTTCCCACCCTCCCGCCGCAAAAATAAATACGCAAATAACTATAACAAACCACCACCAATAACACTATACTCGACACGTGTTTCGCCTCTCTACGAGGCATCATCAGGAGTTGACGATGTTGTCGGTCTGGTGTCCGGCAACAGAATGAGCTGTCCTGTCTGGTCGGCCATATTTATAACCTCACCCTGACCCCGCCCCCTACCCCCTTCTCCCCCCCTGGCAACGGAAAAAATTCGTAATAACGGCGATGACGCAACATTCAGCTGCTCGTTAATAATTACACCTCTACCGTTGTACCTAACTATTTCCAATTGTTCCAGAACGTTCAAACGTAAACCTTTATCATCTTTATCTTTATCTTTATCTTTATTTTTTTTATTTAGTTTATCTGAGGACCACTCTTTTAATGTTCTGCACGTTTGTGATAAAGGTTTACGTTTGAACGTTCTGGAACAATTGGAAATAGTTAGGTACAACGGTAGAGGTGTAATTATTAACGAGCAGCTGAATGTTGCGTCATCGCCGTTATTACGAATTTTTTCCGTTGCCAGGGGGGGAGAAGGGGGTAGGGGGCGGGGTCAGGGTGAGGTTATAAATATGGCCGACCAGACAGGACAGCTCATTCTGTTGCCGGACACCAGACCGACAACATCGTCAACTCCTGATGATGCCTCGTAGAGAGGCGAAACACGTGTCGAGTATAGTGTTATTGGTGGTGGTTTGTTATAGTTATTTGCGTATTTATTTTTGCGGCGGGAGGGTGGGAAAATTAATTGCATGCAAAAAATACGCAAGTAATTATAGCGGGTTACACTAATTAGCTACACATTCTGTATCGCGGAAGAGCAAAGCAATATTGTTCATCCTATATCTAACTCCCTCCAAAACCAGAATCTGACAGTACTTTTTAAAAAGTCATCATGACCACAGACAAGAACCAGAGAGTTTAGGCTAAGTGCATACATTATCATATCAATATAAGGCCATAAACATAATATAAGTATGATGTTTCTTACATAAGTGATAATTATATTAATACAAATTAATATCCTACGCATGTCTAGTCTTGATTGTTTTCATTAGGTACTCAGACATAGGGATTCTGATATTTATAGGTCATTTGCGTAATCGATGTGAATATTCATTACTTAGTTGGCGACTTCCAATTTCCACCAAACGATCAACATTCAAAGTGTAAAAAGGGTACCTACAAACAATTTCACTTGGATGACGATAGAGATATGAAAGCAAGTAGAATACAAAACAATTTATATTGAAGAAAATTAAATTTGTAGCAAAGGCGTATTTAACAAGAAAATATACATTTCACTTAGTATTCAGAACAGAGCGCCAGATAAAGTTAAAACGTGTACTTACCTACATTGAAACGAAAATAATATGTCTGAAAAAATATCAAGAAAATTTTCCTTTGACCTGCAAACGATATTTTTTTAAACATAATTTCGTATCGATGATTGCGTGTGGTTTTCGATATATGTTTTCAGTTTTCGGTTACGTTTCGAATAGCTTACAAATGTTTAAATATTCAGAACAATAAGGGCCTTATCACACTTGCGATTTACAAGCGAGGCGAAAGCGAAGCGTACGCGCAGCGTGTTTGTCGCGTGCCCGCAACCGCCGTGACGAATACGCGGCGACTTTGCCGCGTCAAGAGTTGGTATCCATTATATGTAATAATAAATCTTATTAGTGACTGTTTGCTGACGGCTGCGCAGCGTATTCGTTACGAGATCGCGGCCAAATCGCAACGCACTCGCGGAATTGGTTACGGGCTCGCAACGATCACGCTGCGCGCTCGCTTCGCTTTCGCCTCGCTTGTAAATCGCAAGTGTGATAAGGCCCTATTCTGCGAGAACAACCCTAATCATTGTTTCAGTAATTCCATTAGTAACTTTAAATGGGCACGAAAGGTATCATCGTGTCAGTGTTTTGTTTTAGGAACACTTTGTTAGTTAACGTGATCGATCCTCTGCAAGCCTAGATAATAAGCCATTCTGCAATCGTATATGATAAGCGAAAAGCAGAGATCGGACGAACGTGCGTCATTGTTCGCAATAATATGGACATAACTCCAATGTTGATTAAATTAATAATTAAACGAATAATTTATTGTATTTTGATTTCGATGCTTTAAGGTTATTACTGCGACCATATATAACATGGATGTCTAACGCCAGCTCAAAAATGCCCCCAAAACCAATTGTTCAATTGTGCCAAGATGGGCAGGACATAGCGCTTTTCTTAACACCGCGCAGATTTCGGCGCAATAATCTTTGACAAACGTTTATAGAATTATAACCAATCAAAACTTTGATGGACCAATCACAACTATTTTTAAATGGCTGTTTAAGTTTTTATAGGTTTATATTAAAAGTCAATACCGTGATGTATTGAAGAGGGGTGACACTTGTCAACTAAAATTCAGGACCGTTTTTGAAAGGCAATTTAGTATGGCGTGCAGCTTCTATGTTTTATTTGTTCGTAGGGTGATTATTTATAAATGTTTTCATAGCTTCCAGTGTCAAATAGGTAATTTTTTGAAAGTGATTAAATGATTAATTATTCAATCAACTTTGTAGTCATATCCATATTATTAAATAAATAATATCTGGGACATCTTCCACAAATCGACCTAGTCCCACGGTAAGCTCAATTAAGGCTTGTGATGTGGGTACCAGGCGACGATATAATAGATAGTTATATCCAGATACTTAAAAACATAGACAACCATTAGCAAGGAACAAATCATCATCATCATCAGCCTATGATAGTCAGTGTGACACTTCAATCCCTTAGTCGATTCTTACGACACCCGCAGGAGGAGTTTGGGTGGTGACAAATTATGTCACCACCCAATGTCGTCATTCCCGTCACTTTGTAATATGTGAGCAAGCGTGAAAGTGACGCATAACATGATAAACGGCAGAAGTATTATCACAAACCGCCAGATGATTCCGTTTCAAGGCAACTTTTTCATGTCTGCTTATTCACTGTTTACATTTTTATGTCACAAATAAATTTTATTCTAGTTATACAATGAAAACAGTACCTTTTAAGATTAGAAGGCCTGTGTAGGCACGTAGGCAGTCTTATCCGATTGGCTGTATTCTTTCTATTTGACCTTATTACATTTCTGTCCAACAGCCTACGCATTTTTATAAAATAAGATAAACGTGAAGTTCGATGACAAATTCCTCGAATTACGCTACTAAGCGAAAATTTGAAAGCTCGCTCGGAGACGAAATGTTCTAGTGACAGTCAACAATTCCGAGAATCGTAATACACATTGGCCCAATGTAGGCAGTTTAAGGGATGCCGTTATACGAAAGAGGAGCAGCAGTCTCGCTATCTCGCTTCATCGCATAGTAGTAGTATATCCCTTACATTGCCAACGGCATTAAGGGAGAAAATATTAGTTCACGACCCACTGATACTGATAAACGATAATTATTTACATATATATTTTGATGACGCAGTTAATTTTTTTATCAGGAAACAAACAGATCCTTATAATCTAAGAAAAGTAATTGCAAACTAAATGCTTAAGCCAAACTGTTTCCACTTATACCATTCGTCAGTTAAAAGTAAAAAAAATGTAAATAAACCTACAAACTTGCATTATTTCATAATCACGCAATTTTAGTGTTCACATGCTTGGTTTTATCGCCGACTTAAAACCTTAAACCTGAAGTTCACATATATTGTCTGCTGAAATTATTCATATTTATTAGTATTCATGTTAAATTATATCTGCGAACGTGTTTCACGTTATGTGTCAAAGATGTTCAAGCATATTTGTTTACCTGCGAACATATATTATATAACATGGACGTCTAACGCCAGCTCAAAGATGCCCCCAAAACCAATTGTTCCATTGTGCCAAGATGGGCAGGACATAGCCCTTTTTTTAACACCGCGCATATTTCGGCGCAACATCTTTGACAAATGTTTATTGAATATCGCCAATCAAAACTTTGATGGATCAATCACAACCATTTATAAATGGCGGTTGTAGTTTTTATAGGTTGACATTCAAATTCATTGCCGTAATGCATTGAAGAGGGGGTGACAGTTGTCAACTAAAATTCAGGACCGTTATTGAAAGGCAATGTATGTGGCGTGCGGCTTCCATGTTTTATTTGTTCGTAGTTGTTTACCTTTTTTATATTGAACTGAAGGATACTATACAGTTAATCCATACATTATTATCTCTCTTGAACTCTCACGACATGCAATCCTTATCATAAAATTACACAGTAATGCCGCGGAAGCATAATATATATCATACAGAACTATTGATTTGCGCGTAATCATAGTTATCTAGCACAGTTGGAAATGTGGTAGAAATATCTACTGCCAGCCTTTTGGGCACGCTGCCAATAGACAACGATTGAGGACACATTTCTGTTTATACTTCGTATAGTTTTATATTTTAATCTTTATGTGTTTTATTTTGGCTTATTTTAGAATTCAATTTTAATCATTCAGTCATTATCAATATTTTATACAGGGTTGGGTTGATTAACTGTCCTATTGAAAAACATTCTTTTAGCTATTGCTGTTCATACCCTGTATGTCATTTTAAATCGTCGATTTAATCAGCTTCATGGGTTCCGAAACTCATTTTCATAACATTTAGTTGTATAGGTATATTTTTAAGAACAAATGTAAAAATCGGTGTTGTTGGATAATGGTGCAGCGAGCATTAAAAATCGGGCGAGATTATCAACTGACCATAAAAGTAAATATCAACGTATATTTTAATACTGCACACCATCAATCGTTTCAAGAAGTCCTCTGCTTCCAAAATCAAGCCGAAATTGGGTAAGCTTGAAATGATTTGAGTCAGCAAAGTACCAATAAGCTCCCATGGGCAATTTTTACGAAACTGTGCCTCTTATCATATAATCTTCGATAAAATTATTAAATTGAAGAGGGGTCAATATTTTGAACACAGCAAAATAATCACAAAATGTGAGGCCCTTATAAAACAGATAATTTATATATGTGCCCTCTCTCCTTAAAAAATATAAGAGTTAAATACAAAAAGTCGAAAAGGCGGCATGAAGGTCATTTTTCAAAGAAAATGCATTTTCATTGCAAGAGTTTGGTAAATGCCAGATTGATTATGGAATAGTGTTTTATTAAGAACTAGAAAGGAAGGTATTTTAGTTATAAATTTATTCCAAAAAGGTAATCAATCAGGGTACAATATGATAAGAAGAAATACCAAGTTATAGCCAAAATTATGAGGCTGATATTTACCTAGCAAAGTACGTTAAATCTTTAAATAACTGAAATGCTATAAACATTTCCATATACAAATCAATGCAGAGTTTTATTAAGACGGGTTAAGGCTAAGATTCAAGTTTATACTAGGGTTAGATAACCTAATATGACATCACATGGCAGATAAGGTAGTGCGTGCCGGATGAAATTCCTTATATTACATAATGCTTAAAATAATACATGTTAAAGGGGAGTTTATCAAAATTATCAATTGCTGCGGTAAAATATAGAATGTTTTTGATATACATAACACCAAGATTTGTAACATTGTTTTGTTTTTAAACTTTTATACCACTTTTATACCACTAGGACACTTAATCCGCCCAACCCTGTATTTTATACGACGCAATTTATTGTCACTTTAAACTTACATAATAACAGAACGTCGTTGATAAAAACTCAGACAGAATTCTCAGAAAGGATTAAATCCACACAAACTAACTTTAATGTTGAAAAGTATTTCGTTTGTTTAAATTTGACCTTGCTGCTAATAATGATAAGAATGTAACATAATTATACAGAAATAAATATCGTGGGACAATCTATGTTAAGTCGAGCTTAATAATATGAAACCAACTAACTACTCGTAGATAGGTGTAAGTTGGTCCCAAATCTCTTAACCTCGTAAGGCTCAATGTACATTACAATGTACACGCCACTTAAATGAAATTTAAACTAAAAAATATATTAAAAGTCGCATTTCTTTTGTTTGATTGATTTTACAAACGACATTCAGAACTATTCCTTACGTAGCAAGGTTCAAAATAAGATTTACCGAGGATGCTTGAGGCATTTCCAAGTAAAACAAATAAGTATTTCTTGCCAAATATTTTCGTTTCCAAGTACCAACATAAATCTTTCATTACTCTTCTTCTTTGAGGATTATTACACAATATTGTCGTAGGTAGGGAGGTACCAGTAATTAACGATTTATTCATAAAATGATTTTGGCCCTCAGGTTGAAATGTAATTCTTTGAATGTCAATTTCAACCTTCATTCTGAAATGTGATTCTCCGATTGTCAATTATGGGTTCTTCACAGATAACTAGAGGCCTGTTATATCATCCCCGAATAAAATATTCTGTCAGAAAAATGTTAACTGTCCTTTTCTTTTATATGCCTTGGAAATAGAATGCTGATATCTTTTTCGACAGATGGGTCAAAATTCTTTTCGTTGTCTTGTTTCAAACCACTCTGTCATGCTTTTATCTGTGTATTGTGAAATAGGCCGTAAGAGTAGGTATGTTTTACCACGCTTGGTAATAGAAATTATCTATTAAACTTTTTGCAAACAATAATATTTTCATCACATCACACTTGCTGTCTAAGCGCGCCATTGTTTGCGCGCGCAGCGGGAGTAATAGAAAAGTGAAATTCCCTAGGGAGTAATACAAATGCCAGTACGTCATTTAATAATGTTATGTCTTAAAACTTTTTTTTTTGTCGGCAAGTGTGATGAAAAACATTGTATGCATCACGGTCGGTAAGCGGAATACTAACTCGAGTCATAAAAGCCCTCCGCCTGACGGCGTCGGGCTTCTAACACTCTCGTTAGTAATTCCGTACTTACGTCCCTTGATGCACAATGTACTATTACTGCAAAATTTGCTTACGCACTAGTGGTCTATTTCTTATTAGATCGACACTTCGGAGAGCCATCTGTACAGAAAAACGTAATTGGTAACCGGTGTCGATTTAAAACACTCCCTTCGGTCGTATTTTAATTTGACGCCACTCCTTTCGAACATATTTTTTATGGAATTCGATTCGTAGGTTGTATTATGTACTACATACTCCATTTTAACCTGGATGTCAGAATCATACAAGTATTTAGTTTTTTTCTACTTGTCGAATGTAATGTTTGAATTAAAATTACCTACGTACCGTAAAACCATACAACTATAGTCCACTACTGCAACTATGGCCCACAAGTTCAACTCGTAATTGAGCATCAATGGAAATCTTTTTTTTTGTTTTGCTAAGTTTTTTAACAATTAATGAGGAGATTTTGTGTAACAACTGCGTCAATAATCCAATAATTACACTAAATCGAAGATATATGACTTAGTTTTGGACCATAGTTGGGTAGTTTTACGGTGCACAAAATTGTATCATATGCATTCACGTCGAGTTCGCAATTAAACTATAATGTACACAAAGCTGTAGACAGCTATGATGAATTTGAGCTTCGTGGCCTAAACACGGTACTCGACTGAAAAGCTCTCTATTACACTTAACACGATTGTGTAAAATACTATTACGATTCTAAGAAAACGTGGACGTTTTGATCATCTGTATAGATAGGATGGAGGGTTTCCTTTTCGCCAAAAATTGTATTGCCGAATTTCACTTCCTAACAAACTTTTCGCAAAGTGTCATTCGGCCGATTAACATTTGGCAATTCATTATTTCCAGCGGTACTGGCGTCAATTTAATCATTACATTGTGGCATTTATTCATTTTTTTATGTTAGTAGTAGCAGACGCTAGCAGTGTTGAAAAAAAGCTGATTCGTGTGTCAGTAATGTTTTCCATATAGGTAAATACGGCGCCAAGCTTGAGAGCTTCCTGTTAGGTACGAACTGTAACATGACTTAGGGTACAAACATCGTACTTACTGCAGGAGCATCCTAACACAAAGGGCTACAGTACAGAATACATATATTATTAGTACAAGTAGAAAACCGTCTCCAAAAATCCGTTTAAAGAAATAATGACTCTTGCTACGATACTATTAAGTTCAAATTCCCACCGCGCCACACTAAATGCAAACGCTAAATGTCACGTAGAAGTGCGCTCTCTTTCAATCGCGTAACTCGTACCTTTTCTGAAAAAAAAATTCCTTAAAAAAATTATATTATGTTAATAGTTAATTACTACATTTTTTACATTGTTTGTTCATTGTTATAATCTGTTATATTTGTATTTTATAAGGACGTAATTAATTAATACTCCAAATCCAACGAACACAATTTATTATCTCACATAACAAAAACGACAGATCTTCTCAGAGACCAAATACTTTAAAGAGGTTACTACATAATCAATTCTTTGACAGCGGTCGAATTAGTACATATAATTATATTCGACGAACAACATTCGCGAGTGCGCGGCGTGCGTCACCGCTCGCCGTGAGGCCCTATTGATGTACTCCCCGGGGTGGCACTGACTGTTCTAACCGAACGCGCTAGTTGGACAGGCCAGGCTACAGTTATGCCACGGCCACGACATCATGTACCCATATCGGCATCCCGCCCCAACTCATGGATTCGCTCGCCGCTGGTCGCCTTAGACCAATGTCGTGGCCGGTGCGGTTAGGATCTCGAGCGCTTACGCTTAGCGATCAGGGTGCTCAGCCAAGATGCCAATCGCTAGCGCTTAGTAGCGTAACGTAGTTTTCCCTCTCTGTCACTCTTTCATATTAGTGCGACAAAGACAGTTAGCTGCGATTAACGATGAAGCGCTAGCGCTTGGCAACTTGGCTAAGCACCCAGGGACCTATTTCTCGAAAGCTTGTAACTTGTAAATTCAAGCGGAAGTCCTTATCTTATGAATAGTGTTAAAAAGAGACTTCCACTTGTAACACAAGTTACAAGCTTTTGAGAAACGGGCCTCAGGGGGGCTACCACGATGTACTAATGCAATTCAGTTTAGGACCTACATTTAATTACGATGTGTCAGTGCCATAGAATAACTGTCAAAAATTGACAAGCGGACCCTGAACTGAATCGCATAGAGGTCATGGTAGCCCCCTAAAGGCCTTAGGGCCTTATCACACTTGCGATTTACAAGCGAGGCCAAAGCGAAGCGTACGCGCGGCGTGTTCGTCGCGTGCCCGCAACCAATTCGCCGCGATGGTGTCGCGATTACGCCGCGACCGCGTGACGAATACGCCGCGACTGCGCAGCGAGTTTGCCGCGTCAAGAGTTAGTATCCATTATGTAATAATAAATCTTATTAGTGACTGTCCAAGACTCCGATCACTCTGAGTGATTTACTGGCGGCTAAGCAGCGTATTCGTTACGCGATCGCGGCTAAATAGCAACGCACTCGCGGCGAGTCGGTAACGGGCACGCGACGAACACGCCTCGCGTACGCTTCGCTTTCAAATCGCTTGTAAATCACAAGTGTGATAAGGCCCCAAAGCGTTCAAAATTGATGCTGCCATGTGTAGGTACATAAACCTTGGCATTTTTGCTAAATATTACAAGACATAAATATTTCGGAGTTGCAAAAAATATAAATTACAAATACCACAGATAGACAATAAGGAACTTGATGGAGTCAAATCGGTTATTTTATTATGAAGATGTTTAATGCTTACGATGCTTAAACATCATGTACATTTTTTTATTTGTCTTTCATCGTTGCTTGTTCATTTCTCATTTCCTCAAAGGTTAACTGGAAGAGATCCCTGAAAGGGATAAGTTCGCCTTTGTTGTCAAATTGTTTTTGTCTGTGTTTCCTGTATTTCTTTTCTAATGTACAATAAAGCTTATACATACATAGGTGCATAACATACTTATTGCGGGTGTAGATAAAATATACCTTTTATATTTTATTTATTTTAGGGATAACAAATAACTACACAGTATGGGTTACATAAGAGCTACAGAAAGTGTGATTTACAATAATAATGCAATGGATCACATTGATTCCAATAAGAACGGCTCCAATAAACATATGTCACGTTTTCAATTACTTGAGAGTTCATTTTTATTTACAAACTAGTTGCATAATATTGCCTAGCGATGTGGGTTGTCCTGCGACCCTATATAACATGGACGACTAACGCCAGCTCAATAATGCCCCCAAAAACAATGGTTCAATTGTGCCAAGATGGGCAGGACGTAGCGCTTTTCTTAACACCGCGCATATTTCGACGCAACATCTTTGACAAATGTTTATAGAACATAGTTAATCAAAACTTTGATGGACCAATCATAACTATGTTTAAATGGCGGTTTAAGTTTTTATAGGTTGATATTGAAATTCATTACCGTGGGGGTGACACTTGTAACTAAAATTCAGGACCGTTTTTGAAAGGCAATTGATTATGGCGTGCGGCTTCCTTGTTTTATTTGTTCGTAGGGGTTGTCAGTTCAAGAGGACTAGCATATAGTGCGCGACAGTAAATCGCGGCTTTCGGCTAGGTACCAGTCTCGTTTATAACTGTATCGATGAGTTAGAAAGAGACCCGCTGACCCGAGCCGTGAAAAGGCCGCGGGTTTGTGCTAGGATTTGGCGCTTCGGCCTGACTTTGACTAAACTTACTACTCAATTAGGAATACGAGTACTACACCCTAAATTAGTGTAGGTACGTTAGTTAATATTTTAATTCGCGGGTAAGTCCCTATTTTTTTTTAAATTATATTTATTAACTTAGGCGTTTAACACGAGATACCCATATCCAGTAAGTATTGATCTGCGTGATTAGTCTAGTGATCGTTATCAACGTGCGGTATTGGTGACAAAGTATGGTTGACATAAAAATCAAATACACAGACATTTTATCAATTATTAAAATTTAAGAAATTATAGTCATATTAATTTTAATAATTCATTAATTTCATTACCTACACATACATTAATCACTTATTCAAATTACACTGATAAAACGACTAAAATGACAGACCAGAAAAACAGCAACATCTAGTTGATAGTGCAAGTTATGCAAGAAATTTTCCGGAACTTCTCACAGTAAACAGATTCGGCTGTCAAAAGTTCACGTCAAATTGATAAATCCATTTTATAACACTGGTAAGATCCACTTGAAATATTACTTTGAATTTATTAATTTTGATTAAAATAAAAACTTCGCAGAATGTCATTTAAAGTACTATCATGTGTCATAAATTATGTAATGACATTATATTTTTTATTTTTTAAAGTAGGATAAAGTTTGTATTTATCCTAAGAAGAGTACTATTTTTTTTAGAGTACGAGTAATAGAACAAAATTAGCATTTTCACATTTGTTACTTTTTTGGCAACCATAGCCATTGCCACGGAAAGTGCACGTAATTAACGATCACTAGACTGATTCGTTTTGGCTTACTCCAGATTTTTTTTATTGATGAGGAGTTTTTGCCTATGAATAGCACGATTAATATTAATATTACACATAGCCAAGTTGGTAGTGACCCTGCCTACGAAGCTGGAGGTTCCGGGTTCGAAACCCGGCGAAGGCATTATTTGTGACCTATTTACCAGAAATATTTGTTACTTGGTCATGGCTGTTTATTTATTTAAGTGTCTATATGTATCTAATATATATATCGTCACCTGGTACCCACATCACAAGCCTTAATTGAGCTTATCGTGGGACTAGGTCGGTTTGTGTATGATGTCCCAACATATTTATTTATTTAATTTTTTAACAGTTGTTGGAAGCGTTGGACGATATTAACACGTTCAAGGGCGTAGCTGCTATAGCATTCGGGTTAAGGCCCCCTTTATATGACACAAATGCTATAGCAGTCTTTAATCATCCCCCTTTCTTAACCAGAAATGTTAGAGAATTCGCTCCGCTATAGAAAATACCCATAGTCCTCGGCTTACTGTCACGTTGTACCAAACCTGGATAAGATTACTGTCACATCACATGATTTTTGCTTAGTTTTTGAGTAAGCGACAACCTCACCTCCTTGCCCTCTTTTTACGCGCACAAATGCTATAGCAGTCGCGGTAATATGGGGATTTGTTCAGATGTGCGGCATGTGCGCCGGGAGAGAGCAATACATAAGATGATGTTTAAATCGTTGTAAATACTGTTTTTATCTATTATTTCTATATATTTTGAATACGTTGCTGTAAAGAATTTTAGTAGGTATTTATTTTTTACTCTGAAATTAATTGGAGATGGATTTAAATATGCGAATGGTAAATTAAAATATTTCCATCAATATGTTCGCCGTTGTGTTTCGCTTACGTTTTCAAGAACTTAATATGGTCGATAATTGGCTCTAGACGTTTAATACTGTTTGTTTACAGCATAACGGGAGCATAAATACATTATTAGTCAAATATATCTGTAATATTTGTAATAACTAGACGATGAAAAAATAGAACACGAAAAGTTTGTCGGGTTGTTCGAAGAGGCAACTGATAAATCTTCGGAAGAGGTTTTAAGTGTCGAGGAGTCGGAACTATCAGCTAAAGAATGAGAACTGGTGTGGCAGGACAATGATATAGAATTTCACTGGCATATGTAATCGACTCCTGACTAAGTTATTCTATAGCAGTCGAATGCTATAGCAGTATGCGTCCTTAACTACCATATTTCTCATGTGTCATAATGGCACGGATGCTATAGCATGTACAAAATTTCCATACAAATTAATGTGTCATTTTTGGTCGGAAGCCAAACTCCTTACCGTCCGTGAACGTGTTAAGGTGTTTTTACGCTAATTGATAATATTTTCCTACTAAATTGGAAGCAGAGCAGAAAAATCAGCAACATCTAGTTGATATTGCAAGTTATGCAAGAAAATTTCCGGAACTTGTCACAGTAATTAAGCAAAACTTTGTCTTTCTCATTTTGCGACGGTTGGCATTTATTACTTTTCATCAATTATTTATAAAAAAGGTTAAAATAATATTAGTTATTGGGATTTGTAAATTGAAAATAACCAATCTTCAATTTTGGAATTATTAGCCAGATACACAAAATCACATTGAATTGCCGACTCAGAACAGAAACAGCAAGTTAGTATTATAACCCTTACACTACACTTTGTATTTATCTAGGAAAGCAAAGATCCACTACAACTTTTCACTGACTATTCAAAAACTTTCTAACAAACATTTAGTAACTCATCATCATCATCATTTCAGCCATTTATCGCCCACTGCTGAGCATAGGCCTCTCTTCTAGTATATACGCCACTCATTTCGGTCCTGTATGCTTAGCACATGATTGGCGCGACAGTATCTCGCCGCGAGATAGTCTATCCGTCCCTCTTTTGTTAATATAGCTAGTGAAGGACTCAAGGACGGGAGATCTATCTCGCGGCGACATACTGTCGCACCAATCATGTGCTGAGCCTGCTGAGCCAATCTAACCCAAAAGTGTCCCGCAATCTTACGAATATCGTCGACCCAACGAGCCAACGGACGCCCAGGGGCTCTTTCATCCGAAAAAAGCCACCGCTTTTGTAACTAATGCAATATTATGTGACTATAAAAATCACAGAATTAGATTTGGATAGAAGAAACAAGTTCATTCATTTGTATGGCGGCCGATCGTGTCAGATTTTGTAATGAAGTTGTTACTTGCCTGTGATTTTAAATATGTCTCAGGCCCTTGAATATGCATAGTTTTTTGTGTTGTTGCAATTAATATTACTTAATTATTAATGTTTCTGTTCACTTCAACTTACAAAATTTGACGCCCGAAAGCTGCAAGCTGCGATTAAAGACGGACAACTCGGTAGATTTTACTGAGTTCATTTGACACGCTAAGTAGATACGTTCGCTTGATCTATGGTATATGTATATGACATCTGTGATAAAAATGCACTTTACACAATAAATTACTGTACTTATTATTTCTGGCACCCTAGTGAAAAGGGGTATAAATCGAAATTTGCCACTTTACAGTATGCTTAGCATATGATAGGCGCGACAGTATCTCGCCGCGAGATAGACTATCCGTTTCTCTTTTGTTAATATAGCTAGTGAAGGATAGGAGATCTATCTCGCGGCGACATACTGTCGCACCAATCATGTGCTAGGCCTACAGGAGAGCCAAAAAACGATTGGCGAAATTATTCAAAATTACTGTGCCGAAATGGCTAAAGAATTAGAATAACTTTAAGTGTACTTTGAGTAAATACAATGCGCTCTTTCACATGCCGTCATTAGTTTATGGCTAAAATCAATAGTTTAAAAAAAAAATTAACTTGTACCCGCTGAAATAAATGCTATTTAGGAATATAACCAAATTAGTACCCCTTTTCACATATATTGGACATTAGTGAAAACGGGTATACATTTAACTTATTTTATAATAACTCTTTTTGAGATATACTTTTACGAAAAAAAAATTGCTAAGTTTGTTTGTGAAATTAATTTTAATGGCATAGCATGTACGTATACAATATAATCTCAAAAAACCGACTTATACCATTATGCACAAAATGTTAGTAACGTGTAAAAGGGAATAACAAGATTTATATTAATCACTTTATTCAATTGTATCCAAATTCTATGAAATAAGTTACAATAAAAATATTTCTTTTTTCCATTTAATATGAGAAATTATTTCCTTGAATTAGAAAATATTACTTCTTTTCAACAGCCAAAACACAACGCATCATAAAATGAAATGTTTTTAAATTTCATAGTACCAAAAAATACCATAATGTAGCATTTATTTATTTATTATTATCAAAATCGTGTCATAATATTTTTTTTGCCATGCCTTATTTTGCTAACACGGTACTCTACAAAAAACCTAAATAGTACAAATAGTCCTACTGTCCGAATTATAATTTTATGCCCTGGATGTCGTGCGCGCAGCTAGGTAGGTACGTTCCGTAACGCCAGAATGGCAATTTTGTATCTTATCGAGTCACCTAAAATAACATACTATTGAAAATCGATATTTTATAAAAAAAAACTAGACATATAGCCTATCGTAATGTACATTACGATACAACTGTGAAAAAAAATAAGTTCGAAATAAGCATAAATATATCAAAGCACGACCGAAGGGAGTGTTTTAAATCGACACGATTTACGGATTTCATTTTTGCATGTGTATTGCACGACATTTTTCAGTACTGATGGCCTTCCGAAGTTTTCAACCAGGCAAGATACGAGTATAAACGACTCCTCGCACTATTGTGTAAAGAAGTTATTTCAGTTGTTTCGGATAAAAATAGTGACGTTGCACTGCAGTACTCTGTATGGAATCTTAATGAACAGACTTTAATCGACGAGTATAAAAAGCCTGTCACTATTATGTTCTATCGATTATAAGTCTTATAAAAGTTGTATAGGTAAATATAGGTACGATCAACTTGAATTATTGTGTTAATTATACATTAACTTTATTAATTTCGTTAGTAGACAATTTAAAAAAATATTGTGATAATATTGTTTTCATTATGTTAGCATTCGTTAAAAATGGCCAGGCATGGTTTCCGGGTGGCTGTTTTGAAATTGTTCTAATCACATATTTCTGGAGTAATATAGATATAGTAACAGCCATAGAACAGCAGCAAATACTCGTAGAAGGCTATTATAGCGCGCTTTCTATATTACCTAGATCATTAAGTAAAATTGTTATTACAATTTAAAAAAAAAGTATTTGTGTTAAGTAATTTAAAATTGTCAACACAAACTAATATTACTAACATAGGTATTAACAAATAAGCAGCAGAATTTAACAGCTTGAATTTGAAAAAAAATACAATAGTTTATGAAAATCATTAACCACTAAGTAAATTAAATTTTAAAAATTAACACTATTTTGAACATTGTAACGAAACTTAGTGTAAAAGGGTACAACTTAGTACAAATCCGTCAATTTACTGGTGTTAAATGTTAAGTAATACTTTTCAATTTAGTGCAAACGGATATAATTCCCGCAAATGGATTGTATCACATGTAAAAAACTGTAATTCTAAGTGATTAAAGTCGACTTGTACCCGTAACAACATAATTTTATTCGTGAATATGGATTTATGTCGAATTGTATTTCAAAAAATGTTTTTATTGTTCGTGTAAAGTGATTTAAATACACATGGATCCTCATTATCCGAGTGACCATCAAGAGAATATGAGTAGTTATAGCGTTACACACAACAAAAATCCAAACGCGTAAAGCTTAGCTACACTAATACCTTTTGTAACTTTACAACGATATACTTTTTTTTGATAGTAAGAATTTATTTCAACTTATACCTAACACTGCATGGTCATTTGTGTTAGTTATACCATATTACACGACCGTAACTCTGTCAATTTACGTGATATCTTAGATCCTTGTACACCAACAGATGCCATTTTTTTTGCAATTTTTTGGTATACATAACTCAATTTGGCCAAAATTCGACTTATACCCCTTTTCACTAGGGTGCCAGATTTTTGATGTTAAATATTACCTATGGTGAGAAAATTTCTCATTCCAAATTGAGGGCCTACCACGGAACACTATCCACGACCGACGTATGTTGCCTCTCTCTCGCAATTGTAAATTCGTACCTATATGTGACTGGCATGCAACACGTCGATCGCATGTCACGATAGGTCCACTGTTTCAACCATTAACCAAAAACGCCGCAGCTTAATGAGTAGACTGATAATGAGGATAAATGTCGTTGAATATCAAGTTAATATTATGCTTATTTAATAGATAAATCCTGGTTAGTAATATACATTACTATAGAGGCCGGGACGAAAGGCGTTACTGGCTAAAGACATAGATAGGTCTGAGGCGGGCAACCCCATATTTCCGGCAGAGATAGGTATGTATAGTGCTTTTCTCAAACATGCAATGAAATAAACAACAAAACATCAAAGTATTGTTTTTTTATTTGTTGCATAGTGGCAGAATGTCATGATGACTGTGCCATAAATTTATGTGGAATGGAATTAAAAAGAGCACTTTGCCGGCCTAGGCCTTCAATATATTCCAATAACGGCCTCTTGTCCTAGTCGCACCTGAAACGTTATACTTGGCGGCCTATTACTCGTATAAGGAACATAAACAACAATATTTCATTGCATTTTTGAGAAAATATGTATTTAGATAAATCCACTTCTTTTACGAATATTAATAAAGATTTAATATGAGGAATATCTATTATTCATGTGTTAGAATAAAATTTATCATAAAATTCATGAAGGACCCTAACATTTACAAACAAGATTAGATGATCACATTACGAAGTAAATGAAAGGGACATGTTAATTTACTCTTAATTAACAAGGGCTCTACATTTTTACAGAAAGATGTTTTTTAGGCACCTAAACTGAAAATGAGTATCATCATAAATTAAATGGTATCATTATTTAACCGAATATACCTACCATATGCAAACAACGTACTTACGGATGTATATTATGATAATATGTTAATCTTTTCAAATTTAAATTTGTTTTCATAACAATTCATTTGCATTAGTCTGAATGAAATGAAATGAAAAATGAATAATCGTTACATTTCTGAAGCTCTGGCTCGAATCAGTAAAGTAAGATTAGTGTATTTCATCCACCATCGAAAATTAACATACAAAATAATAAATCAATGCGAAATACACACGCCGTTTACACACTAGGGTTTTCACACTAGGGTGTCCCGAATTTAACTTTTTTACGTGAGACCCACCAAAAGCCTCCAAATAAATTGTAGATTACGGAAAAAATAATTAAAACAATTAGATTAAATCTTTAAGGTTCTACCATCGTTTGAAGTTTTCAAATAAAAACTTTTTTAATTCAACTCCCTAAGCGGAAAATTAAAAAAATATGATTTTCATGCAATATAGATATAGATGTAAAACAAGCAATAAAATTAAAAATGAGAAGAATAAATATTTCAAGTAATATGGATTTTTTTAATTATATGTTTCCTTTATTTTTTTATTTAATTTATTTTCATAAAAAAATACTACAATTATGTGTAACGAAACATATTTGTAAACATATTTTGGCACTTAATTATTTTCAGAATAATACAAAAAATCTAATCTTTACACTGCGGTAGAGCCCTAAAGATGACATGTATATTTTTTTACTCGTTTCGGAATGTGTCTAAATTTCCAAAAAAATTATGCCTCTCGTGAAACTGTAGTTCCAAAAAAAATTTTTCATACATTGACGGGACAGCCTAGAGTACACACGTTATCAAATAAAAGTACAAAAAGGAAAGCAATAATGGCAGCTAAGATAAAAAAAATATATATTATTACAAGAACATTAACATATCTTAAGATACTTTATTATATTATTCTCTTGTTGTTTCTATTATTGGATAGGTAATGCATAGTGAACAGAATTAATACGGCGCTTACGTTATTATTCAAATATGGAATATCAAATGTGTTGTATTTATTGTCGCCTGGTCCTGGTACCCATATCACAAGCCTTAATTCTATGCTTACCGTGCACCGTGTGACTAGGTCGATTTGTGTAAGATATTTATTTATTTGTATAAATATTTACTGTACAAACAGCAACACTCCTAACTGACCATTAAAGACAGAGCAGAGAGAAAATGAAAGAGATAAATATATCTATATATGTCAACTTCAAATTAAATAATACACGGGAATGTTGATTGTTCGCAACTTGGTCAAATAATACAAATCGGGTTCCGAAATCTTATGAGACTGGTATCACGACTTCGGCCGAACTCTGCTGACCAATGGAGCGGGCCTTGCTACGGTTAACCAATGATCGCTGGCGGTTTCTTCAGAAGGTGACATTACCATGGTTACGTAATAACAAAAACGATTTTTCCGGAAGCTGACGTTACTATAGTTACGTTATATATAACATCCGGTTTAGTCCTGGAGACGTCAATCTAACTTCAGAGCCGGTAATTTGACTGCTAAGCAGCTATGGAGAAATTTTCGTTCATTTTCCTTTCAACGGCTGTCACTGTCAGATATTTTTTCAAAGTTAGAATTTCAGCCAGAAACTATCAAGTCTCTATTAAACATTTGTATGGCTACTGACAGATTAAAGGATTATAGGTAGACTGTCAAACGTCTATCTACCCTATTTCCACAAAGGTTGCACAAGTATTCAACTAACGTCAACTAAGAGATGTGACGAATGATAATAAAGATAGCAATAGCATTTGTCTCTGTTAATGGAAAATATAATTTAAAATTGCCCGAAAACATGGCTATTTGTAAAAATATCTTGACTTGTAAAAATACCTCGCCTATTAATGTTAGATAAATCATGGCATCCGATTTGAAGAAAACATACTTTTTTTTTGTTTTATATTTTTTGTTACATTAATGAATAAATTCTTGTTGACCTCGTAAAAACAGTAATAAATTACTAAACAGTTTTAGACAAACCTATGAAGAACTGTTGTTATCCAGTTTCCACTAGGAACAACGACATCTAGCGTCTAATAATGGCCGATAGCTAATTCTTAATTTTCGTAGACGAAGGAATCTTTATTATATCAACTAGTTTTCAAATACTGAAATTTTGACGGAATAAAGATGACATATCATCGGGGACCATCGGAAATGTCGCGATCGTGCCTACTAACGAAAAATACCGAACCCATAATATTACACGACCAAATTGCATCCTTTGCCAAGTGACTCAACATTCCTATGTAACTGATATGTGACTGTAAGTGTGATTCTCTTTCATGCAATATTTCCAATTTCTGAAGTGTATACCTAGCTGTGTTGCTGTTTGTACTACAATGTAAATACGAGCTCAGTTTGTTAAGTTTTTTACTTTTAGTTCTGGATTTGATCCAGACAACGAACCCAATTATCCATCAATATCATCGTTCCCCCGTAAGTAGTTAATAAAAAAAGAAAATATACATGCCACTCTATCGAGTAAAACCTCATGTTGCTACCACTGCATCGAACTAACTGTTCATTCATTTGTTCTAAATTCATTTACAATTTTATTTTTAAATCGTATTCGCAAAAGTTATTTAAAAATAGCTCTCTGTTTGTGGCACGAATTGAATTGAAATAGTCTGACTGACAGATTTGTATACTCTGTGCGATTTGCGTAATCTCTATTTCGGACCTTTATTTTTTTATCGATACCTAATTAATCGTGTAGTAGGGTGATATATTGCCGAGCGTTGGTAGCCTGACGATAAAAAAATATTTAACCAGCAGGTTTAAATTTCATCGATCGAATCTAACTTGTGCACGAAATATTTGATATTGACGGTATTTGTTTTACCTGAATTTTACTATGTGCAGAAAAATAAAGAGGTATTCAACGAACGAATTCTCCCAACAAAATATTGCAAGCCTAGCGGCAGGCCTAGACAAAAAGTTATTCTATACGATAAGCGATAAATTAATCAACGTAGGAGAATGACAGATTCGAACGAAAAGTGCCGTAATGATTTCCATACATTGTCATGGTCATGTGACTTATCGCTTATCGTATACGATTGCAGAATGGTATCTTGGATAGGCCTGCAGGTACTCAGTGGGATACAAGGTCAAATGTACCTATAAGTGGTTCGCCAATTATTGGAACTGGTTCCAGAGCTAACCTTAGAGCCCTTATGAGCCTTGCCAAAAGCCAAGTTCAAACACAATCTTAAATGGTTTAGATAGTTACAGCTTTATCTGCGACTATCGTATAATGTCATATTGTGTCGGGATTATGCAAATGCAAACTTTTCTCAAGATTGTATAAAATGTTTATTAAAGGACAATATTACAACCTAGGATACGGAAAAAGTTTTGAGTTTTTATACTCGTCGAATGTAATGTTTGAGTAAAATAAGACTACATTACACTATAAAAACTATTTCCGTCCTTAGGGTCGAAAGTGATTTTTATCGTAACTTAATCGATTCTTTTACTATTCTCAAAGTCGAAATGAAAAGTAGAGTGTTTTTAAGTGTATCTCACTGCGTTCGAGCGCCAGTAATATATACAACTGCCAACATTCATCTGCAACCACCGAGTAGTATCTCGAAAAGCCTATTTTTTTAACCAAATGTTCAACTAAAACTTAACTGTCATAATATGTTTGCAGGTATGCACAATAGGCGTGATAGCCAATTGCCTGAACGTAGCTGTGCTGACTCGCAAGGACATGGCCGCGGCGCCCATCAACCGACTGCTGAAGTGGCTGGCCGTGGCCGACGTGTTCGTGATGCTGGAGTACGTGCCCTTCGCCGTCTACAGGTACCTGGTGAGTGCCTGCTCGTGCCGCTACCAGCTGTTGAACTTTAAGTCGACAGACGGAACCCTCGAGTGGCTGACGTGGCCAACGTGTTCGTGACGCTGGATTACGTGCCCTTTGCCGTCTACAGGTACCTGGTGAGTGCCTGCTCGTGTCGCTACCAGCTGTTGAACTTCGAACCGACAGACGGGACCCTCGAGTTTTCTAAAATTTAAAGGTTTACCGTAGTCCCAATTTTGGCATGATTCATCCTGCTACCCGTGACTTCACACTTGCATAATTATTATAGAACGTGACGGCAACGACGAAAAATTATAAACAAGGAACATCATCATAAGCCTAAAGAGAAAAACTAAGCGTCTAATTTGAGAAATAAACAATTGATGTAAATTAACAATTAATTTACAAACCTTGACGTGGCAAACAAACGAATTCCAAATTAATTGCAGAACAAAAGAATTGACCGAAAACCGCGATTAGTCTTTACTGATTGCAGTATAATAGTCAAGTGACAACAGATTCTAGTGTATAGGTAAATCATTGTTTTTCTTTTTAATGTTCCGTAACTATAGTAAAATGAGTTTCTGTTACTAAGGCTCCACTATCTGTCTGTCTGTCCGTTTGTTTACCAGGATATGTATCATGAACCGTGATAATACGAGTATAACTAATGAAATTTTCACAGATGCTGTGTTTATGTTGGCGCTATCACAACAAATACCTACTAAAAAGTTGAATAAAATAGTTGTAAATGTTTAAGAGGGCTCCTATCTAACAAACGTGTTTTTATGATAAATTTGATAATGGTACGGAACCCTTCGTGTGCGAAACGGATTCACACTTGGCCGGATTTTTATCCGAAATGTCGGACTACATGTTGCTATCTCAAAGTACTTCAGTATTTATCTGTCCATTGAACTGTAGCTAATTGAGACACGAAATAATATTGGACGTTTCCACAAAAATACGATGGAAAAGAGTTGTTCTACTAATATAAACTTCCGATTTCCGATAAAATACGGGTTTTCCTCCGGATTTACACCAACACAAAAGCAAGAGTTATTGCGAGAAATCGAGGTCTTAAAAAAAATGTGTTTCAATAAAGAGATTTAAATTATTTTTACAAAAAATATATTTTACTTTAGAAGTAAATAAATAAATAAATATACATATATATACAAGCTGTACTTAATCTCTTTCTGTTTTCGCGTGTGTTGCGGATTGACTTGCCAATAGATAGGACTACGACAATTGAATTGAAAATGTGCTTTTGTTCGTTTCTTTTTCACGGTTTCATGCTTTAAAACTCGTTGCCGTTTTCGATGGAGAATGAAAACTGTTATTAATGGTTGTCCATTAAATTGGCATTACTTAATTTTAGAATTATAACTAACGTGAGACTCAAACATATTTAATTATTGATCAAACGGGTTAGGTACTAACGTAATTGTAGGCGATAATTGCTCGACATGATTCGATCCATTTAGGGGATTCGCATCATGGAGTTCCCGCAACCAAAGCCCAACGTGTACTGCGGGCATTACTTATTTACTCACGTATATACAATTTTCTCATGAAATGGTATAAAGGAAAAGAAATTTCAATAAAAAATTGACCGAGTTTGCGAGGGGCAGTGCACGAGTAAAAAAAAACTCTGTCAGTTTTGTAATAACAGTAACTAAACATAAAATTACAATAATCATTATTCATATAATATAATCCAGCATCAAAAGCTCCACTAAAGCGGATTTTCCTCAAGTTTCATGCTGTCGTTATAGAACTAATATCGATTTATCTTTCTCTTAAGAACCCGCTAATTGGATGCACAATTTCTTGAAAAAGCTATATAATAAAACCCTGAAAACTCATAACATTATCTTATGACACATAAGATAACCTAGTTAAATTAGTTCGTCGCCGAATAGTTTATAGGTTGGAATAGTTTACAGTGCGACGCGCATGATTTTCGCTTGAAGTTGCAGGCGTCAATTATTTTATATTAATTTTAATTATATTTTTTTTTATGTAAATTATTAAATAACTATTTATCATTAAGCAGGCCTTATGCTTGTTTGCCACGGTCGTGGTATAAAACAATATATCTTGGAATTGATCGCTTCCTCCTTTTTTGAAGTAATTAAAAAAAATGAGCTACGGTGGTTCAATTTCAGTAAAAAAAACATCATCGAGCACTAGTGTATAGGTAATTTCACCAGAGTTGAGCTGAATGATTGAACTTGACACACCCATCCAAATGAAGTACTAATTGAAAAAAATGTAGTGAATGAATGAATGACTTGCGTCAAAATACTTATTGAAGCCAATCACTGAAATTTGACACACCCATCCAAATGAAGTACTAATTGCAAAAAATGCAGGGAATTAATGAATGCCTTGCGTCAAAATACTTATTGAAGCCAATCCCTCTTGAACAAACTTTTTGGTCAATTTCCCCGTGTGTTTACAAGACATGTTGATGTGTGCGTGACCTCAACTCTTGTGGAACTATCTATACCATATCACCACCCAATAGTATATACCTACAATTCGTAAGTAGAAAGCAAAAAAATGTAAACAAATCTAAAAACATGTATTATTTCATAATCACGCACTTTTAGAACACAATATTGGTTTTATTACCAACTTAAAACCTTAAACCTTGAGTTCACATACATTTTTAGTTAAGTTATTGATATTTATTGTATTAACTAAAAATATATCTGCAAACGTGTTTCACGATACGTAACAAAGACGTCCAATGCTATGGAAAGTCAGCCATATTTGTTTACTTGATTTAGATTCTACTGACGAAGGGTATAGTAACCTAGCCTATTTTGTAGGTGGAAATTAGTTACCTTGTGTATGTATAGTATAGTCTGATACTTATGTCAAATGTACCTACCGTAAACTTCTACAACTTTGCCAGTCATCGGGCTTATTTAATAACGACTTAATGTAATGATGAAATTGAGTAGTAGATTTTTTTCTCTCTCTTGATAATGTCAAACGATTCGAAAATGCTTATTAAAAAGCTTACTTGAATAAAGAATAGTTTGACTTTGAGTTAACTAAACCGTTCTACTGCGAATTTCCTGCTATTTCGAACGGTGTTTATAAAATATTGATATCCAGAAAAAAATGTTAAATACGTTAACAAAAACTTTGCCATGTTATTAAGTTTCTATGTTTTTATTAACGTATGTAACTAAAGGTTTCAATAAATCATAGACAATATTTTAACGTAAGTACAATGAATTTGTAAGTACAAAATAATTATGTCCTTTCTAATGTAGGTACTCACCATATTTTTATAAATGTCAATGCTGTAAGCGCCATCTGTACTGCATGGCTCATTCGCAATTCGATTTCAATTTGTGAGTTACACTAAATAAATTACGAAATCCAGTTTTGATGAATTTCATTATATTATTAACGTATCTTTAAATTGTTTTTTTAATAATTAGCGTAAGCACCAGCCATTTCTTGCACTACAACTATAATCACAGTTAGTAACTATGTGTCAAATAGACCTCTCAAAAATAAAACAAACAAGATAAACATTATTTTAATAGGATGATTAACTAAAAATGTTAAATTCGTTTTTGGGCCCTCCTGACAAATCGTCATTTGGTGGTTACATTAATTCATATTACAACCTGACGATAATATTTCTAATAATGTGCATTGTTTAATATTATCTCTAATAAGGAATCACGTGTAGATTAGATGGATGTGTATTATATACCTACATATATCACTGACTTGAAGATAAACAAAGTTTCATATTCAAGTTTACGGTAACTGCAAAACTGTATAGAAACTTGTGCATGAATGCTGAGATGTAGACACAGCACATAAACCAAGTTCAGACGAGACGGCATTACGATGCGACTAACCGCCTAAATTGTATTACAAAGGACCCCAATTTGAATACCGTGTGACACTTACTGCTTTTCAAACCACTTATGAGAATGAAATATGTATCATAGTATTGTATATATTATACACACCGTGCTGTACAGCGGGAAATTCGCAGTCGACTGTATACTTAACTCAATTTCGTCATTTTGGCGGTTATTTTAATTCTATAATAATAAATAAATAATAAATGAAGTAAATATCTTGGGATATCTTACACAAATTGACCTATGTAGTCCCACGGTAAGCTCAATTAAGGCGTGTGATGTGGATACCACGCGACAATATATATAAATTATATAATAGATAGATACATATAGATACTTAAATACCATAAAACTATCCAACTATAGCCCAAAAGCTCCCAACTATGGTCCAAAACTAAGTCAAATATCTTCGATTTAGTGTAATTATTATATTATTGACGCAGTTGTTACACAAAGTCTCCTCATTAATGATTAAAAAATTTAGATAAAACTAAAGTAAAAAATTTCCATTGATGCTTAATTACGAGTTGAACGTGTGGATCATAGATGTAGTACTATTATAGTTGTATGGTTTTACGGTACATAGATAGCCATGACTAAGAAACAAATAATATATATGTGTATTTATTTCCCTCGCCGGGATTCGAACCCGGATCCTCCAGCTTCGTAGGCAGGGTCACTACCAACTAGGCTACGGAGGCTGACAAATATTACAACTGCAATTAGACAGACATACCTAGTATAGACATTCTCCTGCGATCGCCAACCCGTTTGCCCAGCGTAGCGATTATGAGCACGTTCTAATGAGTCTATGCTTATAGGCAACACAAGAGGCCTACATCTAACTAGCTGCGGATTGAGAGAGGCTGATGATGTGATGTGATACACTTTTGCTTTTCAGATCTTGCCTGAGAAACTAGACTTTCCCTATGGCTGGGCGATGTACCTCCTCTTCCACATGCACTTCGCGCAGATCATGCACACTGCCTCGATTTGTCTCACTCTGTCACTTGCAATATGGCGATACATAGCTATCAAGTGAGTACCTAATAAATCTATATCGTATTCATATAGGTACGATATAATTACAAATATACTCTCAATCGTATCTATCACCAATATTTTACTGGTATACTGGTAAGTGTAGTTCATAACTAATATTAGGTAACATTTTATATTTTTTTGTGCTAACATGGTCATTGACATTATTATTACGATTTAAAACTGAGTAACCATGTAAATTTGTTTTTCGAGCACCCGATATTTTAGCGTTCCAATTACTATCTTTATGCTCTTGATAAAACCAAATTAACATAGTAAATAGCTCGTCTTGAATCTTACTTTTCTATAGCTTAATTTATGTTGTAGGAAAGAAACTATTAGGAACCAATTAAGTATATTTTTAATTTTTTGTTTATTTTCTTCGAAAATATTAACTAAACTAAAAATATTGCGAGTGTAATTTTAGCATATTTGTTTTAATTCAAAGTTTACATTACAAATGTGCCGTATTTAAATACCTTATTTATGTATAGTTTTTACTCAAAGTAAATCCAAGTGCTATTTTCGTAGAATCCAGAGCTTAGCTTAGGTATCTGCTTTTTAGAAACATTGGATACCTACTTATTTTCTTTGTCAACCTACAAAGTTTTTCAATTTAATAGATACCTTAAGTTTAATCTTGGTTCCAGTTTTTATTAATTACATATAGATGCATTTTATATGTAGGTACATTATTATGCACTAAAGCTTAGGTATTAATTAATTCTTAGTTTAGAGTTTCATCAAATTTTATTTTTAGGTACTCGGACCGAAGTCATATTCTTTGTACGGAAAGACGATGCAGCATAGCAATATTAACATCTTTTATTCTGCCTCCGATTCTCTGCGCACCTACTTTCATGGTAAGTAATTTAATATGATGCATATTGCAATATTGCACACAATACGTCGATATGATATTAACATAATGTATCACACACGAGAAGAAATGGAAAATATGAAATTCTTTCTAGCACCTTCCCTTTGCTGGCGTATATGTGTTGCATTTAAAGCGTCCTATTTACAAATAAGAGTCCTTTAAGGAACGCTACGTGTGGTGACGGCAGTAAGAATATATTTGTCACCACCCGAACTCCTCTTGCGGGTGTCGTAAGAGTCGACTAAGGGATTGAAGTGTCACTGACCACTATTATTTGATAAAAGATTGATGATGGGCAGTGCAGCAGCGTCATCATAGTGGACACATTACTACGGCCAATCCGCTTGCCCAGCATGGCGATTATGGGGATTTACCTCCTAATGCGTTTATACGCATAGTTAATAGGAGAAGCCTACGTCCAGCAGTGGATTATCATAGGCTGATGATGATGATGATGATGAAGCAACGCTTAACTGTCCCCTGAGATCCGGAGGCGATTTTTTGGCTGTCCCCATAGTGAAAGTTGCTAAGCATGAACGTTCCCAACAGGTGACCGTACCCTGTTCACTAGCTGCATGACCCAATATTCAACTAGAATTTAATGATATGAATAAAATGTTCTCTTAAAATTATTAAAAATGTACTAATTAAAATATGTACTTTCATTAATACTGTTTTGCTGTTTTTAACGAGCACCTTTGCTTTGTATATTTACATAATAAATGCGATATATTCGAAAATTAGTACATGCAAAGCTAAAACATGTTTCTTAGTACAGAATATAATTAAATATATTATTAATTTGTATCCCACTTTTATCACCAGTCTATAAATCCCGGTATTTTGGTAGGCTTGCGTGCGGATATAGATCCAACATGTATAGGCACTTGGGAGAATTTTGCTGTGTTATTCCAGTCACCCGCAGCCCGCGAACGCAGTAATGTGTTCAAACCGTCGGGATGTGGTAGTTAAATTAATTAATGTACATAATATAATCCTTTATAATAGTTACATTTCATAAATAATTATCACGATAACCAAAGACAATATTAAAATAGACATAATAATATACCAGCAATCCAGAAAACGCGTGTTCAAATCTCGCAATAATCAGAGCTTTTTGCAGCTATTTTTTTCTACGGTAAGCACACCTAATAATACATTGTAAACTAGATATTCGTCGGGTTAGAGGCAGAAATAACTATTTCCTTGAAGTAGGTTTTGACAAATCATATTTTATGCCAGTAGCATAGAACACTATTTGTTAAAAGTAGTTTTACCAAAATAGTTGGTTCTGCCTTTAAACCGGCATTGTGTTTAATAGAGAGGGATATTTTTGTTAGGTATAAACGGCCGGTACCTGTTGTTTATTTTAGAAACAACACATAATGTTAATTCTAAATACTTAGGTAAATATCTTGAAATACTAAATCTCAATTGTATTCTACTTATTCGATATTGGCATTGAACAAATCATTTTTATTCTTTCAACAGGTCTTTGATATTCACACGAAGAACGTTACAGATGTAAATGGTAACCCAGGCATCGCATATCACGTCGACCCAGAATTTAAAGGAACTCTTTATCAAGCAAATTTCTGGGTTCACGGAGTCATCATAAAGCTCCTGCCGTGCTCCATATTGACAATTATTAGTATATGGCTCATCCGAGCTCTATACAGTGCCAACAGGCACCAGAAAAATCTGAGAACCAATACTGGTTGCCCTGCGGCGGAAAAGATGGTCAAAAGACAGCTGAAAGCTGACAAGCGCACAGACAGGACAACAAAGATGTTATTGGCTGTTCTGCTGCTATTCCTTGTCACTGAACTTCCTCAAGGGATTTTAGGCTTGATGAGTGGCTTGTTAGGGTGGTGCTTCTTCAAGCGCTGCTACGACCTTTTTGGGGAGTTGATGGATTTTCTGGCGTTGTTGAACGGGGCCATTAACTTTGTGCTTTACTGCTCCATGTCACGGCAGTTCAGACAGACCTTTCGACATATGGTGCTACAACCACCTCTCGCGCGCTGGCTGCCACCGGTGCCCTCACACTCGGACTCGCACATCCAAAACACGTATGTATTTATTAATTTGTAATTATCACATTTCATAATCTCTCGTTATTTCGGTACCTATTCATTAATATAATATGTGATATTATACTGTTAAAATGTAATTGAATCAGTAACATGCATGAATAAATTTTATTCGTTTCAACCCTGGGCTCATTTCTAAATGTTTAGGTGTCCTGTTAGCATTATAGAGATAAATTGGCTTGTAGTTAGTGGCTGCTACAAACTTAGTTGGCATGTCTGCGATTTTCTGCTTATACATGTTCATGAAAAGTTTTTTCTTGCCCATACAGGTGCACGGAAAAAATAAAAAGATAACTTCAACAAGCTGTGAATAAAATGTGTTAGCGTAAGTAAACAGGATCAGTAACTAGTTGCCCTAAATTTATTTTTAAAAGACTGCATTGGATTCACAAGTGTATAACATGGATACTATCTTCCACACCTAACTTGTATCTCAACTTTTTTCTTTTTATGCATGATATAGCATTCTTATGTGGCTACCGCTTAATTTAGAATTGATTACACAATAAGTATAAGGCACCCGTATGTAAATTACCTATTTAATTTCTGCTTAAGCCCCAAGTCTGATGAACATTAGTCAGCGAGGATTAGCTATTTCCATGACGTAAGTCATGTTAAATTAGTAGGCAAATAGCTCATCCTCGCAATCGCACTGTTGTTGAATCACAGGTGATCTATTGCAGAGTTCGAATACGTGTTGAAGTTCGAATACGTGTAGGTGTTCCGAATTTTGGGCATAATAAGATTAGACTGGTCTGCTTTGGCCATGACCACGTTGCCGTAGTTAATAACATTTTAGTATCAACCGAAATTTAAACTCTCGTATTAAATTTTTCCCGACGCTATGAGTTTTTCATACCAGAAATGTTTTTGTTCATATGTTGAATATATTTTTTATTTCAGAGCAAAGACATCGTTGCCGTGAGGGCGACGAGCAAGACCGGAGATGGCTAATGTAATGCGTGAACACTTCCTGTGAACGAGCCTCTCAAATAGTGATAGTGAAAAATCGCACATGAAAGTTTTGATCGATTCTCATTTCAAAATAATTAGTGCGTGCAATCTGATCTAATATTAATATTATCATGTTGCGTGGCCATGTTTTATGGTGAACAAACAGTGGACATTATAGTTATCAATTTAAGGCTCAAACTTTTTGGAGACACAGTGAACGCCAATTCTAATTCAATTCCTTTCTTGTATCAATGGCTCAAGATCAAATGACGGGTCTACGAAAAGAACATCTAGTCAGTTTTTTTAACTTATGCACGAAAATGATACTTTTCTGCACACCTGCAGATAATAATTTTCGCAGTTTTCTGCACGGCCTGTTTGGTACCGCCGAGATACCTAGTTTGATTTTCCTCGCATTATGCATTGTAAAATGTTGTATGATACACAATGTTCAAATGTAGGCTGTTTTCTAACTCTTGTTGGTTTTAAGTTTGTATAATAATTTGTAGTCACCAACACTCGTCCTGAATAAAGCCTACATTCTACATATCATAAATAACTTTTAGCCATTGTCACGTTACCTTATTCGAAGATACTAGTTTTCGAATAATTTAAAACGGGCATTTTCCTCATGGGGTTATTTTATTTATAATCAAGTAAATTTGCAAGTTTAAGGTTCGAAAGTACGATTTTAGATTTTATGTTTACCTATATCATCCGTCAGTAGAATCTAAAAAAAATGTAAACAAATACGACTGACTTTCCATAGCATTGTGTTTGATGTATCGTGAAACACGTTCGCAGTAATATTTTTATGATAATAGATAAACTCCATTTCAAATACGAAGGCCCGATTCCACTTGACAAAGTCATTAGGCGTTAACAATAGGATCAGTGATAGCAAAAGATACCTAGCCAGACCCTTTTGTGGTGTGATATATTTTGCATGCATCGGTGTAAGACACATGCCAATTTGTAGTGGACCAATTAACACGTTCGACGCCGGTGACACGCATATGTGACCGAAAAAACTGTACTCCTATGCCAGTGACACACATACGTGATCAAAGTAATATTATTCTTATGCCACTAGCATTAATCAAGTTCTCACTCCCATGCCAGTGGCATAGAAATACGAACATTTTTGACACAATGCTGTGTCGCCGGCATAGGAGTACAATCTTTTCGGTCACACATGCATGTCACTGGCATAGGATTTCTATAAGATAATTCCGATCGGCATAGTATAAACACTTAGTGAAACAGTACCGGAGGCGAACGTGTTAAATGACAAAAGTTTCGAGTGGTATCGGGCCTTCGTATTTGAAATGGACTATACTAATAAACATAAATAATTTTAACTAAAAATGTATTAAGGTTTAAGTTGGTAATAAAACCAATATTGTGTTCTAAAAGTGCGTGATTAAGGAATAAGGTCAATGCGGGTAATACTGTCTATTGGAAAAGTCCGTCTACAAACTGATTTTCACCCCTAACTCAACAGTATAAGACTCATATGACGGACTTTCCCTACAAATAAAATATGCCGGGATTAGCCAAACTGACCTTAATGCAATTTTTTAGGTTTGTTTACACTTTTTTAAAGGTGCATGCAGACCAAAAGAGCATTCACTGTTTTATCCCCCTACTCTACGAAATTCGATCATTACACGAAACGTGATTCGTTGATTTCATAGAGTGGGGGATAGAACAGCGAATACTCTTTTGGTCTGCATGCACCTTAAGATTCTACTGACGTATGGTATTTATAAGTACCTACCTACTATCAATACTATCTATTCTAACATAATAATGTGTGTGACGATTGTTTGACAGCAAAAGACAACTACGATGTGAAAACGTTTTGTTTTGGACTGTGATTCAATGAAAAATGTGACTGTTTACTCATTACTTTAAAAAATAATTTTAGAAAATCTAACTGTGTACCTATAGAAGGGTTAATATCTGAGCGTTTCAACCGCCTAATTTTGGTGGCATCATATTTGTCGAAGTTTCTAAACGTCTCAATGTTGTACTTCGTCATTTGTATAAGGTGCCATGCCTCCTTCAAATGAGAAAGTAACACATTGCAATGAATAAAAACTTCGGCAAAAATTATGCCACCAAAATTAGGCGGTTGAAACGCTCAGATATTCACCCGGAAATTGTTTAAAATAGTTGTAATTTAAAGCGATCGATAATAGTTTGGGGCGCATGGTGAAATGTTTGATTTTGATTGTGTAGTTTTAAAAAGTGAAACCACGTTATTACTACAAACGAGTAATAAAAATCCTATTGATGAAATAACTTACTTGTTATCACCGACCACCGTTATACTTCATTGTACGTTAACTATCGTGAGATTCAAACATATTTAAATATTTATCAAGCGGGTTACTCACGTAATTTAAGTCGATAATTGCTCGACATGTTTTGATCCATTTAGAGTGAAACATGTCAAGCAATTATCGACTTAAATTACGTGAGTAACCCGTTCGATAAATATTTGAATTTGTTTTATTGTCATTAGAAATATATTGATGTGTCTTTACAATTAAAAATAGAAACACTACTTAATACAATTTTCAGACAGAAATCTCTGTCTGAAAATTGGGTCAAGTGGATAATAATTATTATGATATTCTATGATCATTACTCATAATTATATACGCATTTATATCGCTTCTCGAAAAATATGCAAGCATTAAAATGATAGACCAGATTGTTTATGATGGTCCCGTTTTATCTATTCACTTTCGCACTTACACATACTTGTTAGAACCTGACGGCAACAACGACAAACGATTAAACACGGTACCATCATAAGCCTACAGGTGGATTATGATGGTCCCGTTTTATCTATTTATCGTGCATGTCACTTTCGCACTTATACTTGTTAGAACGTGCCGGCAACGCCGACAAACGATTAGACGCGGTACCATCATAAGCCTACGGGAGGCTTGTGGTGGTCACAGGTTTATCGTTTATCGTGCTACTTGTTAGAACGTGACCGCATCGACGGCAAACGGTATCCATCATAAGCCTACTGATCATGCATGACCACATTTTATCGGGGACACTGTGACCAGTCTTTATTTTTTTATTGCAAGCTTCATTTGTTAGGACATTACTGGACATTACTATGTTACACACATATCTAAATAAGAAGTACACTAACCTATATAACGTCTACAATAACCGTCCGTCCGTCTAGAATGCGGACTGGTAGTACATTATTATTATTACCAATGCCCGTAATTTTTATGCCGGTAATTATAATTACAAATTATGTTTTTAAATACCTAGTTACATTGTTATCGTTAATCATTAGTCGTCAATTATTTAATCATGTACAATTATTGAGGTAATTTATTGCGTGCGTGTAGAAAAATATATGGTATCCTGCCTTTTCGCCGAAAATTGTATTACCAAATTTCGCACCCCAACCAACTTTTGCAGAAGTGTCATTCGGCCTAAAAACATTTGGCAATTAATTATTTTGCAACTATTCCATTTCCCAACCCCATAGTTAGGAAATGAAAATCAAGCACTTAGGTTAGGGTGGATTATGAAAATTTGGGAAATGAAATTCGGCCAAATGACACTTCTGCGAAAAGTTGATTTGGAAGTGAAATTCGGCAATATAATTTTCGGCTAAAAGACAGAGAACCAAAATATCTACCTGCTTAAAATTTGACTGAAATCATTTATTTTATTTTCAATGGAGCGATACACATTTTACTGTGTGGTATTGTTACTAGGTACATTCCAATAATTAAGTAGAAACCAGATTTCCGTTTTGCTTTCAAAATCTTTGAGAGAATATCTATAATAAATCATTAAATTTTATAACTAAAACACAATATTTATAAACAAAAAACAAATGTCGATAAATTGTTTAACTCAATTGCACTACATTCAATGATTGACGACTAACAATTAATAAGCGACCTACGTGTTTAATACCATCTTATAATGAAGCGTGACGTCAATTGAAGTAAACGTCACGGAAATTATGGGCCCTGCCTTATTACAATCATATAAATCGGAGGAAGCTTTCATGTTTTCAATTTTATAAATCCTGATCTTTTGTTCCTTCCTTTATCAAATTAACATAAGTGGGCTTTGAACTTTGAAATAAATACCAAGATTTCTTTTGAAGTTACCTTTATCTTATCAATCAAAATAATAACGTTGGCTATGTTTTATAAATCTGGAAATTTAACTGTTCTACCTTATTTTTTGTATTTTTTACTTTATGTCAAGGCCCAATCATACAGTATTGAATATTTTTAATCTCACGATCTGTCTCCTTTGAAGAATAATGTGAATTACTGCGCAGCAAAATTACAAATCAGATGCATATGTTAAAGGCACAAATTATTGTAATTACCTATTAAAAAAAATATCTTAAACAATACAAACTACAAATATTATGATTTCATACTGTATAAAAAAGAAGGTACGAGCACGAAGCACGTGCATTACTTTAGGTTTAATAATAAAAAATAGCCGCATAGAAAGAAAATAGACGATATTCGTCACATAATTGGATCGAAATTGTTTTCGTTGTCTTGTTTCATACCACTCTGTCACACTTTTAGTTGCGGTTTCGACTCAGTATAAATATAAAAAATTCCGGTGCACTTGTATTTCTTTTTCACGCAAAATTTTGATCCATGGGTACATCAGAAATTGAAAACAAAATATCAATTCATACAAAAATCACCACTGCGTCACGTTTTTTACGGACATAAAATAAGACAACGAAAAAAATCTTGACCCAATTACGCACAGGAGTGTAACTATCTACACTGAAAAAAGTACCTCTCGAAATTATTGTTCGTTTAAGATAATTGCCTACAAACGTTAACACTTTTCAAATTAAATAAATTGTTGTTAAACTCCGTATACGATATTTGTCATATAGTCATCATGTCATCATTGTCACTGTTAAGAATACATGTATATAGGTAAAACAATTACTGAATGTTAAATGTGTCAAAAAGCATATTAAATTTATATAAACAATTACTAGATTTTTTATTGCAAAATAAAAAAGTTGTGGTTAACAGCAATAAGCCGATATTCACATTATCAGCGAGAAATTGTCTGCTAATTTATTATACAAAAGGAATAAAGTAGCCATATTAAAGCATGATCCAGAGCCGATTTCAACATGGGAAGATATTTTTCCTAACTAGTGCGCAAAAACGAACTTTGCGCACTCTTCGCGCGCGCTAATTTCTTTTTTTTGACGCACTTGTTATGAAAAAAATCGTCCCTTACACATGCAAAAACTTTTTTTTAACTCGGGTGATTGTCGCCCTCGTTTCACTCGGGCTCCAACTTTCACCCTCGCCGAAAATAAGTTTTCCCGCACTAGTTAGGAAATGTACTATTGCTACATAATTAGCAAATTCCATTCGCGTGACTAAATCTCATGCTTGTCTAAATTATATAATTAGGCAAGAAGCATCTTCCCCTTGGTGTGAACTCAAGCATTATATTATACAGTAAGTCGCGTAGCGCTCACAACTTTGACAGCTCTGTTAAAGTGTAAAATAAAATAAATTACTCACAATGTCGTAACAGATGTAAAAAAAATCAACTGCGAAAGACTCTGGTTGTCATGGGATTCGAACCCGCTTCCTCTGGAATGCCGGTCCAACGTGCTTCCAATTACACCAGTCGACCTTCTATCGATCATAGCGAATTTAGTCAATGATATTGTGAAGCTAATCACTAGCGACATCTGTACTTAATCTTCGAAGGTACTACAACCTTAAGACACTCAAAGACGTGTGTCTACCACAATCGTCCGCAAACTCGACAACTCTCCGTTGTGTTGAATTTGCTATATAGAGGGCGCTTAAAATTAGTTGAAAATATTTAATTGTAGCTTAATCCTCCTTAATCTTGGATAAAAATTGGGCACACTTATGCTATAAAAACAGAGAGTTCTAAAAGAATCACAATTTTTTTACAACAATTAACGCATGTGCTGCCACCGCCGCATATAATACGTCATCAGCGTTGACTCACTCATCGCACCCGACGCACAGACGCGTCCATAGTAAAGATTGACGTTCGCCCAGTGCCTTCGATGCACATGTGATTTTTGACTTTGTATGTAAATATCAATTTTGTATGGACTCACATGTGCGTCGGCGGCACTGGGTAAGTTGGTTGACTCATATGTGCGTTTGAGCCACACAGTAAAGTGCGGCACCTTGCGAATGTCCAAGCGTTAAGGATAAATTAGATACACTTAATAAGTTATAAATATTAGATGTCAAATACCAAAGAAAAAAGATCGAGATCAGGAACGTCCGACGTGGAAATCGAACCCAATTAAGTACTCAGCTTTCGCGGCTGATGCATGTACCACTCCACTACTCAGATTTCTCGGATAAGTATAATATACCTATACAATCTCTTACAAGGCTAGGCGCCTTTGACCATACTCCAATACATGCATCATGAATGCATCTTATATTATTATCCGGATATCTTTACTATATAAATTATAATTTTGTCAGCCTCTGTAGCCTAGTTGGTAGTGACCCTGCCTACGAAGCTGGAGGTTCCGGGTTCGAATCTCGGCGAGGGCATTCTTTGTGTATTTATTTATCACAAATGTTTGTTCCTTGGTCACGGCTTTGTATGTATCTAAGTATCTATACGTATCTATCTATTATATATATCGTCGCCTGGTACCCACAACACAAGCCTTAATTGAGCTTACCGTGGGACTAGGTTGATTTGTGTAAGATGTCCCAAGATATTTATTTTATTTTTATTTATTTATTTATTTATAATTTAAATTATAAATATAATTATTATAGTATAATTTAGGGTGACTACTTGAAGTAGGAGTCGCGAGACGGTCCTTAATTTCTTTTGGGTAGTATAATTTAGTAGTTGTAATATTTGCTGCGACACGGACCCCATTGTGCGCCATTCCGACTCGCACTTTCAAACTTCGATTTTTTTTATTACCACACTAATTAGATAAGATCTGAAATCGAATCGGAGATCAAAAATGTAAACAAAGGGGTATTCACCACAAAAAAATAATTGCGAGAGGTGGGTAATCTAAAATCATTGAAATACTCTTAAAAAAATGCGCACTTACAGTCACTGACGAAACGTATAGTTTTTATATATTTAACAATTTTTTTATATCATACATTATTTTTTTAATGATATATTTCTCTAGTTTTAATAAAATGTAGGGTGTTTAATTTATACCACTGGCAATGATAAGAAGTTTTAAACATTTGGTTCGCAGTTATAACAATGTACCTACTGAAAAAAATCATAACAAGATGGTGCTCCAACTGACTCTTTTATGAATTAAGTAACCTTTTTTTTTGTTTAGGGGGGGAGAAATGCTTTACGCATACCGCCCGGGTGCGGGAGGGGACCCGAGCGGTTATGTGGGACTCCCGTTTGGCTAATGAGGCCTACGGTATACCCACTAAAAAACCCCCCCATATGCCACCTCGTCGCCTTTTTGGCGGGGTTACGAGAACGCTCTCGCTTACATTCGCAACCCCGCCGGCGGCAGCTGCTTGCCGGCAGCTCCTTCGTGGGTGTCCGAAGACCCTCCACGCTGGCGCGCCAGATGGTTGGGCGCGCCTCCCTCCTCGGTCTCCATGATGCATTGTGGCGGACCCTCCCGAGACCGCCACAAGGAGACTGTAGGTGCCGGAAGATTTCCCGGCACCCGGCGGCATATCAGATCTGTGGTTATGCCGCCGACCACACTTCGGCTGCAGAGGATAGGGCGAGCGGCAACGACAACACCGACACTCCTCTTCCTCTGCAGCCCCACCGACGCCGTTACGGCCCCGCCAAGGTCGCAGGGGGTAGGGAGAGTGGCGCTCCGTAATACCATCACGCCTCTCCCCCTGCGATCCCACCTCGGCCGCAGAGGATAGGGAGAGCAGCAACGACAACACCGACACTCCTCTTCCGGGTGGTCCACCTCCACGCGTCCTAAGCGGGCTCGGTGAGCCCACTTGGAGCGTCCTCCTCGGGCCAGCCGGCAGCCCAAAACTGGCCGGCCCCGGGTGCCTCTTCGCTTCACCGTGGGTGACCAGTCCACGGTTACTGAGCCCCTCCACCACGACTAGGTGGGCACCCTACGGGGGGATGAATTAACTAACCTAACCTAACCTAAAATTTAACATTACAAAGAACATGAATACAGATTTTTTAATAGAAATTGATTTGATTGTAACTATAGATGAAGACTGGAATTCGTTTCCCGACTTACCTAAAGATTAAAGTAACTCACACGACATTGATTATGTTGATTATTACATCATTCTAGTAAATTTTCTAGGTATTATTTTTGTAATCAGGAACCATGGACATGAATAATGAATAATGAATGTGATACTTGTGTATCGAATATACTTTGACTTTCGCGTATCTACACCTAAACATCAAGCATTGTCTTAGTTTTAGCACCTGTAAGGATAGCTTGTAAGTGTGCAAATAAATAAAATAAAGTAAATAACCCATCTCAAAATGCGACGTTAATTTATAAAGGTGTTAAAAAATAAAAAGTTTTATACCCCTGGAATGTCACTTTAACATTGACTTTACGAGTATAATGTCATGTCATTGTCATAGATTGTTTACATTTTTGATCTCGAATTCCATTTCGGAGCTTAGACACTTATAGGGCAACAAGAGAGCTGTATAAGGCAATAATTACACCTTCTACTTAAGTTGTAGGGACGGAGCTAAACTAAGGAATGAGATAGTTATATTCACCTCCCATTCCTTAATATAGTTACGGCCCTATAACTTACGTAAGAACTTATAGGTTTAAGGCTGGCCATCATCATCAGCCTATGATAGTCCAGTCCACTGCTGGACGTAGGCCTCTCCTATTAACTATGCGTATAGCAGCATTATGCGTATAGCATCGTAGAGGTAAATGCCCATAATCGCCACGCTGGGCAAGCGGATTGGCGGTCGCAGTAATGTGTGATGACGCTGCTGCCCATCATCAATTTTTTTATCAAAGAATGGTAAGTGACACTTCAATCCCTTAGTCGACTCTTACGACACCCGCAGGAGGAGTTGGGGTGGTGACAAATGTATTCTTACTGCCGCCACACGGCATAAAACACCAAAAGTTACATTGTTTTGACAGCACACATTTCATCTTCAATCATACACCAGGTTGTCGTATCTAACTTAATTACAAGGCGACACAACGAAGTTAGACATTTCTTTTGTGAACTTTTCCAACATGCCCGAGGGGCGGGAAATGTAACAAAAGAATCCATCATTTCGGAATATAACGGGTGGCTACTGGATTGGGAACCTACACTACACAGTATACACATAACCACACAGTATTCGGGATATACAGTGTGGAAATTAAACTCAGGCCCTGGAGGAAAACTACTTTAAAACCTTAAGCAAGCTCATTTTACTTAAAGGAGACATTCCTTTATTTTTGAAAAGAAACAAATCTGCATTAAAAGATTTCGCCCGGGACTCGAACCAACTAAAATAAAAAAAAACATTATTTATTTTATTATACTAATCGGTAGTATTAATATTCAGGATAAAGTTTCTCAAACAAACATTTGGTCTTAAAAATAAAAATAATCGTTAGATCTAACATCAACTTTATTCGAGTCCCGGGCGAAGCAAGCGAATTTAAAAAATCGATTAATACAGATTTGTTTCTTTTCAAAAATAAAGGAATGTCTCCTTTAAGTAAAATTAGCTAGCTTAAGGATTTAAAGTAGTTGTCCTCCAGGGCCCGAGTTTAATTTCCACACTGTATATGAATTCTGAGGCATTTTTTTATCAGTAGAAACGCGGACGGTTGTTTTTATCTTTCATGAAGACAAACGAACGATAAACAAATTAAGATCTGAAATCGAATTGGAGATCAAAAATGTAAACAAATGGGATACCACTACAAAAAAAAAATCGCGAGAGGTGGGTAATCTAAAATCATTGAAATACTTGAAAAAAAATACGCATTTACAGTCACTGACTCTGACGTATAGTTTTTAAATATTTTACTAATTTTTAATACCGTACATTATTTTTTTAATGATATATTTCTCTAGTTTTAATAAAATGTAGGGTGTCTAATTTATACTACTGGCAATGATAAGAAGTTTTAAACATTTGGTTCGCAGTTATTACAATGTACCTACTGAAAAAAAATCAAAACAAGATGGTGCTCCAAATGACTTTTTTTATGAATTCATAAAAACTCCTAAAGCATTACAAAGTACATGGATACAGATTTTAGTATTTTTATCTACAAATCAATCATTTTAATTTTTTAATAGAAATGGATTCAATTGTAACTATAGATGAAGACTGGAATTCGTTCCCCGACTATTCTAAAAATTAAAGTAATACGACATTGGTTTTCAAACATTGATTATGTTGATTATTTACATCATTCTAGTAAATTTTCTAGGTATTATTTTTGTAATCAGGAACCGTGGACACTCAGCCGTATGTTTTTTATAATCATGTCCAAAAATATGTTAATAATTGTGATACTTGTGTATCGAACATACTTTGACTTTCGCGTACCTACACCTAAACATCAAGCATTGTCTTCGGTTTAACACCTGTAAGGATAGTTTGTAAGTGTGCAAATAAATAAAATAAAATAAATAACCCATTTCAAAATGCGACGTTAATTTATAAAGGTGTTAAAAAATAAAAAGTTTTATACCCCTGGAATGTCAATGTAACATTGACTTTATAATGTCATTTCATTGTCATAGATTGTTTACATTTTTGATCTCGAATTCCATTTCAGAGCTTAGTAGCTATGTTTTAGCACTTTATTAACTGCATGAAATTTTACTGACGGGGTTCTAAAATTAATGGTAGAATTAAAATTTGCTTGGAATGACACTAGTTGGCCCAAGTAAAGGTACTCATGGACATTTTGCAAGATTCTCCGTTTAACTCAATTCTACATGCGGTACTATTGGAGATAAGAATAAGAATAAGAATAATTTATTGAATAATTGAACATATTGCGAAAACACAAATCAAATTATTTATTAACTAAATATTTTGATTTGTACTTTTTTAATTTTTCTCCAGTAGTCACACTACTTAATACTATATAAATTATAAATATTAGATGTCATATACCAAAGAAAAACGACCAAGATCACCTATGGCCGAGGTGGGGATCGAACCCACGTACTCAGCTTTCGCGGCTGATGCCTGTACCCCTCGGCCACTCGGTCTTAGCAACCACCGGTCAAATTTCTCGGGTATATGCAATCCCTTACAAGGCTAGGCGCCTTTGACCATTCTCTAAGGGCAAGCACTAACTACATGCCTGCACCTCCTATTAGAATACTTTACAGTTTTCTAGAATAGCTAGAGAGAGATGGTGCTGCCATCTATTGAACATATTGCGAAAACACAAATCAAATTATTTATTAACTAAATATTTTGATTTGTACTTTTTAAATTTTTCTCCAGTAGTCACACTACTTAATACTATATAAATTATAAATATTAGATGTCACATACCAAAGAAAAACGACCAAGATCACCTATGTCCGAGGTGGGGATCGAACCCACGTACTCAGCTTTCGCGGCTGATGCCTGTACCCCTCGGCCACTCGGCATCAGCCGCGAAAGCTGAGTACGTGGGTTCGATCCCCACCTCGGACATAGGTGATCTTGGTCGTTTTTATTTGGTATATGACATCTAATATTTATAATTTATTGAATAATTATTAACGAATTAACAATAATCACAAAGATATCCCAGGAGTCTCAAACTAGGCTGAGCCTGTATCTTGAGACTCAAAAGTCAGTTAATAGGTAACACAAAGTTAAAGTATAAAATTAGTTTAATGAATAAATAATTAAGATAATTTGTGTAAGACGTGTGTGAGTGTGAATGTGTAAGTGTGTGTGTTAGTGTACATAAGTTCGGTCTTTGACATGTTCATCTCCAGTCCAACCTCAAGGCTTGCAAGGTCTTGAAGCATCGAATGTAGCTCGGAAGAAGTTGAAGAGAAGAGGACAATGTCCAACCAACGACCAAATCGAAGATTGGGCAATAATTTATCACCCACGACATCCCTCCAACTCAGTACCCGGTTGACTACGGTACTCAATAAAAACCGGCCAAGTGCGAGTCGGACTCGCGCGCAAAGGGTTCCGTACCATTATCAATTTATTATTAAAAAAATACAGTTAAATCAACCTACCTCAAAAACTATAGGCGATAATTTAGTCAAACCAAAAATCGTTGATAGAATTTATTAATGTGCATAACATATATTTTTTTCAGAATTTTATATCGCGTAGTTTAAAAAATAGAGGGGGGGGGACACATTTTTCAGACTTTGAGAGCTGATATCTCGAAAACGATTTGCTTAAATAAAAATGTGATGTATAAACCTTCATATTATTTTCAAAGACCTTTCTATTAATACCCCACACGCTTATGTAAAACTAAAAAAAAAAATCTATCCTTCAGTTACATGTATGGAGGGCCCCCAACCCAATGGTTTTTTTTACAATTTAGTATCATAATCCTGTAGCGGTTCATACAACACATATTCTCACCAAATTTCGTTACTGTAGCATTTATAGTTTTCGAGTAAATCGGCTGTGACAGACGGACAGACGGACAGACGGACATGACGAATCTATAAGGGTTCCGTTTTTGCCATTTTGGCTACGGAACCCTAAAAACAAAGAGTCAGAAACTCATGTTAATAAATGTTATCATTTATCAAGCTTATCAAGTTTCAGTTTTCGACCTAAATAATATGATAATAGTCACTAATGAACGTGTTTTGTTCTCAGATTTTACAAAACGATGAAAGCTTTTGTTTTGAATGTCAGCCAGTATTTTATAAAGCCAAATAAAGTTATTAACTCATGTTTTTTGAAACATTGGACGAGTTAGGTTTTAAGGGTTATTTTACGAGCTTTTCGACGACAACATCATAATATTCATAATCAACGTGTATAAATTACTGCCGTGACATCATGCTATGTAAATTTTACGAGGCAGTATTTTTATTATTTTGTTATTTTTACAGCTAACCCCTCTTTGACGAGCTGTAACAAAGTACTTTAGCAGCAGATTTTGGCTGAATTTGATCTTATTCATGTCAATATTACGTGTAAAACATGATTGTGTGCTATGCACCAGGAATTTAATAATTTTTAGGATTCTAAGGTTACGCATTACAGTCAAAAAGAAATGTGGTCTACCACTTTTTAACTTTATTACCATTGAATAAAATCGAAAAATGATGGAACACATTCTTGTTGACCATAAAAAAGGAAAAGCCAGAATCTTTTAAGGAGGCACTTCGCTGTCCGTTCGTTCTATTATCTCCTAATGCCCTTGAAGTAATTCGAGAGCATGTGGATGATGCCGTTATATGTAGGTATAAGATGTTTAGACCTTATGGTCATACCGAAATCTAAAAGAAAATCCTTTCCGTGCAAGGCGGTCCGATTAGTAGAATAACTTTATATGGAGAAGCGTATTATATGAGTCCCGTAGAGAAAGTTGTTTGTTGCCATGAGCACGGTCATACTCTGTATTGCTAACAAAGAAAACATCCTCCACACATTGTCAGCCTCCGTAGCTTAGTTGGTAGTGACCCTGCCTACGAAGCTGGAGGTTCCGGGTTCGAATCCCGGCGAGGGTATTATTTGTGTATTTATTTATCACAATATTTGTTCCTTGGTCATTGCTGTCTATGTATTTAAGTATCTATATGTATCTATCTATTATATATATTGTCGCCTGGTACCCACATCACAAGCCTTAATTGAGCCTACCGTGGGACTAGGTCGATTTGTGTAAGATGCCCCAAGATTTATTTATTTATCTAATAATTGTACCCTGTATATACCAAATGTTTGAAAATACCTTAAGGTGCGGTTAAACTAAAAGAGCATTCGCTGTTCTAACCTCCCACTCTACGAAATTCGATCGGTACACAAAACGTGATTGGTTGATTTCGTAGAACAGGCGCTAGAACAGCGAATGCTCTTTTGGTATAAACGCACCTTTAGAGATAATACAATTCTGTGACCCTAATGAAAAAGGGTACAACTCCCCGAGGCTTATGAAAAGGGTATATATAAGTTACAAGTTACTTTACGTGCATTGGTGTTAGGCACTGGTCTCACCGCGAGCTACTAAGCGAGCTAAGAACTACTTATCATCGGCTATAAACATGAATACACAATTTTCCAAAATGTCTAGCGAGTTGTAGCCTTTTTCTCTAAAGCCACATAATTATATACGGTGCCCATGAGCATTTGTGAGAATTTAATTACACATCAAAAAATGTCAAAACAAGTAAAATAGTAGATTTCGATGCTAGCGCCGAAAGTATCACCCGTTTCGAGCCGCAGGCGTTGTGATACCAGCATTCTATATACACAGGGTGTTTGGGATAACGGTGTAGGAATTTCTGGAGGTGGTAAAGGAGACTAATTCGAAGAGTTTGAACCCTATTTAAGGTAAATGTACCAGTGGATGAAACTATAAGGAGCGATTTCATGCATTTTTGCAAAAAACTACGTAATTGTTAAACATATGGACTAAATGTGTATACAAATTTATAGACTGGTTCCTCCTTTATATTTTAAGAATAATAAATTATATATAACTAATACTATTACACTATAATTTCACTTTTCCGCGACGTCTCAAATTGTACCAGTGAATGACTGGCAATATTTTGAATGTCCCAAAGTATGACTATGAAAAAATAGGATTGATGTCCCAGTAAATGACATGGCATTGCATCACATTTCACAATTGATTACCTTAACTGCAGGGACGTTTATCCTACTGGTAAACCTATAAAAGAAAAAACTAACTAATACGAGGTATATATTAATTAAATGTTGAACAAAACTATCAATTACGTTATTAAAACTATTTTTACTACACACAGTAACTACCAAAAAAATTTTTTTTCTTCACATCGTTTGTACTTCCTCTCGTAATTTGCCATTTCTCGTATAGAGATTTGTTGCTGTTTAAATAAATATACTTTTTTCAGTCTTCTTACGTATTTTTGAAATAGGAGTTTTATTTCTTGGTTTTACTTTTAAGGAAATGAGGCTAGTGCCAGTTGTAGTGTCGCTTGTTGAATCATATTATGTTTATTTACAGTCAATACAAGCTTGGCCTTTATTTTCACGTCGTCATGGGCTTATTTAGGTAATTTTAGGGACATTTTTTCATTACAAATGCTTGTAACCAATGGATGACACCTAGTTAGGTATGACCCAGCGAATGACATATCACTACGCACTGTCATCCACTCAATCTCCATAGAAAAACAGTATATGACACCCATGTCAGACACTACTTACATGGCCCATAGAAACCTGTGTTTTTTAGAATGACTAAAATATACGTTCTATATCTATAAAATACGATTCAAATTAAGATACACAAAATTACTATTTTGAGCGAGTGAATGACATGGGTGTCATCCACTACTAAACGCTATGACTTTGCTCCAGTATATGACATATATCTAAAATACTGAACTAATTAAAATAATACACTTGAAATACACAATATCAATAGATTCTTTTAAAATGTAATAGTTACAGTAAATACTTTCTAAAAATTCGTTAAATCCAAGTTTATATGTTCACTAAGAACACCGACGCACAAGCAACTCAAAGCACCTGTTCCCAAGAACCGTCTATAAATTATAAAAAATATTCAAGATATCAAAGAACGGTTTAAAACAAAAATAACAGATTGCACTACTAGTCGCCTGGATACTGTATTTGGGTCAAATTAATAACAGTTTTCTTAATATTAAAATTAAATCGCAAAAAAGTCATTCATTGGTATAGTGTCATCCACTCCTACATTTACCTTACCTTAGTCCAATATGTGACAGATTTTTGAAATAAAAATAAAATTGAACTCACACTTTCCTACTAACTCTGCGACGCCCTGCTGTGCCCTAGCAGGGCGTCACATGTGCCTATACTCACAAATTCCACCATGTAATAATTAATGTGATATGCAATAAATGATTTGATTTGATTTGATTTAAAAAAACTACAAGAAACTTATTTTGTTTGGTGACGGCGTTCAACAATTGATCGACGATAACTTTTAAACTAACTGCTATTTTGTTGTACTTTTTTCGTAATCAAAACCTAGAAAATCAAGCATATTTTTACACGAATAGGAAGATTCATATCCCGACTACTTTTTTTTTCACAGGCCGATAAAGTTTAATTTACTGTTAGAAATCATCAAATCAGCAATGATGAACTAGAAAAAATATTAAAAAAAATGTGTGTGGCAGGTGGGAATTCAATTTTTATTATTTATTTTCAACTAATTGTTATGTTAATTATAAAAAAATCAATGCTATTTATTGCATATTTTATTTTAAATTTAACTTTTTAAGTAGGTAAATTTTTGGTATAAAACTAAACATTTTAAAAAACGTGATTAAAAAAAACTGTCACATATTGGACTAAGGTAAATAGGGTTCAAACTCTTCCAATTAGTCTCCTTTACCACCTCCAGAAATTCCTACATCGTTATTCCAAACACCCTGTATGACTGAATATTTTTTTGTAAATATTGTTAACATTTCTCCGTCTTAGCATTAATGGTTTTTATGAAGGCGAATGCTAAATAATTATTTGATCCGTAATGAGGATTGACCTTCCGAATGACTGTAATCGCGTAAAGCACTTCATCATCATCATTACTATTATTTTATTTCAATGATCTAGGCCGTCTGTAGTTATTATTATGATTGCGTAAAAGATAAGCAATAAAATAATTATAGTAAGTATTTTAATTATAGATAATTAATAAATTACCTAGTTCATTATGAGCAAAGCACAAAAACGATGTAATTGATGCCATTGCTGGGGTGAGTGGCAATATGAATCAAACCACAAGCGAAGGGAATGCTTCAAATTATACCACAATAATTTACAGCATTAACTCACGTGGCAATGGTACCATTGTGTGGTACCACTAACAACGGTTTGTAGGTATGATCAAGGGCCCATTTCTAAGATTTCTGGCCCCAATTTCACCACATTGACAAGTCCTACAATTGTAAATTTACTATTTCTCCAATCTGGGGCGTCTATAGGCTACAGTTACCGTTTACTATCGGAAGGGCCGTGCGTTTGATTGCCACCAACATAAAATGTAGAGCTGGAACTTTAATAAATCAGCAGTAATTAACTACTTTTTTGCTAAGCAAAATTACAATTGTCACAAAAAACTTGACAATTGTAGCGAAACTCCGACATATGCCGAACCTCATGTCAAGATTGAATGAGAATTGTACTAAACCTTGCGACAAGTGTCACGGGTTTCGGAAAATAAAAAGTAGTTCATTAACGATATAATGTTATCAGTAAGTAATAATTTTATGTTGGTGGCAAACGAGCACATGGACCGTCCGATAGTAAGCGGTAGCCGTAGCCTACGGAGGCCTGTGACGTCAGTAACAGTGATATTTTACAATTGTCACACTTGTAATTATGGTGAAATAGGCCACTGGCGATCCCATAGTACCTAATCATAATCGACATGTCAGAAATGTAACAAGACTCTACGTCATATTGTTTTGCTTTGATAGTTAATAATAAACTACGGTGTCCAGTACTTCAAAACAACAATAAAATAAATTTAATTTTAAGTACCTACGTACATTTTAAATGACTTGAAGCTTCGGTTCTCAAGACGGAACTAAACATATTTATTTTAAAGACAGACGGGTCTTAATCACGTAAACTTATGACAGCATGACGTTACACCCGAAACGTCAGGATATAATTAAACGTAAGTTTACGCGATTAAGACCCGTTTGTCTTTAAAATATGAGGAACTAAACATATTTTTACGAAAAATTAAACAGGGGGCTACCATGACGTCTTAAATTCAGTTTAGGCCCGGCTTCAATCGTTTTAGTTCCTGGGCTCATTTTAATTCCTAGATATAAACAAGGAACTATCGTACATTACGTTACGTTTATACCTGTTTCAAACATATGAACCGGCAGCATATGGTAAGAATTGTTTTGAAAGCTTATTTACGAATATTATTTAAGGGAAAACATAATGCCCGAAACGTCAGGATATAATTAAACGTAAGTTAAGACCCGTTTGTCTTTAAATTATATGGGTTTAGAACTCTGTAGCCAACATGGTAAAATAGAAACCTAGAACTTTCGTCTTGACTGTCTCCTGTGTAATTATACTATGAGTATTATTTATCTTGATGATAGTATTTTATAATATTATCTACCCTTGATTGGGGGACCTTTAAATTTTAACAATTTTGGAAGGATTTTCCTGGAGATTCGCAATTCCCGTTTTTGGCAATTTGCAAATGGATAGTAAAATATAAAAGTGTATAGTAGCATAAACCTTGCAGGCGTTGAACGGATTACCGTGATAAGCTACCAAAACTTCACCTCTCGGCAACCTCAAAGCCGCTACGAAGTGTGGCCTTATTGTCGCTTGGTCAAATAGGGCCCATTAAGATGTACATCATTGTAAGCTTGGGAATAGTATCCACCACTAATCATGCATCTTATCTTATGTTATTGTTGGGGCCCTCAAGGATACACTTCGGCCCTTTAGGATCTTTTGTCTTTACGTATCTGAGTTCTCTTTTGCTATATTTCTAAACCTTTTTGCTTTTGTTCCAGCCAAAGAGCGTTGAATGCCTGGGAGCCGACAGACTCTTCTTGGTGCTTCCATCTAACTTCATCTTTTATAGCTGTATGGTTCAATGTGAGAACCCTACACACGGTTCTGGGCATACAAAGTTGTTTAAATGTTGCATGCATCGCCTAAAGATCTCTGCTCTGTCGACTTGGCATGCACAGTCCTGAAATATGGTGACGACGAACGAAAGGCAGGTTAGCTTGTGACGATATGTTGAGGGATAAAGACCACATGGACCTTAGAGAGTCGATCAGGAACCCTCCAGTATGGTCTCTAGTATGTCTTCATCGGTAGAAGAGGACCTATAGGGCACTAGGCGCTGGCCTGCCGGCATTGGCCGTCCAGAAAGGAATTGGTTTGAAAAATAGACGATTATACCGGTTAATTTATACCTATAATGAACGAAAACATTATTTAATATTATTATTAGTCTCGCTGTACGAGAACATTATTTTAACCGAAATAAACTCAGTTTGATCGACGACTGACAGTTGGTATTCACGCGTGTCCTACTCGGTCATTATTTGATCTGCTCACTGAAGTTGATGTTAGATCTATGTGTCCAGAGGTGGAATTTGCAAAAGTCGTATTTTGGAGGTTGGGTACCTACTGTCAATCTATATCCGCACGCAAGCCTGTCAAAAACTGAGCCATGCGTATGTGGTGCCTGAGGAGCTGAATGGTCCGAGAATTATATGATCTAGTAACTGAAAGTTTAATAGGTACCTTACAACATATCCCTCGTAGCATATTTCTCGCACTCGGGATTATATCATAAATTTCTCGCTCCGCAGGGCTATTTCTTTCCTTTACTAGAGTTGCGGTAAGTGAGTATTTATACATTAATTGTACTCCATAACAAATACATCTCTCACAGCAAATTCTTAATGGAATCCTTTCGCTTATCATTTTAGGCACTGTAGGCAGTGACTTACCAGCCTCCAAATACCGATGTGACACTTTCAAACGTATCGAATAGTGTAGATACAGCTCTTTCGGTCCAGCAGTAGCGTATGCTAACCACTGCTCCAACTTGAGTCTTAAATATGCAACTATAACCATGTACCTCCTACTTTTTACCTCAACGAAGAGTATAAATAAGTTAGCACAAAACACAGCGTTCACAATTTGATCGCCTTTCAATATAGCAACATTTAAACTTCAAAACTGCCTGCGATGAGTTTAAATTTTTCTGATATTATTCTTACATCATTTGGATCATTTCCAACAAGAGATAAATAAATATATTTAACGGAAAATATATGAAAAACTTTTATTAACTGAACTATACCATATCATTTAAGAAATGATTGTAAAGGTGCGTTTTTTTATTTCAATACAACCATAACTTAACACTTCCAGGATTTAATTTCACCCAAATTAAGCAAACTATTCGGTATATTTTTTTCCTTTTTTATTCTTGGGTACATCTCACACAAATCAACCTAGCGTCACGGTAAGCTCAATGAAAGCTTGTCATGTGTGTACCAGGTGACACAAATTAGCGTATCGAGTAACTACTACTAGACTAATGTTAATGTCTCTCACGCTCATAGGTGGGTGAATATCTGAGCGTTTCAACCGTCTAACTTTGGTGGAATCATTTTCGCCGAAGTTTCTAAACGTCCCAATGTTTATACTTCGTCATTTGTATAAGGTACCGTGCCTCCTTCAAATGACAAAGTAGCACATTGTAACGAACAGAAACTTCGGAAAAATTATGCCAACAAAATTAGGCGGCTGAAACGCTCAGATATTCACCCAGGTACTGATGTATTGGAGCGAGCGTTTTAGACTTTATCGAGTAAGTAACGCTACCGTACTAGTAACGTTACTTGCCAACTAATAATTGTACGGGTACTTGTCCCAATGAGCTCTAATCTGGCTGCTCCAATTGAAACATATTAGTAGGTCCAATGCAGCACTGCAGTTAGAGATTGATACAATTGCGGCATTCCCATTCTATATCAGTCTATAACTTTTCTAGGGAAATATCATGGGTTATCTATTATTACTCATGTTTGCTGCTATTTTAACTTTTGAGCTCAATTCATTGACCTTCAATTTATATGTAGGTATGCATGTATTATATGTGAATTCTTTATTGTACACAAAACACAGGTAAGAATATACATAATTATAACAAAGACAAACTAGTCGTTTTCAGTTAGCATCTCTAATGACTAATTAAAGTATGCTTTTGACTTTCTTAGTGTTTCATAATAAACTAGGAATGTCCGAATGAATGAATTCGCCATGTCCGTCTGTCAGTCCGTCCGTATGTCCGTTTGTCTGTACGCAACATAGCTTAGTGGCCGTTACACACCGACAAAGTGGATTTTTTTTGGTGTATGTACTATTTAGGTACCTCCTTTAGTCGTAAAGCGGAGGTGATTTTTTTGCTGTAATCCTAGTTAAGTGTTGGGTATAGTTAAAAAAATTAAAAGTGTTTGAAAAGTCAATATTGTTCGAAGATTACCGCCGCTTCAGAACTAAAAAAAATGTGGGGACACCTCCCCACTCTAACTTCTGAATGCGTGGATCCAAATCATATCAAAAAGTCATGAATAGTGCGCTTATTATAATGCGTTAAAATTTAATTACTTCAAGCCAGCCGTTTTTGAATAACTACGGAACCATACTGAGTATGGTCCGACAATCCCGACATACTCATGACCGGTTTTTTACAGTGATGTTCTATTAATAAATTGATTGTACCATACACTTGCTCTTTGAATATTAGTGCTATTACTGCATAAAACTTTATTCAATTGCAATTGTCATGTCCCGTACTAACCTTTCATCCAACTGTTGTTTTCATAATCGGTGACCCGACAAACCATAAAAACGATACCGAATACCGGATTTTTGCCTGCCTTGTCCCTTTTCCCCCATCTAGTGGCTGCATTCTCAAAATTATTATGAATCACGTTGTTTTGAAATGAAAAAGTCTATCTTTTTCCCATACAGACTTTGAATCCGGATTTTATCAACTATCCGGTCTTGAGTTGTGAATAATATGACATCAGACAGTGCTCGTATGAAAATAGACCCTGTACTATCTTCTGACATAATCTACTACTTACATAATACGTTACAATTCCTAAATCTCAATATTCAAATTATCATGACACTCAAGATAAACATTCATGAATCAGCAAATATAACTCAAAAATTCATAACATCATCAATATTTCATACGGTCGCTAGATCAAAGGGTTGTTTCTACTCACAGACTGGCCTTCGTCGCATGTTGGCATTACATAAGTAATAGTTTATTAGATAGAATAGCAAATCTATTCAATCCATTTATATTCTTAAAAAATAAAGGCTACTGAGTTTTATATCAAAAGTTTTTTTTTTCTAAAAAAAATTCTTAGTTCAAAAGCAAAGCAAAGCAATCAAAAAATCAAAAGTCGCGAGTATTACCTTATTTGTTAAGATGCATGTTTTATTAAGCAGTGACGAAGCTTACTACTTCATCATCATCATCATCTCAGCCATAAGATGTCCACTGCTGAACATAGGCCTCCCCTCGTCTGGACCTCCACATGTACCGGTTAGATGCGACCTGCATCCAGCGTGTCCCGGCGACCTTCATAAGATCGTCTGTCCATCTTGAGAGTGGACGTCCTACGCTGCGTTTGCCTAGCCGTGGTCTCCACTCGAGCACTTTTTGACCCCATCGACCATCTGATCTGCGTGCAATGTGGCCTGCCCATTGCCACTTCAGCTTACTTATCCGGAGGGCTATGTCAGAAACTTTAATTCGCCTACGGATCTCCTCATTTCTGATTCGATCACGCAGAGAAAAGACTTTACTAGGTACTTACTACTTAGTTTGTTAAAATTTTTGAACCCGTTAATTTATCAATAAATAAGTAAATCTGAAATCTCTAATTGTATTCACGGCTCCACTTTTTGCCTCTAGAAAACTTCAAGCCTACTTTTCGGGACTCCGTAGTAAGCAAGGGACCCTAATAGTTTCACCATGTCCGTCTGTCCGTCTATCTGTCCGTAGCATAGCTCAGTGGCCGTTAGTACTAGAAATCTGCAATTTGGTACAGGTATACATCGCACCTTTAGAATGAAAGTGACCTCATTCAAAATTTTGGAATGATCAATTATGTACTTAATTAAAAACACCTAAAAGCTTAACATATCTAATTCGAAAATTTTGGATTAGGTCACTTTCTTTCTAAAGGTGCGACATAATAATCACGCCGAAAAATTGGTCGAATAAAATAAGGAAAACATTTTTTTTTCGGGCACCAACTTAGTTTGCTAATAATTTGTAAGTTCAAAGCCTCATTAATTGCTTGTTGATAAAACACATATTAAAAAAACGGGCCAAGAGCATGTCGGGCTACGCTCAGTGTAGGGTTTCGTAGGTAGGTCGTATCTTAACACGGATTTCATAGTAAATAAATAATAAATAAATAAATATCTTGGGACATCTTACACAAATCAACCTAGTCCCACGGTAAGCTCAATTAAGGCTTGTGTTGTGGGTACCAGGCGACGATATATATAATAGATAGATACATAATAGGTATATAGATACTTAAATACAAAGACAGCCATGACCAAGGAACAAATATTTGTGATAAATAAATACACAAATAATGCCCTCGCCGGGATTTGAACCCGGAACCTCCAGCTTCGTAGGCAGGGTCGCTACCAACTAGGCTACGGAGGCTGTCAAAAGTAAGATAGGACGTTTCGAAATATATTTCAGATACTTTTCTCGGACTGCTTGTGACTTTTTTTTGTTTGTGTGGTACGGGATCATGGCGTTCACCACACTAAAATGTAACTTCTGCTGCCTTTAAAATTGACCAGTGAGAACGCGTTATTTTATAAAAATAAATTCAGCAATAATTTGTAACATTTATTTATTTAATGTACGGCACGACAAATTACATATAAAAGTTACATTGCACTGCGATCTCTTTAGTGTGTTAAGACTTTAATGCAGCGTTTTTATTCTTTTATGCTTTTCGCGCTGTCTAGTAAGAAGGAACTAGTTTAAAAAAATCCCAGCCAAGAGCATGTCGGGCCATGCTCAGGGTAGGGTCCGTAGTTGGGCATTTTCGCGAGAAGAGATCCAAAAAAAAATTTTTTTAAGGTAGGTAAATTTAATGTTTTTCCTACTCAGAATAACGAGCTCTTTCAATCTAGGAGAAAAAAAGTACTCGAAAAAAATGGTCCCACATTTTTCATACATTTTACATGCTCTCCACTTTGTAACCGCTGTACAAAGTGTTTGAAAACCGGTTACGTAATAGAAACAAAAAGTTGGGACACTTTTTTTCTTCTAGTAGGATCGAAAGAGCTCGTGATTCTGAGCAGGAAAAACATAAAATTTACCTGTTTCAGAAAAATAAGTTTTTGGATCTCTTCTCGCGAAAATGCCCAGTTATTCAAAAACGGCTGAGTCGATTATATTCGAAATAGTTTAATTTTAAAGTATTTTGCCCATTATTTGTGATTTTTTTCATATTTTTTGGACTTACGGATCAAAAGTTAGAGGGGGGACAATTTTTTTTCTTCTGGTGTAATTATCTCGGAAAATATTGACTTTAGAAGAAAAAAAAAACATCCCCACTTCACACCAGTTGGGGAGGTATCAGAAAAAAAAATTGTTTTCTAGTTTTTATTGTACCACTTTGTTGGCATTATTAATATGTATATTTGTACCAAATTGCAGATTTCTAGTATTAACGACCACTGAGCTATGCTGCGGACAGATAATACGGACGGACGGACAGACGGATAGACGGACATGGCGAAACTATAAGGGTTCTTTTTTTGCCATTTTGGCTACAGAACCCTAAAAAGTCCTACAATTTAATTCGTAGTAAGCAGTCGTAGTTTAATTGTAATACACTCGTAGTGTCCCGTCGCGTTTCTTGGGCTGATAGCCGAAATAGAACAACACTGACATTATTACTGTCGTCTTACATGGTCGTTAAAAAAACTAGCTAAAATTATAAATATTACCTCTAAAACTGATTATCTCTCTCTTCTCTCTCAATATATCCTTCAGCGCGTCGTGACGTGGAAACCTCCCCGCACATCGACAACAACTCACAGCACCTACAACCTACAACTACATACCTTCCACTACTAAGCCGCGTATATTATATCTACATACACGAGGCTTGCAAATGCCACAGCCCAACCGGAAGGCAAAACTCGCCCGCACTCGTCTCGACTGCTTCATGGGGATTGCCATGAAGCAGTCGAGAAGAGTGCGGGGCAGCACTTGTAGCCAATCCCTAGTAGATATCGCTGACCTCGACCCCGCGTTTAGCCTAGACGTATCAAGGCAAAAATGCCCCGCCTGACTCCCACATCATCCCACAACCTCTTACGGTCTGGAGTTTCAGGTATGAGAGCACTCGGATAGGAATGAGAGCCGTCCAGGCCGCCCTGGCATGCGCAACGTAAGGTATTGTTACCTCATCTCTATTCGGAGTCCCATAGTGAACGACCACGTTTCAGATCCGTAAGTAATCACTGGCAACACACACTGGTCGAAGACTTTCGACTTGAGATACCGCGGTATATTGGACGAGAAGCTATTGCGTAGTCTCCCGAACGCCCAACCCAGTCTGATTCGACGATTGATCTCCTTCTCGAAGTTGGACTTACCCAGCTGGACTGTTTGTCCCAGGTATACAAATTCGTCAACAACTTCGAGTGTAGAGTTTCTAACTTTCACTGGAGTTGGTATCACATGGACGTTCGACATGATCTTCGTTTTGTCCATGTTCATCTTAAGACCAACATCTCTCATATTTGGAGATAGTCAAATTCAAAGTCAAATAATTCTTTATTCAAATTGGAATAGCAACAAACTCTTTTGAATCGTCTAAGTATTAAAACTACTTCCGATAAGATACTTGGCGGGACTTATTTTTTCAAATAATTATGTAACATGCATTAAAAAAAACATAAAATTGATTTTAAATAAATTGAAATAATAATAATAACAAGAGATGTAAAGTCTCTAAAAAGTCAGAACATTTATAAGTAATAATTTATAGAGAAGTAAAGGTTTCTCTCCGAATAGGTATATAATAATAACATTATACAGGGTGTTTGGTTAGCGGTGTCGGAGCTTTTAAGGGCTTAAACTACAATCAATTTTATCGATAAATTACCATACAATTTTTTTTTGTGCCAACGATAATTAAATGGCGGCCATTTTAAAATGTCAAACAGACGAATACGGGCGCACGTCATATTTCTTTTCGAAATTTTAAAATGGCCGCCATTTAATTATCGTTGGAACAAAAAAAAAATTGTTTGGTAATTTATCGATGAAATTGATTGTAGTTTAAGCCCTTAAAAGCTCCGACACCGCTAACCAAACACCCTGTATAATGCACGTTTGGAGATGTACAAGGTCTCCAAGCGTAAATTATCGTAATTGAATGTCATGACTTTAACAAACTAATCATTAAATCTTAAATGACTCCCACGGTGTTTTATCATTCATGTAGTCTTGTGTACTATAATAAGCTTTAGATATAAGTTTACGCTTTACAAAATTCTTAAATTTATTGACTGAAAATCAAAGATGTTCACTTCGCGAGTATATGATTGTATTCGATAGAGCTTTGTAACTTACTGTCACTCCGGTTATGCTTTCATCAAAATGACTGAGGTAGATCATTCTGTTGATAAAAACATAATCGGCGGCACTTGGCACCGACTTCTAAGATATCTGTAGGATACCTAGCCATAATATTTTATTTCAATGAATAGGGTAAAAGGTCTAAAGGTTTGGGTAGGAAATCCTAAGAAGTAGGAACTAAAATTATTTTTTACTTTTTAGTTTGGGTTAATTTTTGAAGGCGGTTTAATTTTTATTTTAAAATATTTTATTCATGGAAAAGTAAGACGTAGTAGAAGAAGCCTCACTCATCCATAAGAGTGTTGGTGTTGTAAAATAGGCCCTCACTACTTAAGAATTTCTTGTTTTACTCGTAGATGGCAATTTGCAAACAATTGTTTTTAGAACTGGTATTGCCAAGAAATTTAAGTATAAAACTGTTTTCAATCGTTACCACCGGACGGTACACATAACGGATGAAGATGTATTTTTCGACGGCGTGTGCTTAAAATGCAATGTAAGTGAGTAGGTACCATTATTGCATTGACTTCGTTTGTGAGGAAGAACTAATAAACAACCTCGAATTAAATTAATAGTTCTGTGAGCATTGTGGAAACGAATTATTTTCATTTTTGTTTTCTTTGAGTTGTAACAAAAAATTTTACTGTTCAATATGCAGAAAAAATATTAAAGAAGAAGATCTTAAATAAATAAAAATTAAAAAAGATACATTTATTTATTTATAACCATCATATATTTTGTCTAATATTCGCAAAAGCATCGATAAATAGTTTTACCTTTATGGCCCCAATACATTTTTTGTGTGTAGAAATAATAATAAATTGATGAGTCATATCCATATTAATCTTTAAATCGCTACCTGAAATCCGCTCTCTAGCTATGAAAATAACTAAAATATACTAACCGAGCTGTATCGACGTCAGTTAATTGACGGATCTTGCTCACCTGGGACCCCACTGAAGCTTAGAGTCTAGTGCTATACCAAGAAAGACTGTACTTTCAACTATTTTCAATTCCTCACCTTTCACAAATATAGTAGCCTGTTAATGTTTTACGTTACTTGTAACAAATTTAATACATTTAGTTTTTTTCTCATTCAATATTAAGTTATTCATATTAAACCAGTTTACTCATTTAGAAATAGCATTGTTTACATCATTCCAAACTTGTTGCTGTCGTTTGACTTTAAAAATAAGTGAGGTGTCTGCAAACAATACTATGTCATGGTGGGTCTTTATGACATGTGGCAAGTCATTTATGTAGATAATAAAGAAAAGGAAAGGCCCCAATATAGATCCCTGTGGTACACCCGTGGAGACCAATGACACCGGCGATCGCTGTCCATTCACATCAACCCTTTGTATTCTACCGTCTAAATAAGATTCCAGTAAATTTAATGCTGATCCTCTAACTCCATAGTGGCCTAACTTCCTGATCAATGTTTCATGACAAACGCAGTCGAAGGCCTTGGACAAATCACAGAAGATACCTAAAGCATCTCGTGATTCCTCCTAGGCATCAAATATTTGTTTAATTAATTCGACACCAGCATCGGATGTTCAGCGCCCACGAGTAAAACCAAATTGCTTGATAAAATTTTCACACCAACATTTAGTAACGACTCCATCGAATCGACTCCAAAATTGTGCTGGTATAGGCATACCGTCAATATTGTGCCACGTAACTCTAAAAAGCTGCTGAATTCGGGTGCAAGCGCGCGGAAACATAAATGATCTAAGTATTTCGAGGAATCAATGTAACACTAGGCTCATGCTACACATGAGCCTAGTGTTACATTGATTCCTGTTATTAATGGCTATTAAAGCGATGAATAATGGGAACGTGTAATATATTATATCAGACCCCGCTTAAGAGTGTTCTTAGTCGACTTTATTTACTACATAAATAACATTCTTAACTCAATTTATTTAAAAAAAAATTATTGCACGGATGTATATCCTAAATAAAAAGAAATTTAGAATCCAATGAATGGCAACTGCCAATAGCAATATTTTAATGTCAATCTCGCATTCCAACACTTTTAATTACCATGTCTATCATATCGTTTTTGTCAATACAGTACATCTCTCGCTTATCATCGCAACGGCTGAAACGTGCATGCCCCTCTTCTTGGCAACATTTGACTTGTCGATCTGGTTTACCGATCGAGCACGCGAAATCACAAATTTTCTCACGTACTTCACGAGCTTCGCAGACCAAAATGGCCACGACGACTACAAGAAAAAGAGTATTTAAACGTTTAACTGCAGCCATGTTGAAAAGCGAAGGAATTGTGGACCTTGTTGTCGATGCTTGTCTATTTATACCTCTTATTTACTTCTTCTTCTTCTTGTTGTCTAAGTTAAGGAAGGTACTTAGCGATGCTACTATGCTATTACTACTAATAATCGACTAATTACGAGTTTTAGAAAAAAGTGTCTAATAGATTTCCTTTCCATCGAACTTAATGCAAAGTTCCATATAACTTTATAATAAAATGTTTATTAAATGGGTGAGTCAAAACACAAATCAAATACTAGTTTTTGATTACAAATGTATATGGGTTCATAGGTTGGTATGAGACGGGGGCTGTGCATTATATGAAGAGTAGGCATGTGAGAAGTGAAAGCACCAGTAGCTGAATCATGAAGCAGGCCTTCACGCTTGCTCCAATAAATAAGTGCGAGTGCGATAGAATGCTTTAACGTACCTAACAAAACGTACTGAAATGTGTCAGTGTGCTGGAAAAGGGATATTTAATTTCTAATTTAAGGATATACAAAATAAAATTATGAGTAAATTATGTTGTCCTAAAAATAATAGGTTGGGCCTTACGAGGTTAACGGACACTCCTCAATGAAAAATGACGACCGTTTTTGAAACGTCATTTAGTATGGTGTTCGACTTCCATACTTTAATTTGTTTGTAGTCTCCATTACGAAGCATTTGCTCACTGCTTCGCGACGAATGAATGCGCGACACGGACTAGCGCCGCGTTACTCGTTGAGCTCGACGAAATGAAACTGGTTTATGTGGGTAGTGTTACGCCGGCACTTGAATATCGCTGAACACGAAAGACGATAAACAACAAAACGAACTGACTGTCCCATAGACTTTCATTATTACGATTTACGACCGATAATCAGACAAGGGTATACCAGCCGTTCGCATAAGCCAGCCTACATCTCGGTTGAAATTAAAGTGACGTCGACTCAGTTACTTGGCGTATTTTACGTATTACGTAGTTTCTTTCCCTTCCTAGAACCTAGTCTTGCCTTCTCAAAGTGATAGAAATGCTGCGTGCCTGTATCACATGCTTGGGCAGCTACCAGAGAATTGTCAGTGGAAATCTTGACATCACTCCGTATATGTTTTGACAATCTCTAGTAAGTCCGGTTTTTCTTACAAGTAAGGCACTGGTCTCAACGCGAGCCACTAAGCTGTGGGATATCGGCTATAAACACGAACAAAAGATACGCACCTCCGTGTAAAAAAACGAGACACGGCGATACTCGCCCGGCAGTGATAGCTGATAGCCGGGCGAGTATCGCCGTGTCTCTTTTATTTCCACCGGAATGCGTATCTATTGTTCGTGTTTATAGCCGATAGTTCGTAGCTTAGTAGCTCGCGGTGAGACCAGTGCCTTAGACTTACCGCAGCTGCAGTCAATTTCTATGCTACCTACTTGACTGACCATACGCAAATGTGTAACTGAAACGTCAACGATCGTCAACAACGAGTATTTTTTACATTAAACGGAATACAAAAAAAGAATTTAGCATGAAGAGTTTATCGCTAAATAAGATTTTTTGAGTTAATTTACTTCTGCCGAAGCCTGTTGCTGATTTATTTTGCAATTGCTGCTCCCTGACGAAGCCTGTGTTACAGATACGTTTACGATGTTTCATGGTTAACAAAATATTTTTGGTTTTAAATCTTCTAAATTTGAATATTGTATCATTTAATTATGTACTTCTTGCTTAGGGCAAATACCTACACGTATAGACTGTATTTCGGTAAAAAATATTCCTCAAACCTTACAGAAATAATTGTCATGAAGCAAATAATCTACCATCTCGTTTTTTCCTCGAGATTCAGGGCCCTCCCTATAATTATGAGTTGACGTGTCACCGCCTTTTTACAATCTCAGACTGATTTTCACGGCAAGTATCTGTTACTATCTTTTTCATAACTCGCTATCCAGTCCATCCTGAATACTAAAACTTTGTCTTCATTACCATCAAAGCCATAGTGCAGTACTGCAAAAGTTTTTGCAAATGACCATCTTCGATTTCGCATTGCACGTTCGGGGATGATATTCTTTGATTGCGTGGCCCCACGCAACCACAATTCTTGGATACCATGATCTGAATTGCTAGATGATTGGATTAAGGCTCAGATTCAAAAGGCAGTAATCCTGATAGTCCGCCCGTTCGTTTCTCTGCGACCTTAAGCCTTAACCTCTGCAGCCTATGTCAGGTATTTAAAATGTGTTTTATAATTTATAGTATACGTTGTATTCTATTTTAATTTGATTGCTGTCATAATCGTCGATGTTTTTAATACATTTTATCTTATACACTAATGCTAGTAAGCCGGGGCATGATTACAGAGAACCACCGTATAAAACAAAATCATGACTCTTACTACTCTAAACACGCTCAATATTAACCCTTTACGTGCAAGAGCACAATGTGTGTTCGAAGAGCTTGTTTGGTCTCTCTGTCAATGCACGTGTATAGCAACAGTGAGGCATAGCGCTTGCGGATTATGGCATGAAAGCCTTCAGGTCGAGCCTCAGCGAACATACCTGATACACTACAAATGCGCGACAGTAGAAATAGTCCTAAAGAATACTACTCTCGGTGTATCATCATAAGGTACTTATAAATTAAAGATTTCGAGTCTTCGCTTGATGGTAGAAGATTGCAGAATACATTAAGAATGGGAGCCTCGAATCGTTCATCACGTTAATGTGGAAGATAATCATATCGGATCTTGATTGGCGCATCGTCAAGGTAACAATCAGAATCCTATGAGTAGTTAAAATATTTCGTGTCGCGTGACTGATAGGTTTTGAAGGCCCCATATAAATAAAAATAATTTATTCGTTATGATGATAGGTATTTTATTCATAGTTATAAGGCTGAGTTTACACCTGCAAGTTATTTCTGCAAATTTGAAACAAAATTATAATTATGCAAGAAAGAGTTGCAGATATTGCTTCTCATTTTTACCAATATTTGCTTCTCAAAACTTGCGGCAATAATTTGCAAGTGTAAACGAATTTCAGCGCACTACTACCCTCATCAATATCCTCAGGCTGGCTGACGGACTTCGATTAGGGTCTAACATTGTCTCGCCCCATCGCTGCGCCTGCGGAACATTCGTGGATAGCCTTGGGTACCATGGCCTTTCATGCGTAAGGAGCGCCGGGCACCTCTACCGCCATGCCTGCTTAAATGACATAATCCGTCGGGCCTTTGTCAGCGTCAACGTGCCAGCGGTTCTCGAGCCTGGCACGTGACGATGACAAGAGGCCCGACGGCATGACCCTCGTACCGTAGCGGCAGTGACGGCCTCTTATCTGGGACGCTACATGCGTGGACACCTTGGCGCCGTCCCATGTCGCCTTGACATCAGCAAGAGCAGGCGACGCGGCTGGAGGGGCTGAGACAGCGAAACACCGCAAATATATCGCTCTTTCGGATTAACATATATTTGTGACTTTCGCTGTCGAGACGCTGGGGCCGTGGTGGTCAGACGCCCGAAAACTTGGAGCTCAGCTAGCCAAAAGATTGTTTGAGGTCATCAGGGAACCGGCCGTGTGGTGACGGCAGTAAGAATACATTTGTCACCACCCCAACTCCTCCTGCGGATGTCGTAAAAGTCGACTAAGGGATTAAAGTGTCACTGACCATTATTTGATATAAGAATTATGATGGGCAGCAGCGTCATCACAGTGGACACAATACTGCGATCGTCAATCCGCTTGCCCAGCGTGGCGATTATGGGCATTTACCTCCTAATGCATCTAGACGCATAGTTAATAGAAGAGGCCTACGTCCAACAGTGGACTATCATAGGCTGATGATGATGATGATCACCGGGGATCCCAAAGCTGGCTCGTTCCTCGCACAACGCTATAGCCAGCCAAAGTGGGAACGCAGCCAGCATTATGGGAACCCTCCCACAAGGTTCGGATCTCGGAGACCTCAACTTTAGTTATTTTTAGCATTTTCATGTATTTATTTATTGTCTTAATATATTTTTAGGGTAGCCAAAATAGCAAAAACGGAACCCTTATAGATTCGTTATGTCCGTCTGTCACAGACGATTTACTCAGAAACTATAAATGCAGTAAGGAAATTTGGTAAGGATATGTGTTTTATGTACCGCTACATACTCGTAATTATGATACTATATTGTAAAAAAAATAATTGGCTTGGGGGCCCTCCATACATCTAATTGAAGGGAATTATTTTATTAGTTTTTGAGATAGATTAATTTTACTATAATTTTTTAAAAGTTTATTAACTTCACTTTGCATGTTTACAAATCTTGCAACGAAGGATTGAAACGAAATTTGGTAAACTTACGTAAGTTGTATGACAATTCATTAATATATTATGGTAACTTGGAACAGTTGGAACTGGTCTGATGGTGGAGTTGAAAGTTATCCATAATAACATTTGTTCCAATTACCAATTGAGCTGAAATTTGGTATTCTTTCGTAACTTTGCTTTGGTGGCTAATTTAAAATAAGGTACCATAGAGCTGATCTGATGAGGACTTGGTAGGTATCCATAGGAACACTTTTTTCCGTGGACCAATTGAGCTGAAAGGTATGCATTCGTAACTATGGTGGCAAATTTAAAATAAGGTATCATAGAGCTGAGCTCATGAGGAGTTGAAAAGTATTGATATGGACACTTGCTCCTGTGGACCAATTGAGCAGAAATTTTGTATGCTTCCGTAACTTTGGTGACAATACTATATAATACGTAACTATCGGTTAAATCTGCTTAGATCTGAGCAGATTTAACAGTTTGAGTCGTTTTTATAAACATGCCTTCTTTTAGACTGAGTAAACAAGCGAATCGGAGGGCCGTAGGCCGCAACCCTGCGCTATCATGCTACATAAAGGAATAATCTAACATGAAAACAAAGCGGAGGGCCGCAGGCCCGACGATTCGTTTCGATAGCCTATGAAGGCCGAAGGCCGAAAGCCCGGAGCATCCCACCTTGGCGCGCTCGCTTACGAAATCTAAAGCAGAGCTTAACCAAACCCAGCGCTCCCAGGTTACGCGATGGAAGAGCGTTACTCTAAAACGAATCGGAGAGCCGCTGGCCTGACGATTCGTTTCGATCTCTTGCGAAGGCCGAAGGCACGAAGCGATCGCCAGAGGCGCTACAGCTCGCGAGGCCAAAGGCCGAGCTGCCAGAGCCCAGCGCTTCCATGCTACACAATGGAATAGTGTTACATGAAACCGAAACTGATGGCCATAGGCCACTTGCGAAGGCCGAAGGCCAAGCATTGCACAGGGCCGAAGGCCCGGAGCATCCAAAGATATTACTATTAGGTAGCGATTAGCCTTTCTCAAATGCATCGGTCATCGATGACGCCTTCCTAGGACTGACAGAAACAGACACTCGAAATATAAAATTTTTGGTAAGTCTTCAAGCATAAACGTATTCCAAGGCAGGGCAAGGGCAAGGTTTATTTGAATTTTAATGTCGTTTCCCAAACTCTTCTGACTAATATTCCATTAGTTCGAAAAAACTTCAGGAATGCGATCGAACGGCGATGGTATTCAAATTCATATTATAGGACCCAAATCAGTGAAGTTCAAGACCAAATTCAGTCACGGCACAATATTACCCGTGGTATTATGCTGGGCGTCAACATTTCGTAAGATGCAGGGAAGTACTGACGAACATGCCGTGGTTTATTTAGGTTCCTCTTCGCTGCTGGACAAGCATACAGCCTACGAAGCTCTAAGTAGAGTTCCATCTTTAGACGGTCTACAGATTGAAGAATTAGATTGCACAAAATTAACTAAAAAGAGACCTTGCAACAATGAAGTGTTATTGGAAATGGATAGACTTAGGAATATATTACAAGTAACGAACCACAAAATGGTTGAGTTTAGTCAGATCAATAGATGTGTCGTCAGCAAAAGTATGATATACGTATAAACAAATATTATCCATAAGAAGTTTATTTATATTCTATCCAGATTGAAAGCTTGTCACGCATTTTTTTTTGGCCTCGACTGCAACAAAATTTTAATTTGGAAATAATGTAAATAAACTGCTTATGGGTTATATTTGTTTATACATATATCATACTTTTGCTGACGACACATCTTTTGATCAGCTAAACTCAACCCTTTTGTGGTTCGTTAGGTACTAGTAAAGATTAAAATACCATGGATTTTATGAATGTCATGGTTTATTATAAAAGCTTGTGTTTACAAACAATTTGTATGATAAATTGATAATGGTACGGGACCCTTCGCGCGCGAGTCCGATCCGCACATAGCCGGTTTTTTTATGAAATAAATTTATCTCATTGTAAACTCAGTTTTGACTTTATTTATCCAAATTGGTTGTGTACGAAGCTTTTAATCGGGATGTCTTTAATTGGGTATATACATCAGGGTCTTCTAAGGTTCGAAAAAATTTTAGTTAGGGAAGCGTCCAAAACCTACTCCAACAATGTTTTTATGACAGTAGGTCAGATTTAATCTTAGAGCATATCAAATAAATTGGTGAATTAATGTAAATCTTAAAAAAAAAGCATTAATTGCCGAATTCTACTTAAAACACAGTACTGATGCCGCTATTGTCCCAAACTCATTACTCATACAAAAACAATGTTGTATCCATAGCTTTCATTCCAATACTACTCTAAACTTCAGTTTAAATCGAGGGTTGAGTGGTCAAACCCAATAAGTCGAGCAAACAGGTTTTTAAAATACAAACTATATGACATTGACGTGAGGTTGTTATTTCAATGAAAAAATATCTCGACTTTTCGGGTTTGACCACCCAACCCTCGATTAATACTCTGGTTAGTCAAGTTACCGTTAACCGTAAGTTTGCCGTGTGGTGACGGCAGTAAGAATACATTTGTCACCACCCCATCTCCTCCTGCGGGTGTCGTAAGAGTCGACTAAGGGATTAAAGTGTCACTGACCATTCTACAAGATTGATGATGGGCAGCAGCGTCATCATAGTGGACACATTACTGCGATCGCCAATCCGTTTGCCCAGCGTGGCGATTATGGGCATTTACCTCCTAATGCGTCTATACGCAAAGTTAATAGGAGAGGCCTACGTCCAGCAGGGGACTAATATAGGGTGATGATGATAGTCAAGTTATCGTGCGTAATGACAACATTTAATTCAGAAATTTTAACAGCGTAACTTTTAGAACACACAAAAACACAGACGATCCATATTGTTGCCTTTGTGACGATCCACAACAGAGTTGTTGGTGTGCAGAAAAGAAATGAAATCATTTTTGATCCTGTATCACTAATCTCTAATCCAAGGATTAGTTAATTATAATTAATAATCTATATAGTTCGGAAGGAAGGCTGGAATAACTACAGAAGATTGCATCTTCAGATTTTCCTCCACATAACTAATATAAATAGGGAAAGGTTGAAAATAACGTCCATAACTTGATTACCTTCCAACATGGCTTCATTGAAAAGTTTCAAAACTAGTCTTCTTCTTCTGCTCGCCGTGGCCGTGTTGGCGAGCAAAGCAGAACAGCATGCGTCAAAGTGTGACGGGCTGTGCTTTACTAAACCAAGTTTTTTGGATAAATGTTGCCAGAAGCAGGGATACATGAGTTACAGCCATTGCGAAGGAAGGGAGGTTTACTGTAAGGACATGGCAGACAAGGCCATGGATATGATATATGCAGGCGAAGCAAGAAGGCGTATGGGTTAGGAAACAGCAGGTACAGTCGCCATCAGATATATCGGAGCGATCACGGCGTTCAAAAATATCTGACCATGCGTTCTTATCATAGCCCCAATAGAGGCCTGGATGCTTAGCCAAGTTGCCAAGCGCTAGCGCTTAGTAGCGTATCGTAGTTTTCTCTCTCTGTCACTCTTTCATATTATTGCGACAAAGACTGCTGCCTTTCGTTTACGATGAATTGTCGTTAGCGATTGGTAACTTGGCTAAGCACCCTGGAGTGTGATTTTTGAATTTCACCGATGATATTGAGATCACTGGTGACTAAAATTATCACCTGTGATTCGAAGTCACTGTTTTCCAAATGCCGTATTTTTGATTATCACACGTTCTTTGTCCAACATTCAGAAATTGTACAATGTCAGTCATAGACAATTTTCCTGTTACGTTCCTTTTTGCGCAAATGTAGTAGTGTTGCCCTTAATATTGGTTTTTATAATTCATACTACCTATAACTTATATTAGGTTCTGTCAAAGTGGTCGAACGTAAGTCGGAGTGTCAATGTCATTTGAAAAGAAAACTAAATTTTAAAAGATGGCAGGTGTCACTAAGTGAACTGTCAAAAATAGTACCACGTGACGAGGTGATTTCAAATCGAGTGGGTGGGGGCACTCGTAAAGCGATATCATATGTATGACAATTCTAGTCAACGATGGATGACATTTCAAAAATACGAACTCAAGGGAAATAAATCACTTGTTTTCGGTGAGAATAAGTCACTTGTGAAATTCAAAAATCGCATCCCTGCTCATAAATTTGTGAGCACCCTGACCGTTCCAATATATCTGATGGCGACTGTATAACCAATATAGGAACTGGTTTGGAAGATCTCGCTCGTCTATGTATCTGTCTCGGTAGAAAAGTTTATTTTAATAACATCTGTTTCTGTATTGCTTTGTTGTTAAATAAAGAGTAGGTACTTCTCTTACTTCTCGTCTCTTTCTTTTTTAATTAGGTATATACTTAAATCGCTATGCATGTGAACACAACATCGTCAAAATGGTTGTATGTGTCGTAAAAACTTATCAATTACTTCGAGTTTACAAAAAGATGGCCTAACATTCCACTTGTGAGTTATTTCACGTAATTTTAGTATCCTTGTATTGCTAATTGCTTGTATTTTATGAAGAAATGCTCAATGCTCATTATTGCAACCTTCTGGCCTTAAATTAATGTATTTCTTGATTATATGGTAGTATTTACCGGTTATGGTAAAAGTTCGATCTATTCTAGTTTTAGTATTCATGATATTAATTATCAGTGCGCCATCTAGGTCTTTCACATCCTTGAAAAGCAAGCTGTGAAGCTCCTGTCTGCGGCAAGCACCCATAACGCCACAGATAACTGCTGCCTGAAAAATGTTAAAAAAATATTGAATTATGTTTACAGATTACTTAGAGCATGTATGTATTTTAATGAAAAATAAGAAACTACGAATAAAAAAGAGTAGATGAACAGTATGTTCACATACCTTGGCAAAAAGATATGCTTCATCAGGTGCTTCGTTTATAAAAGTGCTTAATTCAGATGGTAAAAAAGTTCTAGACTGTTTGGATTTGTATCCATCAGACTTGCGTTTCAGGAAAGCGTGCAGCTTGCTATATTTAGACACATCAAGTTTTACGTATATATTCAATGTGGATTTGATCATTGAAAACTCGGCCCACAATGTTGACGGAGCGAAATTTTCGCTCATTTCTTACAAATATGCCAAAAGGACATTTTCCGAAAAAGAACTTGAAATGTTTTTCTTCATCCGCCATTCCATTAAGCTCGAATAACTTGTATCGTAGAGTTTTCTAGAATTTACGGGTAACAAATTAAACGTCGCTTGTTCTGCAATATTTGTTACCTCCTCTGGCTTGGAGGTAGAGGCTTTGTCCATCTCATCATCACTCATTATGAAGCCAAATAAACAGAATCGGACGCACTTAGAACTTTTTTTCTCAAGTTTAACTATAAAATCAAAACACTGAGCGGCAATGGCCGGCATGGCATGAGTTAAAAAACTGCCTATGATTAAAGTACTATCCACCAATCACGGAGCAGAAGCGTTTTTTTTTTTTTTTATGCCCTGGTAGCTGAACTTTTAGCCAAAAGTCGTTTAGCGGGGCACAAATTAGACTGATCGTTCTATTTTCAAAATTATTATAGTTGACTAAAAGTGAAATATAATGAATATTATAGTTGGGGAGTAAGTGAGATAGACTATAGAACATTGAAAAGTGAATGAAAATAGTGTCCTAATTGACACATTAGAGTCGACGAGTAGAAAAACGTCATTTATGGTGTTCGACCTTCATACTTCAATTTGTTTGTAGTCTCCATTACGAAGCATTTGCTCACCGCTGCGCGACGACTGAATGCGTGACACGGACTAGCGCCGCGTTGCACGTCTCGTTGAGATCGTCGAAATGAAACTGGTTTATGAGGGTAGTGTTGCGCCGGCACTGGAGTATCCCCGAACATGACAGACGATAAACAACAAAATGAACTGATTGTCCTATACTACTGGCCTTTGCGTCTATTTCAGACGATTTCAGGTGTAAATGCCCTAAAGACATCGCTTTTGGTGGCTAAATAGACCTATGCGAGAGCGGCAAACTTTGCCACAAGACTGACAGGGGAAGTTCGTGTCTGATGTGCCCCCAAGGTGCCTTTTTTCCCTCCTGTCAGCTAAGGTTGCGAACCAGGACCCATCGCAATACTTCCGACCGTCCTCAATGCTTTTTCGCCACTCCAATCGATTCCCCGCAAGCGTCTCCCAATTACGATGATCAATTTTAAAGGCCGTCATGTCCTTCTTGGCACAATCTTTAAAGCGAAGCAATGGCCTCCCAACATCCCTTCTCGCATTCGCTACTGCACCTAGTAGGACACGTCGTGGAAGTTGAGAGGGTTCCATCCTGTGCACATGCCCCAGCCAACGCAATCTTCTTTGCTTGAGAAGCGCGGTCAGACTGGGCAGCTGTGCAATTTCAAGAACCCTCTGGTTTGTCACCCTATCTTGCCATGTTATTCTCAGGATCTTACGCAGACATCGCATGTAAAAGGATTGTCCTATAGACTTTCATTATTACGACCCATATTCAGACAAGGGTAAACCAGCCATTCGCATAAGCCAGCCTCCATCTCGGTTGAAATTAAAGTGACGTCAACTCAGTTACTTGGCGTATTTTGCGCGATACGTAGTTTCTTTCCCTTCCTAGAACCTAGTATTGCCTTCTCAAAGCGATGGAAATGCAACGTGCCTGTATCGCATGCTTGGGCAGCTACCAGAGAATTGACAGTGGAAATGTTGACATCACTCCGTAACTCCGTATATGTTTCGACAATCTTTAGTAAATCCGATTTTTCTTACAAGTAAGACTTACCGCAGCTGCAGTCAATTTCTATGCTACCTACTTGACTGACACATACGCAAATGTGTAACTGAAACGTCAACGATCGTCAACAACGAGTATTTTTTTACATTAAACGGAATACAAAAAAAGAATTTAGCATGAAGATTTTATCGCTAAATAAGATTTTTTGAGTTAATTTACTTCTGCCGAAGCCTGTTGCTGATTTATTTTGCAATTGTTGCTCCCTGACGAAGCCTGTGTTACAGATACGTTTACGATGTTTCATGGTTAAGAAATTATTTTTGCTTTTAAATCTTCTAAATTTGAATATTGTATCATTTAAAAATTATGTACTTCTTGTTTAGGGCAAATACCTTCACGTAGACTGTATTTCGGTAAAAAATATTCCTCAAACCTTACAGAAATAATTGTCATGATGCAAATAATCTACCGTCTCGTTTTTTCCTCGCCTTTCAGGGCCCTTCCTATAAAATTATGAGTTGACGTGTCACCGCCTTTTTAGAATCTCAGACTGATTTTCACGGCAAGTATCTGCTAGTTATTTTCCATAACTCGCTATCTAGTCCATCCTGAATACCAAAACTTTGTCTTCATTACCATCAAAGCCATAGTGCAGTACTGCAAAAGTTTTTGCAACTGGCGATGACCACCTCCGATATCGCATTGCACGCTCGGCCTCGATATTATTTGATTGCGTGGCCCCATACAACCACAGTTCCTGGATACCATGATCTGAATTGCTAATAGATGATTAGATTAAGGCTCAGATTCAAAAGGCAGTAATCCTGATAGTCCGCCCGTTCCTTTCTCTGCGACCTTAACCACCTGTAGCTTGCGTCCGCTCTGTTCCAATGGCAGCCTAAGTCAGGTATTCTATTCTATTCTTTGTATTCTATTCTAAAACAAAATCATGACTCCTACTACTCTAAACACGCTCAATATTAACACTTTACGTGCAAGAGCACAATGAATGTTCGAAAAGCTTGTCTGGTCTCTCTGTCAATGCACGTGTATAGCAACAGTGAGGCATAGTGCTTGCGGATTATGGCTTGAAAGCCGTAGCCGGTCGAGCCTCAGCGAACATACCTGATACACTACAAATGCGCGACAGTAGAAATAGTCCTAAAGAATACTACTCTTGGTGTATCATCATAACGTACTTATAAATTAAAGATTTCGAGTCTTCGCTTGATGGTAGAAGATTGCAGAATAGATTAAGAACAGGAGCCTCGAATCTTTCCTCAAATTAATGAGGAAGATAATCATATCGGATCTTGATTGGTGCATCGTCAAGGCAACAATCAAGATCCTATAAGTAGTTAAAATATTTCGTGTCGCGTGACTGATAGGTTTTGAAGGCCCCATATAAATAAAAATAACTTATTCGTTATGATGATAGGTATTTTATTCATAGTTATAAGGCTGAGTTAACACCTGCAAGTTATTTCTGCAAATTTGAAACAAAATTATATGCAAGAAAGAGTTGCAGATATTGCTTCTCATTCTTACCAATAATTGCATCGGCAATAATTTTCAAGTGTAAACAAATTTCGGCGCACTACTACCCTCATCAATATCCTCAGGCTGGCTGACGGACTTGGATTAGGGGCTAACATTGTCTCGCCCCATCGCTGCGCCTGCGGAACATTCGTGGATAGCCTTGGGTACCATGGCCTTTCATGCGTAAGGAGCGCCGGGCGCCTCTACCGCCATGCCTGCTTAAATGACATAATCCGTCGGGCCTTTGTCAGCGTCAACGTGCCAGCGGTTCTCGAGCCTGGCACGTGACGATGACAAGAGGCCCGACGGCATGAACCTCGTACCGTAGCGGCAGAGACGGCCTCTTATCTGGGACGCTACATGCGTGGACACCTTGGCGCCGTCCCATGTCGCCTTGACATCAGCAAGAGCAGGCGATGCTGCTGGAGGGGCTGAGACAGCGAAACACCGCAAATATATCGCTCTTTCGGATCAACATATATTTGTGGCTTTCGCTGTAGAGACGCTGGGGCCGTGGTGGCCAGACGCCCGAAAACTTGTAGCTCAGCTAGCCAAACGATTGTTTGAGGTCACCAGGGATCCGGCCGTGTGGGGACGGCAGTAAGAATACATTTGTCACCACTCCAACTCCTCCTGCGGATGTCGTAAAAGTCGACTAAGGGATGGAAGTGTCACTGTCCATTATTTGATATAAGAATTATGATGGGCAGCAGCGTCATCACAGTGGGCACAATACTGCGATCGCCAATCCGCTTGGAGAAAAATGCCCATAATCGCCAGCGTGGCGAATATGGGCATTTACCTCAGAAACTATAAATGCAGTATTATTATTATGTTTGTATCTCCTTGAGGTTCACGGGCTTACAGATCCCGGTTTTTTGATAGGCTTGCGCGGGGATATAGATCCAACACGTAGAGGCCCTTTGGAGAAATTTGCTGTGTTGTACACCTGCTGCAACCCATTCACGGGCACAAATACATATCCGTAAACCGGTCCCAGCAGGCGCATAGAGACTATTGAGAAGGAATGGAAAAGACTAATGGGCTATGGTGATGGAGGATGGATGGATCAGAAATGGAACTATAGAAAAGAGGTCCGGACACCTGCCATAACAATGATTTCTCTTTGCTATCGAGGCAGGCGGTGACTTGCCGCCGACTAGATGGGCCCCCGTAAATGCCGTCACAAGAGACAGCCAGGGGCAACACCGGTGTAGGCGGCTCAGGAGTGTAGAGAGGTGTACACCGCTTTCTGCGCAGTGGCTTGACAGCCGCTGCACCAACTCGCGACTTATGCAAATTTACACTTCCACCCCTGGAGCATATAGCTCTGACGACTCCTCTCTGGACGGCCAGTTAAGGCAAGCCAGAGCTAAGAGTCCTACGGGTCCCCTTGGGGTTCCACTCCGACCGACGAAGACACGCCGGAGGCGGGGACCCTGACCGACTCTCGGGAGCACTCGGGTCCGTGGGGTCGTTACTCCCCAACAGCTCGCCACAAGCAGCCCTGCGGCCTTATTATTATTATTGTAGTGTGTTGGGCCAATCTGTGCCGCTTCGACCAATCGTTGATCTATTGTGGCGGCCCCTTGTATTTTAAAGGTTGTTACTTATACCCGTTGAGCCCAGAAATTTCCAAATTCTTTGGGCTGTAATGCTGTGTACCTCATATGGTTGCAGTATGTGCCTACCTAGGTGGATACTTCTTTTATGCATTAATGGTCCGCAGGAGCAGAGGATATGCATCGCAGTTTCTTCCTCTTCCTGGCGGAACCTGCATAGTGCTTCTTGTTTCTTACCCATTAGAAACATGTGTTTGTTCAGTTTGCAGTGGCCGGTCAAAATTCTGACCACCGCACAAGTTTTGTATCTTTTGAGCCCTAGTAGCTCTGTAGTATTTTTGTTGTTGAACCCTTGTATCAGAGCTTTAGAATGTGTGTTTCCTTTGACGGTCTTCCACTCTCTGATGGCTCTCATTTTTTCCAGATTGTTAATCAGCGAATAAGCCTGTTGTTTGGTGGTTCCACAGAACGGTTCTGGTCCGATCAGGGAAGTGTCCGCACCTTTCCTGGCAAGTTCATCCGCTGCTTCATTTCCAGCAATGTTGGAGTGTCCTGGTACCCATCTAAGTGTGACTTTGTTGGAGTTAGCCAGGGCGTTTAGCTTTATCTTGCAATCCAGGACAAGTCTAGAGTTGGTTTCAAGGGACTCTAGTGCTAACAGGGCAGCTTGACTGTCCGAATTGATGTAGATGTTTTGATTTCTGAGGTTTCTGTCCAGGTTAATCTCAGCACATCTGTTGATGGCGAAGACTTCTGCCTGGAAGATTGAGGCCAATTCACCCATGCTGACGCTCGCTCTGAGCTTAGGCCTCTCCCCATATATGCCACATCCTACTTTTCCGCCTTTTTTGGATCCATCCGTGTACCAAATGTGGCTTCCCTTTTCGACAGACATTTGGTCGTTCGCCCATTTGTGTCTCGAGGGAATTTCCACCTTGTACAGTTTGGTGAATTGACATTCTGTATGAATATCATCTGATGGCATGCTGAGGGTACTGTTTCCAAATACCTGGGCCTTAAGTGAGACAAGGGCTTGAGAGCGCCATGTAGGCCTGTTCAGCGTGCTTATTCTGTAGACGCATTGCTTTGCCTCCTTCTGCACTTGCAAGTGGAGTGGTGTTATATTAAGCAGTGCGTCTAGGGCCGCCCCTGGTGTAGAGGAGAAGGCCCCTGTTGCCGTTAGGCAGGCCGTACGTTGAAGGCTATTAAGGGAATTTATTGTTGTCTTTTGGCTAGCTTTGGAGCACCATACCGCGGAGGCGTAGGTGATGATGGGTCGCACTACCGCTGTATATAGCCATATAATTTTGGGTTTTAATCCCCACCTTGCTCCAGCCATGCGACAACAAGACCATAGGGCCATTTTTGCTTTTTGTAAAATATTTTTCATGTGAGGATTCCATGTCAACTTTTGGTCAAATGTGACCCCTAGGTATTTCACCTCACTTGAATAGGGAATTGTTTGTCCATTAAGTTCTAGTTTTCCGAGTTTTTCCAGTTTTCTCTTTTTTGTGAAAGGTACTAAAACCGTTTTACTCGGATTAATGGACAATTCATTTTCTTTACACCATTTAGATATTGTATTAAGAGCTCCTTGCATCAAATCTGAGATTGTATGGAGGCTGGGTCCTTTGATTATGATTACAAGGTCGTCGGCATATCCCTGTGTGTCATAATCTTTGTCCCGCAGTAATGCAAGGAGTTGATCCACTGCGAGGGTCCATAGTAGTGGGGATAAAACGCCTCCCTGAGGACATCCTCTCGTGGTGTGGAATTTATGTTCTATTTCATTGAGGGTTAGAGTAGCTACTCTGTTAGAGAGCATATTTTCTACCCATCTGGTGGTGGTTTCATCTACTCCCTTTGATCTCATTCGATTAAGAATGGTTTCCGTGGGTGTATTATCGAAAGCACCTTCTACATCAAGGAACGCACAAAGAGCGGTTTGCTTTTCCTCTAGGGTTTTTTGCACCTTGTCAACCAGGTCAAGTAGGGCAGTTTCTGTTGATTTTCCCTTTTGGTAAGCATGCTGATTGTGACTGAGTGATTTTGCCACCAGGTAACGCGTTCTAATGTGCTGATCAATGATTCTTTCCATTGTTTTTAGAAGGAAGGATGTTAGACTGATTGGCCTGAAGGATTTGGGCTGCGAGTAGTCCTTTTTCCCTGCTTTTGGTATGAATTTTACCTTGACCTGAGTCCATTTATCTGGTATATATCTTAACACAAAGCTCGCTCGAAATATTCTGACCAGGTGCGGGAGTAGGAGGTCCTGTCCATGTTGTAGGAGCGCAGGGAACACTCCATCTTCTCCGGCCGATTTAAATGGCTTGAATTTGCTCAATGCCCACTTAATTTGGTTTGGTCTAAAGATGTTAGATGCCAAATTCCAGTCATTGTTGTTTGCCCTATGAATTTGTTGATTTCTTTGGGTACATGTTTGTGTGTTACTGTTGGAATACGAACCTGGGAAGTGGGTTGCCCTAAGGAGGTCGAGAGTTTCCACTTCTGTGTTCGTAAACACTCCATCCGGTCTCTTGAGTAGACCAAGATAGTTGGTTGGAGTCTTTGAGAGTATTCTGTGAATTCTCGCACCTTTGTTTGTTTGGGCAATTTCGTCACAGAATCTTCTCCAAGACCGCCTTTTAGCTTTCCTGATTTGTTTATTGTATTCAGTCAGTGCCCTGCCGTACCGTTCCCACTCAGATGGCGTGGCAGAGTGATTGAATAAGCGGCGTGTGGATTTGCGGAGTTTCTCCAGCTTTTTGTTCCACCACGTCGTAGTATTAGATGACTTTATTGCCTTCAACGGGCAGCTCTGCTCATAGGCCTTGGTCATGCCTTCCGAGATAAGATCGACTGCTAAGTTGAGGGACAATGGTGTTTTAACTTGTGTATGAATTTCCTTTAGACGAGAATCTAGTTCGGCCCTATATGCCTCCCACGATGTATCTTTTGGATTTCTACGCATAGCTATGTCGTCATCTAAAGAGTCGCTAACACCAAAGATTATGTGTTTGTGGTCCGACATTGAGTTTTCGCAACTGACATGCCAGTTCGACAGGCACCTAGCTACCTTTTCTGTTGCGAACGTTATATCTAATACTTCCATAAATGCAGTAAGGAAATTTGGTAAGGATATGTGTTGTATGAACCGCTTCATACTCGTAATTATGATACTATATTGTAAAAAAAATAATTGCCTTGGGGGCCCTCCGTACATGTAATTGAAGGGAATTTTTTAATAGTTTTTGAGATAGGTTAATTTAACTATAATTTTTTTACAAGTTTATTACTTAACTTCACTTTGCATGTTTACAAATCTTGCAACGAAGGATTGAACCAGTTGCGGTAGACCGCTTGAGCCGAAATTTGGTAAACTTACGTAAGTTGTATGACAATTCATTAATATGGTAACATGGAACAGTTGGAACTGGTCTGATGGTGGAGTTGAAAGGTATCCATAGTAACATTTGTTCTAATTACCAATTGAGCTGAAATTTGGTATTCTTTCGTAACTTTGCTTTGGTGGCTAATTTAAAATAAGGTACCATAGAGCTGATCTGATGAGGAATTGGTAGGTATCCATAGGAACACTTGTTTCCGTGGACCAATTGAGCTGAAAGGTATGCATTCGTAACTTTGGTGGCAAATTTAAAATAAGGTATCATAGAGCTGAGCTCATGAGGAGTTGGAAAGTATTTATATGGACACTTGCTCCTGTGGATCAATTGAGCAGAAATTTTGTATGCTTCCGTAACTTTGGTGACAATACCATATAATACGTAACTATCGGTTAAATCTGCTTAGATCTGAGCAGATTTAACCGTTTGTGTCGTTTTTATAAACATGCCTTCTTTTAGACTGACTAAACAAGCGAATCGGAGGGCCGTGGGCCAGAGCCCAGCGCTATCATGCTACGTAAAGGAATAATTTAACATGAAAACAAAGCGGAGGGCCGCAGGCCCAACGATTCGTTTCGATAGCCTATGAAGGCCGAAGACCGAAAGCCCGGAGCATCCTACCTTGGCGCGCTCGCCTACGAAATCTAAAGCAGAGCTGAACAAAACCCAGCGCTCCCAGGTAACGCGATGGAAGAGTGTTACTGTTATGAACTATTTTGTCAATGTGATGTAAATAATTGCATTGAAATATTTTATACTTGCCTTTACGATATTATTAATACTCATGTCCCTTTGAAAAAGGTTGTCAACTCTCAAAGAAAGCGATATAATTATCCGCCATGGTTTGCATCAGAAATAATAAAATATATAGAGCTTAAATATTTCAATCTAAAAAAAATTAAATCTACTGGTTTAGAATTCAATCGTGAACTATTTCGATATTATCGTAGTCATGTGAAAAAATTAATTGATGTCCAGCATGAGAAATATATGCAGAATATTGAACAAAATATCTCTCAGGATAGCAAAGCTTTCTGGAAATATGTTAAGGACCAGCGTAGTGACCGTTGGCAGTGTCTTGAATACCAATATAAAAATAAGACCGTAGCTGGTAACGAGGCTGCTGATGCGTTTGCTGACTACTTCAACTCTGTTTTCCATACTGATGTACCTCACCTGGATGCTGAGAAGGCCGAAAACCGCACAAGTGTGGGAGCTCTGCACATAGAAAATAAACAAGTAACCCCACCGAACTTAAGAATGCTGTCCGACGTCTCAAACCGTTTTCTTTACCCGGTCCAGATGCCTTTCCTCCATATATAGTGAAGGACTGTATTTCGGCTTTGACTGACCCCTTGCTATACATTTATAATCTTTGCTTGAGGATTTGTGTATATCCGGTGAAATGGAAACTTTCTAAAGTTACCCCTGTACCGAAAAAAAAAATGTCTAACGATGTGGCTATGTACAGACCTATAGCGGTTTTATCTGTTTTTGGCAAACTTTTTGAAGCAATCATAAGTCGCTCCATTGTTCAGCAGAGTGACAAGTATCTAGACAATGCGCAGCACGGCTTTCGTCCAGCCCGCTCAACTGCAACTAATCAGATGTGTCTGATTGATTATGTTGCGTTACAAATGGATGCTGGGTATCAGGTTGATGTTGCCTTCTTTGATTTTCGGAAGTCTTTTGATCTGGTCGATAATGATATTCTCCTGCAAAAGCTTTCTGCGTTTGGATTTACCCAGAGCCTTCTTAGATTTTTTGCCGACTACCTTCGGGATCGAAGGCAATATGTGCAACTCTTCACATGCGAGTCTGAGGAATATTTTACGAGGTCAGGCGTTAGCCAGGGAAGTACACTAGGACCCCTCCTTTTCCTTCTAATGATCAATGACCTTCCACATGTGCTCTCATCATCAAGGTGTCTCATGTTCGCAGATGATTTAAAAATATACCATCCTGTTTCGAATGTAGGTGGGTGCAGTGATTTACAGGATGATATTGAGGCCGTTGCTAGATGGAGTGAAAATAATAAGTTGCCATTCAACACCTCCAAATGCCAGGTTATATCCTTCACACGATCTACACAGCCAATTGAGTTTGTGTACACCCTTGGTGGGGCAACTCTTGTGCGAGTTGACAGTGTCAGGGATTTGGGCGTGGAACTTGATAACAAGCTTGATTTTCGCAACCATATTATTGCCACTTGCAAGAGTGCGAGTAAAACTATGGGTTTCATTATGCGTGTAGCCTCACACTTTAAAAATCCGAAGCTTGTAGTGCTGCTTTATAATACATATGTTCGCTCTAAGTTAGAATTTAATTCTGTAATCTGGGACCCCCGTGAAGCGAAGTATACAATTTTGCTGGAAAGAGTTCAGAGGCAGTTCTGTAGGTTCCTGTACAAGAGGCAGCTTGGATACTATCCACTGTTGTATCCTTCGAAATTCGTTGTAGGTATGGTGGGGTATAATACACTAGAATATAGGAGGAAACTCTTTGTGCTCCCAGCTGGCATCCGCACACTCCACGCGCTCAACTCCCCCATCCCGCGGGCTCTGACTTTACTTAATTCCCTTTTAAGAGAGGTCTTTGATGCTGACGTGTTCAATGACAAATGGTCAACTTTAATGAAAGCAGTTGACATTTACTTGAATAATTCTCTGACATAAATATTTTATACTTTTTTCATTTACTTAATTTAAAATGTTCGTTTTACTTTAATTTTTATATATTGACATGTCCAATTATTGTTTTATGATAAATCTGTGTATTGTGCAATTTATAACGCATGTATTTTGCATGTTTAATATGTATGTTTAGCATTGTGGGTACTTTGGGTCCCCTGTAAACTCACAATGTACTTTAAAATAAATAAACAAATAAACAAATAATACTCTAAAACGAATCGGAGAGCCGCTGGCCCGACGATTCGTTTCGATCCCTGGCGAAGGCCGAAGGCACGAAGCGATCGCCAGAGGCGCTACAACTCGCGAGGCCAAAGGCCGAGCTGCCAGAGCCCAGCGCTTCCATGCCACACAATGGAATAGTGTTACATGAAACCGAAACGGATGGCCATAGGCCACCTGCGAAGGCCGAAGGCCAAGCTTTGCACAGGGCCAAAGGCCCGGAGCATCCAAAGATATTACTATTAGGTAGAGATTAGCCTTTCTAAAATGCATCGGTAATCGATGACGCCTTCCTAGGACTGATAGAAACAGACGCTCGAAATATAACATTTTTGGTAAGTCTTCAAGCATAAACGTATTCCAAGGCAGGGCAAGGTTTATTTGAATTTTAATGTCGTTTCCCAAACTCTTCTGACTAATATTCCATTAGTTCGAAAAAACTGTTAAGAAGGTTTCAGCAAACTCCAAACTCTAACGTTTATACTGGTTTTATATTGTCTATTTTATTTAATGTGTCATTGTGATTTGTTTACTTTCTGTCAATATATATTACGAATACCTCAACATGGTAGCAGAGCGTGAGATATTGTATTGAAAAATATATCGAAATATTTTGTTGTAGTTCTGATTAGAGAAGATAAATATTTTTTGCGTGTTCGTGATATGTGAAATAAAATATTGTATCAAAAATAATTAGTTTCGATTTTCAAACCAAATTCGAACAAGATCTGTCAAAATGTCAACTCCATCGACGAGCTGCAAAATTGATATTGGTTGTTTGGAAGGCAAAGATGTCAACATGGCGCTGCAAGGTACTGTTACTGCTGCGAGGTACGCCTGGAGGATTAGATGCCATCAACGGGAATCTAAAGCCGCCGACGCAACCTGGTGGAACAGCTACACCGGCAGACCAGGCTAGTTATCAGAAAGCTCTACAAGACTATAATGAAAAAGATAGTGCCGCGATGCTCATGCTAATGGCAAATATGTCAGATGTCACTTTGCAAAAAGTCATGAGATTAACAAGTGCGAAACAGATTTGGGATGAGTTATACACCTTGTTCGATGGCACATCTGAAGATAAAAGCTACAATCTTTGCTACAGTTTTTTCAGTTATCGTAAGGATCCCCTACATGACATGTCTATGCATATATCCAAATTAAAGAACATATGGCATGAACTAAAGGTTGAGCTACGAAAGGACGAAACTAAATATGATCTGCCTGAGATTTTACTCATATGCAAGATTTTAGAAACGTTACCGGATGATAGCTACTTCCCGTTCAAGTCAAGTTGGATGCTAATGTCAAAAAAGGACCGTAACATTGAGAACTTGACAGCGCAAATCTGTTGTTACGAAAGATCTTTAACGAATAAAGAAGAAGATTCTGAGGCTCAAGCGCTAGTAGTACAGAAATCTTTACGCAAAACAAAGAAGAAATGCGGGTATTGCAAACATATTGGACATAACGTCAAACAATGTCGAAAGTGGATTGCAGATGGCAAACCTCCCAAAGAGCCACAACCACAACCATCTATTAGTCAAGCAAACAATAAACACTTAAACCTGACTCTAATGCAAGTTGAGACGAATGAAGCAGTCACCAACTTTGAAGATCTTGACAATTGGTATGTCGACAACGGTGCGACAAGTCATGTCATGTGTCAGCCTGACATATTCTCCAGTTTTCAACATTTTACAAAGAATCAGACGGTTACAACTGCAAATGAATCTACAGCTGAAGCTATTGGAAAAGGAACAGTCGAATTGATTGCTGATGTTCATGGTCGACAAGAGCACATCACATTATGTGATGTTTGGTACGTTCCTGCAATAAGACGCAACCTGTTTTCTGTACTTGCCGCCCAAGATAAGCTTCAGAAAAGTGTCTTCATATCTGAGAGAGAAACCTGTCAATTGATAAATAATGGTAAAGTGAAATTGATTGGCACACGTGTCAAAAATGGAGGTCTCTACAAGCTAAAAGTCAAGACTATTAGAAATTCAACCCCAGAAGTGAGCACTTTGTCAACAGAAAACACATTACAACTTTATCATGAAAGGTTCGCACATCAGAATAAAAGACACGTCAAAAAATTGATTGAAAAGGAACTTGGTATTAAAGTCAAACTCGATTCTGAATTATGCACAGGATGTGTATATGGAAAGACACACAGACATAAATTTGGAAGAAGAGAAAGAGCTACAAAACCAGGAGAGACAATACACACTGATGTATGTGGTCCATTTCCAAATTCATTCAAGAAGTTTAAGTATTTTGTATTGTTTAAAGATGACTACAGCAGCTTTTGTCACGTTTACTTCATCAAGCACAAGTCTGAAGTCAAAGATAAGCTCATACAGATGATCAATGAAACGAAGACAGCTGGTCAAACAATAAAAATAATAATTAGTGACAATGGAGGAGAATTCAAAAACGAAACCGAGAAATTCAAAATCGAGAAGATACTCCATTCACATGGTATACAGCACCGGTTTACAATGCCATATACCCCAGAGCAGAATGGGTCTAGCGAGCGAGAAAATCGAACCCTCGTAGAAGCCGCTCGTACTATGATGCATGCTCACGAAGAACTCCCACTTGCCTGTTGGTCAGAGCTTGTTAACACGGCTGCGTACGCAGACGTACATCTTGAACAGAACTGGGCCGACTTGTCAAGAAGGAAAATCGCCATTTGAGCTATGGTTTGACAAAAAACCGTCCATCAAACATCTGAGAGTGATTGGAACAGAATGTTTTGCACATGTCCCCAAACAAAAGCGAACGAAAATGTATAAGAAAGCTCAAAAATGTATATTGATTGGATATGATGGTGATGACGGCTATCGGTTACTAGGATTCGATAAAAATAACGAACCGACGTTGATCCGGTCAAGAGATGTAACATTTAATGAATCTTTAATAAAATCAGTTGGACTAGAACCTGATGTATCTGAATCTGAGATAGAGGAAGAACGCACTAATCCAGAAATTGAAATTAGTTTCCCACAGTCTTATCAAAATCAACCAATGCCGATGTGTGAAGCAAGGGAGGATATACCACAAAATGCGGAAATATTGCCCCAAACATCTAATGATTCGATTCAAGACGAGGAAGATCTGGACGAGTCGTCTCCTGAACCAGATGGATGTCGAATAAATTATTCAGACGAAGATCATGATGATATCCCTGATGGTAGAATACTTCGTGACAGGTCTACACTGCGAGCTCCTAGTAGATATGATGATTTTGTTGTCTCTACCTTGATTAACAATAAGCCCATGACATATAAAGATGCCATAAAGAGTCCGCAGAAGACAGAATGGCTCGAGGCTATGAGAAGCGAAGTGAAATCTTTAAATGACAATAAAACTTGGATTTTGGTAGATCGGCCAAAAGATAGAAAATTAATATCTTGCAAGTGGGTTTTTAAGAAAAAAATTAATGCTGATGGAAGTCTTGATAAATATAAGGCAAGACTCGTAGCAAGAGGCTACACGCAAGAAAAAGGCATCGATTACGACGAAACTTTCAGCCCCGTAGCAAGATTAGCGACGATAAGATCAATTCTCAGTATTGCAGCAAATGAAGGGCTGACTCTCATGCAGTTTGATGTCGCCACAGCTTTTCTGAATGGATCGCTTGATGAAGACATCTACATGAATCAACCAGAAGGGTTTAGCGATGGCACAAATAAAGTATGCAAACTAAAGAGAAGCCTGTATGGTCTCAAACAAGCTCCACGTTGTTGGAATAAATGCATCGTGGACTATCTCAAGACCATCGGATTCAAACAGTCTGATACTGATCCATGTTTATTTATTCGATTGATCTTAAATAAACAACGAAGAGTTGAGAGTAAAACCATCATAGGACTCTACGTTGATGACGGTTTAATTGCCTCTACGAATCAAAAAGAATCTTTAAAGTTTTTAGCTGAACTTAAGAGAAGGTTTAAAATTACAACAAAACCAGCTTCCTACTTTCTTGGTCTGGAGATTGGGAATGAAAATGACGGTTCCATTAAAATATCTCAAAAACTATATACTAAGAAGATTTTGGAAAGATTTGGAATGAGTGACTGCAAAGCTATCAGCACTTCAATAATTAAAGAAGGACAATCTGATATGGAGATGGACAAAGAACAAGTCAATTTCCCATACAGAGAAGCGGTTGGTGCACTTGCATACTTACAAACAGGAACCAGACCAGACATCTCATATGCTGTCAGTGTCGTATCTAGAACACTTGACAATCCAACCAATGAGGATGTTGTCAAAGTGAAACGTATATTCCGTTATCTTAAAGGAACTCTAGATTCGGCGATTGTCTACAAAAAGGGGCACAAACCCGGAGAATTAGAATGTTTCAGTGACTCCGATCACGGTGGAGATCAAAGCACAGGACGTTCAACTTCTGGAATTATGTGCATCTAAGCAGGAGGAGTAATCTCTTGGGCAAGTCGGAGACAGACATCCGTAGCTATTTCTAGCACTGAAGCTGAGATAGTTGCAGCAAGCGAAGCAGCACGAGAAATAGTATGGCTCAGAAGGCTTTTCAACGAAATTACAACCCTGAAAGATACTCCAATTCTACAAATTGACAATGACGCAGTTATAAAGCTGGCCCAAAACCCAGAATTACATAGAAGAACGAAACACATTGCGATTAGACATTTTTATGTCAGAGAACTTGTTACTGATAAAGAATTACAAGTAAAACATGTTCCTACTGAGTACCAATGTGCTGATATTCTTACTAAGCCTGTTTTTAAGCCTAGATTGGCATTTATTTGTGGGCTGATTGGGTTAACGCTATAGAGTTTGCCAAAAAGGGAGGATGTTAAGAAGGTTTCAGCAAATTCCAAACTCTAACGTTTATACTGGTTTTATATTGTCTGTTTTATTTAATGTGTCATTGTGATTTGTTTACTTTCTGTCAATATATATTATGAATACCTCAACAAAAACTTCAGGAATGCGATCGAATGGAGATGGTATTCAAATTCATATTATAGGACCCAAATCAGTGTAGTTTAAGACCAAATTCAGTCACGGCACAATATTACCCGTGGTATTATGCTGGGCGTCAACATTTCATAAGATGCAGAGAAGTACTGTCCAACATGCCGTGGTTTATTTAGGTTCCTCTCTTCGCTGCTGAACAAGTATACCTACGAAGCTCTGAGTAGAGTTCCGTCTTTAGACGGTCTACAGATTGAAGAATTAGATTGCACAAAATTAACTGAAAAGAGACCTTGCAACAATGAAGTGTTATTGGAAATGGATAGACTTAGGAATATATTACAAGTAACGAACCACAAAATGGTTGAGTTTAGTCAGATCAATAGATGTGTCGTCAGCAAAAGTATGATATACGTAATATACGTATAAACAAATATTATCCATAAGAAGTTTATTTATATTCTATCCAGATTGAAAGCTTGTCACCCATTTTTTTTGGCCTCGACTGCAACAAAATTTTAATTTGGAAATAATGTAACTAAACTGCTTATGGGTTATATTTGTTTATACATATATCATACTTTTGCTGACGACACATCTTTTGATCAGCTAAACTCAACCCTTTTGTGGTTCGTTAGGTACTAGTAAAGTTTAAAAAACCATGGATTTTATGAATGTCACGGTTTATTCTAAAAGCTTGTGTTTACAAACAATTTGTGTGATAAATTGTTAATGGTACGGGACCCTTCGCGCGCGAGTCCGATCCGCACATAGCCGGTTTTTTTATGAAATAAAATTATCTCATTGTAAACTCAGTTTTGTCTTTATTCATCCAAATTGGTTGCGTACGTAGCTTTTAATCGGGATGTCTTTAATTAGGTATATACATCAGGGTCTTCTAAGGTTCGAAAAAAATTTAGTTAGGGAAGCGTCCAAAACCTACTCCAACAATGTTTTTACGACAGTAGGTCAGATTTAATAAATTGGTGGATTAATGTAAATCTTAAAAAAAAAACAAGCATTAATTGCCGAATTCTACTTAAAACACAGTACTGATGCCGCTATTGCCCCTAACTCATTACTCATACAAAAACAATGTTGTATCCATAGCTATCAATCCAATACTACTCTAAAATTCAGTCTAAATCGAGGGTTGAGTGGTCAAACGCGATAAGTTTAAGGTTTTTAAAATACAAACTATATGACATTGATGTGAGGTTGTTATTTCAATGAAAAAATATTTCGACTTTTCGGGTTTGACCATCCAACCCTCGATTAATTGTGAAATAATGAAATGAAATAAAATAAGTGTTTATTCAGACACAAATCTTAAAACTAAGATCACAAATTCCGCCAAACCAGAGTATGGTTTGTTGGCAGACGAGGCTCCAAATGACATTAGGTAAAAAGTTCTAATAAATTCGTCGTTACTATTATTTTACTTTAACAAACGTGAATGACCCCAGCACTCATACACATACTTATGTATGTATACAAATGGGCCCACGCATACTTGTACGCAGTTTATTGAAAAGGATCCAAACTCTGAAATAAATGACTTTTCCCTTTGACACAAGATTCAAATTGAATTGACAGATTTTTGTGGACTGGATGCCCTTCCATAAACTTCGTCCACATTCATATACGGGGTGTCTTTGTACATTTGCCTTAACTGTAATACTCTGGTTAGTCCAGTTATCGTGCGTAATGACAACATTTAATTCAGAAATTTTTTGAATTAAAACTTTTAGAACACACAAAAACACAGACGATCCACATTGTTGCCTTTGTGACGATCCACAACAGAGTTGTTGGTGTGCAGAAAAGAAATAAAATAATTTTTGATCCTGTATCACTAATCTCTGATCCAAGGATTAGTTAATTATAATTAATAATCTATCTAGTTCGCAAGGAAGGCTGGAATAACTACAGAAGATTGCACCTTTACATTTTCCTCCATAACTAATATAAATAGGGAAAGGTTGAAAATAACGTCCATAACTTGATTACCTTCCAACATGGCTGCATTGAAAAGTTTCAAAACTAGTCTTCTTCTTCTACTCGCCGTGGCCGTGTTGGCAAGCAAAGCAGAACAGCATGCGCCAAAGTGTGACGGGCTGTGCATTTTTAAACCAAGTTTTTTGGATAAATGTTGCCAGAAGCAGGGATACATGAGTTACAGCCATTGCGAAGGAAGGGAGGTTTACTGTAAGGACATGGCAGACAAGGCCATGGATATGGCAGGCGAAGCAGGAAGGCGTATGGGTTAGGAAACAGCAGGTACAGTCGCCATCAGATATACTCGTATCGGAGCGATCACAGCGTTCAAAAATATCTCACCATGCGTTCTTATCATAGCCCCAATAGAGGCCTGGATGCTCAGCCAAGTTGCTAAGCGCTAGCGCTTAGTAGCGTATCGTAGTTTTCCCTCTCTGTCACTCTTTCATATTTGTGCGACAAAGACTGCTGCCTTTCGTTTACGATGAAGCGCTAACGATTAGTAACTTGGCTAAGCACCCTGGTTTGGAAGATCTCGCTCGTCTATGTATCTGTCCCGGTAGAAAAGTTTGTTTTATTAACATCTGTTTCTGTATTCCTTTGTTGTTAAATAAAGAGTACTTATCTTACTTCTCGTCTCTTTCTTTTTTAATTAGGTATATACTTAAATTCATACCTGAAGGAATACCAGTTCGAGTTCATTTCCTTTTTTCTCAGGGGTAACTCGCCCTCTGGTTATCGTCAAGATGGCGGGCGTTCTCGGAGGCAATAAACCGAGTCCGAGTAAGGTTCACTAACATTTATCAGTATACACATAAACTTCCTCAATGACTGCTATTGAAACCTTAGCTAGCTATATCTATATATCGTTGCTGTGCCTACAAAAGTCGCTATGTGATTTTTTTTTGATTTTTTGGATTTTAACGCCATTTTGAACTTTATGTCAATATCTATACCCTCCAAAAACAGCGGTGAGGCTATCTTTAATAGTTCCGGATTTGTGAATTTTAGCTATGTGATTTCCATACTGCGACCATATATAACATGGACGTCTAACGCCAGCTCAAAAATGCCCCCAAAACCAATTGTTCAATTGTGCCAAGAAGGGCAGGACATAGCGCTTTTCTTAATACCGCGCATTATCTCGGCGCAACGTCTTTGACAAATGTTTATAGAATACAGCGAATCAAAACTTTGATGGACCAATCACAACTATTTTTAAATGGCGGTTTAAGTTTTTATAGGCTGATATTGCTATTCATTACCGTGATGCATTGAAGAGGGGGTGACACTTGTCAACTAAAATTCAGGGCCGTTTTTGAAAGGCAATTTAATATGGCGTGCGGCTTCCATGTTTTATTTGTTCGTAGTTTCCATACATTATTCTCTTACTAAAAACAGTATGTGCAAAAATTACATGACTGTTTTATACAGCCATGATTGTTTTTATTATAATGGAGCCCGTTATGTGATTTTAGGCACATAGCGAGTATTTTTTATGAATTAAATAAGAACAATTCTGGCTCGATGTGTACTGTTCCGCACATAGCGATATTTTTGTATTACATCGAGTTCGTAGACTATGCTTGAGGCAACGTCTTAAGACACTTAGCGAATTTTTCCTATCACTATTATTATAAAAACATGTTTTATTTTGTTTCATTGAAGGTCTTTCATAAAAATAACTATGTACCGAATATGATAAAGATGTGTAAATTTTCGTAATTAGTTATTTTCACCAAGTTATAAATAAAACACATAGAGGCTTTGGACGAGTGAAACAAAAATAGCTATGTGATTAGTAATATTTATTTTTCGTTAAAAAACGGAGACATATTTTAAAAAACATTAAAATATTTTAAACTGAACATATTTATCATAATAAAATATTGGCCTGCTTTGCGTGTACAAGATTCAAAATAAACAGTTTTTTAGTAAAGTAGCAATAAAACACATAGCGACTTTTGTAGGAGCAGCGACGATATGAGGTGTGATACTGTTTTAATTAAAATTTGGTATTATATATTTTTTCATGAATATTGGAAAAAAACACTGAAATGAAGGTTTGTATCGTTTACTGTAAATAAAATCTGTAAATATTACTGAAATAGTATATTTGATTACTTCATGAAAATTGGATATCTTATATTTCTTGGGTGGCTGGTAGAGGGCTAAAAGTACTTTTTATTCTAATATTGGATACAACCATTTTAATCTCCATAACATAATGCAACTTTTTGGACCGTTTCCAAATTGAATATCGAGAAAAAAAATTTAGTCTGAAATAACATTGTATTTTATGTATAAATTTAAAATTAAAATTATTATTCCAAAATTTTTTTTATACTTGCAGAGAGGTGACACCTACCAATATTATATATTTCATGAGCCATTCAATACTCTACATATATTTTTTCCAAAAAATTTACTCGGATCAACGGGTTCACAAAAACGAAATTGTAACACCTCATATCGTCGCTGTTCCTACAAAAGTCGCTATGTGTTTTATTGCTACTTTACAGGAGACACAAAAAACTGTTTATTTTGAATCTTGTACACGCAAAGTAGGCCAATATTTTATTATGATAAATATGTTCAGTTTAAAATATTTTAATGTTTTTTACAATAAGTCTCCGTTTTTTAACGAAAAATAAATATTACCAATAATTTATCACATAGCTATTTTTGTTTCAGTCGTCCAAAGCCTCTATGTGTCTTATTTGTAACTTGGTGAAAATAACTAATTACGAAAATTTACACATCTTTATCATATTCGGTACATAGTTATTTTTATGAAAGACCTTCAATGAAACAAAATAAAACATGTTTTAATAATAATAGTGATAGGAAAAATTCGCTAAGTGTCGTAAGACGTTGCCTCAAGCATAGTCTACTAACTCGATGTAGTACAAAAATATCGCTATGTGCGGAACAGTACACATCGAGCCAGATTTGTTCTTATTTAATTCATAAAAAATACTCGCTATGTGCCTAAAATCACATAACGGGGTCCATTATAATAAAAACAATCATGGTTGTATAAAACAGTCATGTAATTTTTGCACATACTGTTTTTAGTAAGAGAATAATGTATGGAAACTACGAACAAATAAAACATGGAAGCCGCACGCCATATTAAATTGCCTTTCAAAAACGGTCCTTTTTTATCATTTTTTTTATTTTTTATGTTGGCACAACAAAGTGGCTCCTCTCCACCTGATCGTAAGTGAAAAGTAGAGCCCAAATCGCGGCGGCAACGAACAGGAGACAATCAGTAACCTGTTAGTTGCCACCGCCTTGCTGGCCCGCTAGATGCTTCTTCACGCTTCGTTTAAAGGGTCCCAACTTATAGGTATGCGGAAACACATGTGCCGGTAAAGAATTCCACTTTTTAATAGTCCGGCATATGAAGGAATTGCCGAATTTCTTAGTACGTGTGGGAATATTTTCCACGGTGAAGGAGTGACACCGCAAATCGGCACGTGTGGTTTTATAACGGAAAGGGGAGGGCGGGATGAGGGAAAATAACTCTTCAGAACACTCACCATGGTACAGGCGATAAAAAACGCTCAGAGAACCAATGTCCCTACGTAGTTGAAGGGGTTCAAGGTGCCTGGTAACCTTAGAGTCGCCTATAATACGGACTGCCCGCCGCTGCATCCTATCGAGAGCATCGAGTAGGTATTGGGCGGACCCATCCCAAAGATGAGAGCAGTACTCCACGCAAGACCGAACTTGTGTCTTATAAAGAAGACAAAGCTGGTCGGGCGCAAAGAACCGACGCACCCTATTCAGGATGCCCAGCTTTTTTGATGCCGTGGTAATTAATGACTCGATGTATTTATTTTGATTTAGATTGCAGCGTATATCCATTCCAAGCATATTCAGGCTATCTCGTAAACCAAGAGGAGTGTTCTGAAGAGTTGGAACTCGGTGGAAGGAAGACGTTTTGGTGGAAAAAGCGCACACTTGAGTCTTTTTGGCGTTGAACTCGACGAGGTTATCGGAACCCCATTTGCAAATAAGATCCAGAACCCGATCGAGCTCAACGACAAGATCCATACATTTGTCGCCAACTTCTGCCCTGCTTGCCCCAGGCCGACCGAGATAACGCCCATGGACCGTACTGTCATCTGCATAACAATGAATGTTTCCTAAAAGAAGTAAGTCATTGATATGCCGAAGAAAGAGGGTAGGCGATAAGACGGAGCCCTGAGGGACGCCAGCATTCACTGTCATGAACCGCGAATCACATCTGTCAACCAGAACACGGATTCTGCGCTCATGCAGGAAGTCAGCAATCCATTTGCATAGCTGGGCAGGCAGGCCATACGCAGGGAGCTTGGAGAGAAGAGCTTTGTGCCAAACGCGATCAAAAGCCTTGGTGATGTCAAGACTGATTGCCAAGGCCTCGCCGTGTTTGTCGATTGCCTCCCCCCAGAGGTGCGTGACATACGCTAGAAGATCACCCGTTGATCTTTTCGGCCTAAAGCCATACTGTCGATCATACAAAAGAGAGTGATCCTCTAGGTAACGGATCAATTGGGCGTTCATGATCCGCTCCATCACTTTGCACAACACTGAGGTTACGGCAATGGGGCGGTAGTTAGATGGGTCTGAACGGTCACCCTTTTTGGGGACCGGCTGCACATTAGCCTCTCTCCAAGCTTCCGGAATGCTACCAGACGAGTACGAAAGACCAAAGAGGCGCGTCAATACCGGAGACAACTCTGCTGCACATTTCCTGAGTACAATCGCTGGGATACCGTCAGGACCACTGGCTTTTCGGATATCAAGTGACTGTAAAGCCCGACGTACATCGCGATGCCTAAAATGAATTTCGGGCATCACGGCACCACAGGCAGGTATGGATGGTGGTGGCATAGTGCAGTCATCAAGACGAGAGTTCGCAGCAAAGAGGCTAGCCATGAGATCGGCTTTCTCTTGCGCCTGATGAGCCGATGAACCATCTGATAATCTCAGCGGTGGCAGCGATGGTTGGCAGAAATTTGACTGCACAGTTTTGGCCAGACGCCAGAAACTTCGCGACCCAGTTGGGTGCGAGACTAGCTCCGAACCTACGTTTGCAACGCGCTGGGCGTCTGCTCTAATATACGCCCTCTTGCAGACCTTGGTGGCAGCATTGTAAGCTGCTTTCAGCGAAACAATGTTGGGATCATTACAGGCGCGGCCCCTGATCCAAGCTCGATACGCCGCCTGTTTGTTGTTAACGGCTTCAGCGCACTCGCTATTGAACCAGGGTCGTCTACGGCTCTTAATGACGACATCGGAATAAGGAATGTAGTATTCCATTCCTAGACCGATCTCGCCAGCAATAGACGCAGCACTCGCTGAGGGATCCTTCTCGCTAAAGCAGCGCTGCACCCAAGGAACGGACGCGAAATAGTCACGCATGCCGTCCCAATCTGCTGACGAGTAGTGCCATACTCTGCGCTTTACCGCCGGCGATTGAGGTATGGCTGCGCTGGGTACTGTACTGGATACCAGGCAGTGGTCAGAGGTGCCTAAGGGTGCGTTGACCACAACCTGGTACCCAGTTGGATGGGAGGTCAGCAAAAGGTCCAGCAGAGAGGGCGTTTGTTCAGCTATGTCGGGTATCCTAGTGGGCTGGTCCTGAATTTTAGTTGACAAGTGTCACCCCCTCTTCAATGCATCACGGTAATGAATGGCAATATCAGCCTATAAAAACTTAAACCGCCATTTAAAAAAAGTTGTGATTGGTCCATCAAAGTTTTGATTCGCTGTATTCTATAAACATTTGTCAAAGATGTTGAGCCGAGATATGCGCGGTATTAAGAAAAGCGATATGTCCTGCCCTTCTGGGCACAATTGAAGAATTGGTTTTGGGGGCATTTTTGAGCTGGCGTTAGACGTCCATGTTACATATGGTCGCAGTATGGAAATCACATAGCTAAAATTCACAAATCCGGAACTATTAAAGATAGCCTCACCGCTGTTTTTGGAGCGTATAGATATTGACAAAGTTCAAAATGGCGTTAAAAGCCAAAAAACAAAAAAAATCACATAGCGACTTTTGTAGGAACAGCGACGATATATAGCTAGCTAAGGTTTCAATAGCAGTCATTGAGGAAGTTTATGTATGTAGGTACTGATAAATGTTAGTGAACCTTAAAGTCAAAGTCAAGTCAAGTCAAACCATTCTTTATTCAAGTAAGCTTATTAATAAGCACTTTCGAATCGTCTGACATTATCAAGAGAGAGAAAAAAAATCTACTACTGGTTCAAACCCTACGCCGTTCCTGAGAAGAACCAGTAAGAAACTCAGGTGGAGGAAACTTACTCGAACTGGTAGCATTAGTTACAGGTAATAAAGATATTATTTCTGTATATTTAGAAAAAAAAATACTGAAATATAACAGCATTCACATGACCACTAATAGAGAGTACCTACCTACATGAAAATATTTCTACTACACCATTTAAGTAAATAAAATAAATACTATAGAACAACACTTCTTACACTCTCGTTAGTAATTCCGTACTTACCTCCCTTGATGCACAATGTACAACATACTAATCTGCAGCAAACTACTAGCGCGTTCTTACTTTATTGCTAGCATTCTCTCGGTCTTCTCTCCCATTGTAGGTGAAACGACATAATATATCCAGTGACCTTAATCGCGCTTCTCAGCGCGGAGTTGAGCATTGCTTGCTAAGGACGTGAGGATGGACTCTGAATAATTACACGTTGTCATAGTATTTAATGTCTGAAATAGTACATTACTATAGAGGACGGGAAACGAAGGGTTACAGGCCAAGTAGATATATCTGGCCGATGGAACTGAGGCCAGATAGGAATACGCGGCCTGTAACCATGTTTCTCGCCGAGATTTGTATAGTGCTTTTCTCAAACTTGCCATGAAATAAAACGAACTGATTTCGCCGAACTATACTATTTGATTTGTAAATAAACCAATAGTACAGTATCGTACAACATTAAAAAAACATTCGCGCCTAACTTTTTTTTAAATCTGTTTGAGGTATCCTTTTACCTGGTGGTATAGACATTAAAGTAGAGGCATCGTAAGAAGTCGTTTGACGTTTGTTTGCACATGAAGTTCTGTAAATGTTGACAGTTAGTATAATGGAGCAAATGTCAAACTTCATTGTTGCCTGTACGGAATAGTGATGTTACTACTGTTGCTGCAATTTACCGATACGTCAATCGAAATAAATAAGTAAACCTTTTTTATGGAGGTACGAATAATTGCTATAATAGTAGGTACGCACATATCTTCTAAAAGTTTGTTATGGTTTCGACAGGTCCTCGCGAGCCCGTGTGCCCGGTGGATACGCGGCTTTACAGACTGTGTTGAACTTGACAACCAGATAAATGTCAAAATTGTTATAAAATCACGTATAATTTTATTTTTCGTAGAATAATAATTTATGTACCACTACGTTATCACCTAGATGTGCTCTGATTTTAATAAATGGTTTTAGTGACTTTATATACTGTATATACGGCATTTCTCTATTTGGCATACCTACATTGCCCTCTGAGCTAGCACGCAAGTTTACCAACGTGGGTTGGGAGTGGATCGCTGCAGGCTGGCAAACTCGCGTCCAAGCTCATGGTCTCAACCACTGCAAGTTCTGCATTGACATTACTACCAAGTGAAACTACCTACGTATATTGTATATCAGACTCCGATACTATTTGACCTGGCATTACATTTGGACACCGATTACCTACTGCTATTAATTGTTGACCTTGATTTTTAATTTTGACACTGGTTTTGACACTAGTTACTATCTCTCACTAACAGAGGTTGTGGATGCTATTTCCTCTATAGGTCACGTCCTATCCGTCCTATAAAACATCCTACCTAAATGCGACTTTACGTCATTATGACGTCACCGGCACCAAAGTTTCGCTGCCTGCTAATGATTCTAAGTAAGATTACCAAACACTTTTTAGTTCGGATTACCTAACACTTTTTTAATTAAATTTTTTTAATGGCAAGTACCAGATCTAACGCCCTTTCGCACTTGACTGAAAATTTTACGACGGTAAAATCGAGCGTTTCACTACACTATTGTGAGCTGTCAAAAACGACTTCTTACGATGCCTCTACTTTAGTTCTTTGGTTATTTTTTTTTCTCAAACTTGCTACGGAATGTTGATGTTACTTACTTTAAATTGAACCCGGAAATACTATGTTTCCGGTTTCATATGCTAAGATGATATGTAAAGAGATTTCATGTATTTATTTCACACCTAGGACTGCAAACAAACTGTCTTTTGTTTTGAAACGTCAAATTATGACACTAGGTTTTGACATTCAATCAAAGGAAAAAAAAAAACCATAGAACTAACGTCTATACCACCAGTTAAAAGGATACCTCAAACAGATTAAAAAATAGTTTGGTGCGAATGTTTTTTTTTAATGTTTTACAATACTGTACTATGGTTTATTTACAAATGAAATAGTATGGTTCGGCGAAATCAGTTCGTTTTATTTCGTGGCAAGTTTGAGAAAAGCACTATACAAATCTCGGCGAGAAACAGGGTTACAGGCCGCGTATTCCTATCTGGCCTCAGTTCCTTCGGCCAGATATATCTACTTGGCCTGTAACCCTTCTTTTCCCGTCCTCTATAGTAATGTACTATTTCTGTGGATGAATGTCAAGACGTAGTGTCACAATTTGACGTTTCAAAACAAAAGACAGTTTGTTTGCAGTCCTAGGTGTGAAACAAATACATGAAATTTCTTTACATATCATCTTAGCATATGACACCGGATACATAGTATTTCCGGGTTTAATTTAAAGTAAGTAACATCAACATTCCGAAGCAAGTTTGAGAAAATGATTTTTTCGGTACAATGCGCCAATCATTACTTTTTTGCTATTGTAGTTTGGCTGTGCGTTGGTGAATAAGTGAAAAAAAACACTGACAACTTAGTAAAGTACAAGTTGCAGAACATTCTTATAATTATTGAAAATCTTCATGAGAAAACGCTGATACATACAAGTTGCCATTGATGACATTATTTTTCAGATTTGAAATTATTGCGCGGTCATAATGAATAACAACGTACAAGCGTTTTAAACTGATATGACAAAATAAACTGTATATAACTCTGCCTTACACCTAATCCAAATCCAGTTAATTACACTTAATAGGATTTATCTACTTCGCAAGAAAGGCTGGAATAACTACAGAAGATTGCACAATCAGATTTTCCTCCTCAACTAATATAAATAGGGAAAGGTTGAAAATAACGTTCACAACTTGATTATTTTCCAATATGGCTGCATTGAAAAGTTTCAAAACGAATCTTCTTCTTCTACTCTCCGTGGCCGTGTTGGCAAGCAAAGCAAAACGGCATGTGCCACAGTGTGACGTGCTGTGCTATTTTATTCCAAGTTTTTTGGATAAATGTTGCCAGAAGGCGGGATTCACAAGTTACAGCCATTGCGAAAGAAGGGAGGTTTACTGTAAGGAAAAGGAAGACAAGGCCATGGATATGGCAGGTGAAGCAGGGAGGCGTATGGGTTAGGAAACAGCAGGTACAGTCGCCATCAGATACATCGGAGCGATCACAGCGTTCAAAAATATCTGACCATGCGTTCTTATCATAGCCCCAATAGAGGCCTGGATGCTCAGCCAAGTTGCCAAGCGCTAGCGCTTAGTAGCGTATCGTAGTTTTCCATCTCTGTCACTCTTTCATATTAGTGCGACAAAGACTGCTGCCTTTCGTTTACGATGAAGCGCTAGCGATTGGTAACTTGGCTAAGCACCCTGGAGTGTGATTTTTGAATTTCACTGATGATATTGAGATCACTGGTCAAAATTATCACCTGTGATTTGAAGTCACTGTTTTCCAAATGCCGTATTTTTGATTATCACACGTTCTTTACCAACATTCAGAAATTGTACAATGTCAGTCATAGACAATTTTCCTGTTACGTTCCTTTTTGCGCAAATATAGTAGTGCCCTTAATATTGATTTTTATAATTCATACTACCTATAACTTATATTAGGTTCTGTCAAAGTGGTCGAACGTAAAACGGAGTGTCAATGTCATTTGAAAAGAAAACTAAATTTTAAAAGATGGCAGATGTCACTAAGTCAACTGTCAAAAATAGTCACACGGTGATTTCAAATCGAGTGGGTGGGGGCACTCGTAAAGCGATATCATACGTATGACAATTCTAGTCACCGATGGATGACATTTCAAAAATACGAACTCAAGGGAAATCACTTGTTTTCGGTGAGAATAAGTCACTGGTGAATTTCAAAAATCGCACCCCTGCTCATAAATTTGTGAGCACCCTGACCGTTCCAATATATCTGATGGCGACTGTATAACCAATATAGGAACTGGTTTGGAAGATCTCGCTCGTCTATGTATCTGTCCCGGTTGAAAAGTTTGTTTTATTAACATCTGTTTCTGTATTCCTTTTTTGTTAAATAAAGAGTAGTTATCTTACTTCTCGTCTCTTTCTTTTTTAATTAGGTATATACTTAAATTCATACCAGAACGAATACCAGTTCGAGTACATTCCTTTTTTTCTGAGGGGTAACTCACCCTCTGGTGATCGTCAGGATGGCGGGCGTACTCGGAGGATTCATAAAAGGAGAAGGCATACAGGTTGAAAACCTTGATAAAAACAAAAATCTTGACCAAAACCTCATGTAAATACAGGGACACAATCGATTAAATGTCATTCACATCGCTTTGCATGTGAACACAACTTCGCCAAAATGGTTGTATGTGTCGTAAAAACTTATCAATTACTTCGAGTTTACAAAAAGATGGTCTAACATTCCACTTGTGAGTTATTTAACGTAATTTTAGAATTCTTGAATTGCTAATTGCTTGTATTTTATGAAGAATGCTCATTGCTCATTATTGCAACCTTCTGGCCTTAAATTAATGTATTTCTTGATTATATGGTAGTATTTACCGGTTATGGTAAAAGTTCGATCTATTCTAGGTTTAGTATCTATTTATGATATTAATTACCAGTGCGCCATCTAGGTCTTTCACATCGTTGAAAAGCAAGCTGTTAAGCTCCTGTCTGCGGCAAGCACCCATAACGCCACAGATAACTGCTGCCTGAAAAATGTTAAAAAAATATTGAATTATGTTTACAGATTACTTAGAGCATGTATGTATTTTAATGAAAAATAAGAAACTACGAATAAGAGTAGATAAACAGCATGTTTACATACCTTGGCAAAAATATATGCTTCATCAGGGGTGCTTCGTTTACAAAAGTGCTTATTTCAGATGGTAAAAAAGTTCTAGACCATATTGTAAAAACACAAATCAAATCACAAAATACTAATCTAAACTTAACTAAAGAACCTTAAAGCTAAACGTATTAAAGCACCAATCAATCAAATAACCCACCCCGTAACATTCCCGGTGCAAAGGTGCCTAACAAACTAGCGGCATTTCCGCGCTGCACTGCAATAGCAAGCCTCTGCACCAGGAATGAGCCGGCGCGGGGATCATGGCCTCGTTCTTGGAGACGACGCCCCAACTCCCCAAAGAAAGTCTTGGCTTCCGCGCACCAACAGCCCGTAGTTTCGACCGCCAGAGGGACAAACAAATAACCAGTCAAGCCCGAATACTTATCCCTCTTCAGCATTGCCGCTTGTTCGGCTGCAGCACCCGCCAAACGCATCGTGCGCCCGAGGTGAGAGGCCGCAAAAGTGCTCACACAAGTGGCATCCCATAAAAGGCACTTTCCTTTCTCCCACGGCACCAGCGTCAAACCGTCCGGCCGCTTGCCGTCCGACCGGCTAAGACCGGGCGGCTCTAGGACACAAGGGACATTGGCCGAAATCAATGCTCTCCGAACCAAATCATTTAAGGAATGGTGCCGTGGGAACCTGCCTGCGCACCGACGACAACTCAGGGCGTGGTGCCCGCTGCTTTCCACCATAGAGCCGCAAATGCAAAGATGAGGCTGGCAAACATCGCAGCCCAGGCGGAAAGCAACGGCCACTCGTAAAGTGTCGTTGTCCAGCAGGGTACCAAAGTGAGGGGAGGGGAGAGCGTGCAACCAAGCACCTGATTCCGGGCAAGCAACCGCTTTAAGCCTGGCTAGATCGGCACCAACGGCGCTCTGCAACAACCCCTCAAAGATTCGCTTCACCCCTACCTCGTCCCACAACCGTTGCCGGTCCGGCTTTTCGGGCACAGACACGCCCGGGTTGAGAGATTCCCAGGCCACCAGAGCATCGGCAGCGAAGGGAATGGCAGCCTTGATACCATCTAAGGATAGAATATTAGTAACAAGCTCCACCACCCCCGCCGCCGACGCCAAGAAGGCCGGAAGGCTCACGTCCCGCACGCGTCGAATACCCAGCCCACCACTCCGGATAGGTAACGCAGCCAAATCCCACTGGGCCGCATCCAAGCAGACATTCAACAAGCACTCCGCGGACTCTTTTAACACAAGGTCAAAAGAATCCACGAGCGCGGGATGCAGCCAGACTGGAACGGTTCGCAGAAAGTACATAACCTTGGGTACAGCAAAACAGGACCTCAGCAAAGTGAGCGCCACAAATTAATTTATTTATTCACTAAATATTTTGATTTGTACTTTTATTTTTTCTCCAGTAGTCACACTACTTAATACTATATAAATTATAAATATTAGATGTCATATACCAAAGAAAAACGACCAAGATCACCTATGTCCGAGGTGGGGATCGAACCCACGTACTCAGCTTTCGCGGCTGATGCCTGTACCCCTCGGCCACTCGGTCTTAGCAACCACCGGTCAAATTTCTCGGGTATATGCAATCCCTTACAAGGCTAGGCGCCTTTGACCATTCTCTAAGGGCAAGCACTAACTACATGCCTGCACCTCGCACCTCCTATTTAGAATACTTTACAGTTTTCTAGAATAGCTAGAGAGAGATGGTGCTGCCATCTATTGAACATATTGTCAAAACACAAATCAAATTATTTATTAACTAAATACTTTGATTTGTACTTTTAATTTTTCTCCAGTAGTCACACTACTTAATACGATATAAATTATAAATATTAGATGTCATATACCAAAGAAAAACGACCAAGATCACCTATGTCCGAGGTGGGGATCGAACCCACGTACTCAGCTTTCGCGGCTGATGCCTGTACCCCTCGGCCACTCGGTCTTAGCAACCACCGGTCTTTCTCGGGTATATGCAATCCCTTACAAGGCTAGGCGCCTTTGACCATTCTCTAAGGGCAAGCACTAACTACATGCCTGCACCTCCTATTTAGAATACTTTACAGTTTTCTAGAATAGCTAGAGAGAGATGGTGCTGCCATCTATTGAACATATTGTGAAAACACAAATCAAATTATTTATTAACTAAATATTTTGATTTGTTCTTTTAATTTTACTCCAGTAGTCACACTACTTAATACTATATAAATTATAAATATTAGATGTCATATACCAAAGAAAAACGACCAAGATCACCTATGTCCTTTTGGTCGGGTGGGGTGGGTCCGAGGTAGTACAAATCAAAATATTTAGTTAATAAATAATTTGATTTGTGTTTTCACAATATGTTCAATAGATGGCAGCACCATCTCTCTCTAGCTATTCTAGAAAACTGTAAAGTATTCTAAATAGGAGGTGCAGGCATGTAGTTAGTGCTTGCCCTTAGAGAATGGTCAAAGGCGCCTAGCCTTGTAAGGGATTGCATATACCCGAGAAATTTGACCGGTGGTTGCTAAGACCGAGTGGCCGAGGGGTACAGACATCAGCCGCGAAAGCTGAGTACGTGGGTTCGATCCCCACCTCGGACATAGGTGATCTTGGTCGTTTTTCTTTGGTATATGACATCTAATATTTATAATTTATATAGTATTAAGTAGTGTGACTACTGGAGAAAAATTAAAAGTACAAATCAAAATATTTAGTTAATAAATAATTTGATTTGTGTTTTCACAATATGTTCAATAGATGGCAGCACCATCTCTCTCTAGCTATTCTAGAAAACTGTAAAGTATTCTAAATAGGAGGTGCAGGCATGTAGTTAGTGCTTGCCATTAGAGAATGGTCAAAGGCGCCTAGCCTTGTAAGGGATTGCATATACCCGAGAAATTTGACCGGTAGTTGCTAAGACCGAGTGGCCGAGGGGTACAGGCATCAGCCGCGAAAGCTGAGTACGTGGGTTCGATCCCCACCTCGGACATAGGTGATCTTGGTCGTTTTTCTTTGGTATATGACATCTAATATTTATAAGTTCTAGACATTTTGAATTTGTATCCATCAGACTTGCGTTTCAGGAAAGCGTGCAGCTTGCTTTATATATGTAGACACATCAACTTTTTCGCATATATTCAATGTGGATTTCATCATTGAAAACTCGGCCTACAATGTTGACGGAGCGAATTTTTCGCTCATTTCTTGCAAATATGCCAAAAGGACATTTTCCGAAAAAGAACTTGAATCGTTTTTCTTCATCCGCCATTCCATTAAGTTCGAATAACTTTTATCGTAGAGTTTTCTAGACTTTACGGGTAACAAATTAAGCGTCGCTTGTTCTGCAATATGTGTTACCTCCTCTGGCTTGGAGGTAGGGGCTTTGTCCATCTCATCATCACTCATTATGAAGCCAAATAAACAGAATCGGACGCACTTAGAGCTTTTCTTCTCAAGTTTAACTATAAAATCAAAACACTAAGCGACAATGGCCGGCATGGTATGAATTAAAAAACTGCTTATAATTAAGGTACTATCCACCAATCACGGAGCAGAAGTGTTTTTTTTTAATTTTTATGCCCTGGTAGCTGAACTTTTAGCCAAAAGTCGTTTAGTGGGGCACAAATTTGACTGATCGTTCTATTTTCAAAATGGTGTTCTGCCTTTTCGCCGAATTTTTTTGGGCCGATTTTCATTTGCCAACCAACGTTTCGCCGAACTTTTACTTTGACAACTAACGATTGCCAAATTTTTGTATGACAACGTTTCACTTGGCAGAATTATTGTAAAGCAGATTATTATAACGCAACTAAACTTTTGGCGGACTTATCATTTGTCAAATGGTTCACTTGACCGAACAACTCATGGACGAATAACGTTTCGCTGATGCAACAGTTGCCTTTTAATACATTTGGCAAGTTACAAAGAAGCCTACCCGTACTTAATTCTTTTTTTGGCAAACATTGAAAAACACAACAAAAAAAAAACAATTTTCACTATTATTTACATGGCTAACCAGAAGGAAAAAATGAGCGAGCGAGCGAAGCGAGTGCGCAAAGCCTTCCAGTGCAGATCCGACTTGGCCGGGTTAGGTTAGGTTAGGGTCGAGGTTATTTTTTTTTCGTCCCGAAAAAAAGATATGCTAGTATTCATACAGTATAATAAAATAATAAAAAAAAAATAGAAAAAGGAGGCATTTCAAAAAAAGGTAGTTACCTGTATAAAATTTGCCCCAAGTGAAAATGGCATCCTTGTAAATAAATTCCCTCAAAAGTTGATAGAAGACTCGATATCGCAGCTTTTCCGAAATCCAATACGCATATTTTAGGTACAAGATCGATTCCATTTTCATTGCCGTATTCTATTAATAGTTGCACAAATAATATTACGTATTTGCTAAACGTAATTGTACGTAATGAAACATTTGGTAAACAATAAACAACGAAGTGTATATTACGTCAAGTAAAACATTCGGCCACATGAATGTTGGCATTTTGAACATTTGCTTTGTAAAACACGGACCAAATGTTAAGTTGGTAACTGTGAGGTTGGCAAATAAAACAAAACATTTTAATAAGTTGGGAAATTTTATGAACATTCGGCGAAGTAAAATTTCGCGAAACGTGAGTTGGGAATTGATATTCGGCCATATAATTTTCGGCGATAAATAAGAGAACCTTCAAATTTATAATAGTTGACTAAAAGTGTAATATAATGAATATTATAGTTGGGGAGTAAGTGAGATAGACTATAGAACATTGAAAAGTGAATGAAAAGTATGCAGTTATAGTTTGGTTTATAGTGTCTTAATTGACACATTAGAGTCGACGAGTAGAAAAACGTCATTTATGGTGTTCGACCTTCATACTTTAATTTGTTTGTAGTCTCCATTACAAAGCATTTGCTCACCGCTGCGCGACGACTGAATGCGTGACACGGATTAGGGCCGCGTTGCACGTCTCGTCGAGATCGTCGAAATGAAACTGGTTTATGAGGGTAGTGTTGCGCCGGCACTGGAGTATCCCCGAACACGGCAGACGATAAACAACAAAATGAACTGACTGTCCAATAGACTTTCATTATTACGACCGATATTCAGACAAGGGTAAACCAGCCGTTCGCATAAGCCAGCCTCCATCTCGGTTGAAATTAAAGTGACGTCGACTCAGTTACTTGGCGTATTTTACGCGATACGTAGTTTCTTTCCCTTCCTAGAACCTAGTATTGCCTTCTTAAAGCGATGAAAATGGAGCGTGCCTGTATCGCATGCTTGGGCAGCTACTAGAGAATTGAAAGTGGAAATCTTGACATCACTCCGTATATGTTTCGACAATCTTTAGTAAATCCGGTTTTTCTTACAAGTAAGACTTACCGCAGCTGCAGTCAATTTATATGCTACCTACTTGACTGATACATACGCAAATGTGTAACTGAAACGTCAACGATCGTCAACAACGAGTATTTTTTTACATAAAACGGAATACAAAAAAAGAATTTAGCATGAAGAGTTTATCGCTAAATAAGATTTTATTGAGTTTATTTACTTCTGCCGAAGCCTGTTGCTGATTTATTTTGCGATTGTTGCTCCCTGACGAAGCCTGTGTTACAGATAGGTACGTTTACGATGTTTCAAGGTAAAGAAATTATTTTTGCTTTTAAATCTTCTAAATTTGAATATGGTATCATTTAAAAATTACTTCTAGTACTTCTTGTTTAGGGCAAATACCTACACGTAGACTGTATTTCGGTAAAAAATATTCCTCAAACCTTACAGAAATAATTGTCATGAAGCAAATAATCTACCGTCTCGTTTTTTCCTCGCGTTTCAGGGCCCTTCCTATAATTATGAGTTGACATGTCACCGCCTTTTTACAATCTCAGACTGATTTTCACGGCAAGTATCTGCTAGTTATTTTCCATAACTTTCCATCCTGAATACCAAAACTTTGTCTTCATTACCATCAAAGCCATAGTGCAGTACTGCAAAAGTTTTTGCAACTGGCGATGACCATATCCGATTTCGCATTGCACGCTCGGGGATGATATTCTTTGATTGCGTGGCCCCATGCAACCACAGTTCCTGGATACCATGATCTGAATTGCTAGATGATTAGATTAAGGCTCAGATTCAAAAGGCAGTAATCCTGATAGTCCGCCCGTTCCTTTCTCTGCGACCTTAACCACCTGTAGCTTGCGCCCGCTCTGTTCCGATTGCAGCCTAAGTCAGGTATTCTATTCTATTCTTTGTATTATATTCTAAAACAAAATCATGACTCCTACTACTCTAAACACGCTCAATATTAACCCTTTACGTGCAAGAGCACAATGAGTGTTCGAAAAGATTGTCTGGTCTCTCTGTCAATGCACATTGCACGTGTATAGCAACAGTGGGGCATAGTGCTTGCGGATTATGGCATGAAAGCCTTCTGGTCGAGCCTCAGCGAACATACCTGATACACTACAAAAGCGCGACAGTAGAAATAGTCCTAAAGAATACTACTCTTGCTGTATCATCATAACAGACTTATAAATTAAAGATTTCGAGTCTTCGCTTGATGGTAGAATATTGCAGAATAGATTAAGAACGGGAGCCTCGGATCTTTCCTCACATTAATGAGGAAGATAATCATATCGGATCTTGATTGGCGCATCGTCAAGGTAACAATCAAGATCCTATAAGTAGTTAAAATATTTCGTGTCGCGTGACTGATAGGTTTTGAAGGCCCCATATAAATAAAAATAACTTATTCGTTACGATGATAGGTATTTTATTCATAGTTATAAGGCTGAGTTTACACCTGCAAGTTATTTCTGCAAATTTGAAACAAAATTATTATGCAAGAAAGAGTTGCAGATATTGCTTCTCATTCTTACCAACATTTGCGTCTCAAAACTTGCGGCAATAATTTTCAAGTGTAAACAAATTTCGGCGCACTACTACCACATCATCAATATCCTCAGGCTGGCTGACGGACTTGGATTTTGGACTTGCTAACATTGTCTCGCCCCATCGCTGCGCCTGCGGAACATTCGTGGATAGCCTTGGGTACCATGGCCTTTCATGCGTAAGGAGCGCCGGGCGCCTCTACCGCCATGCCTGCTTAAATGACATAATCCGTCGGGCCTTTGTCAGCGTCAACGTGCCAGCGGTTCTCGAGCCGGGCACGTGACGATGATAAGAGGCCCGACGGCATGACCCTCGTACCGTAGCGGCAGAGACGGCCTCTTATCTGGGACGCTACATGCGTGGACACCTTGGCGCCGTCCCATGTCGCCTTGACATCAGCAAGAGCAGGCGACGCGGCTGGAGGGGCTGAGACAGCGAAACACCGCAAATATATCGCTCTTTCGGATCAACATATACAGGGTGGTCCAAACCTTGACGTCAAAATTTTTTTTTTAGATTCCTCACGTCATGAGCTATCAGAATATACCCCCTGTATCTTAGCCGATTTTTTGTAGTTTTCGAGTTATGAATTTTTGAAATTTTTTTTTTGAGAAATTCTGGAATGAAAAAATTTATTAATAAAAAAAAAACTGTTGGGTTTTTTGAACTAGTTTCTTTTTGTAAAAGTATTACTACAAATAAAGCATTGACTGACAAAAAATTAGCGTCCTCACTTTGATATAAGTAGGATAAAAAATACCAAATTCAAAATTTTACGCTAAAAACGCATCAAAATAGCACCATTTGACCGACTACTCCGAAAAATCCTCATTATAAAGTATTACTTTTTTTTTGTTTTAAGAAGGTTTAAGGTCTAGGGCAGTCTTTACATTACCAAAAATCCTTGGGATATGTTTTATTTTTTTATTTACGTACATTAATGCTATTTTGATGCATTTTTAACGTAAAATTTTGAATTTGGTATTTTTTATCCTACTTGTATCAAAGTGTGGACGCAATTTTTTTTGTCAGTAAATGCTTTATTTGTATTTATACTTTTACAAAAAGAAAATATTAAAAAAACACAATAGTTTTTTTTTATCACTAAATTTCTTCATTCCAGAATTTCTCAAAAAAAAATTATTCAAAAATTCATAACTCGAAAACTACAAATAATCGGCTAACATACATGGGATATATTCTGATAGCCCATGACGTAGGGAACCAAAAAAAAAATTATTGACGTCAAGGTTTGGACCACCCTGTATTTGTGGCTTTCGCTGGCGAGACGCTGGGGCCGTGGTGGTCAGACGCCCGAAAACTTATAGCTCAGCTAGCCAAAAGATTGTTTGACCAGGGATCCGGCCGTGTGGTGACGGCAGTAAGAATACATTTCGTCGACCGTAGGTTCAATTAGGGTAAGGGACAAAATAGCGAAAATGAGTTAAGTATACAGTTTTGTTCAGAATTTTGCGCTCTTTCGAATGGTGTATATAAAAAAAATCTAGCTTTAAAAAAATGTTCCTTACCCTATTTTTTTTTAGGGTGTACCGGATCAAAATAGCTCCAAAAAATAAAGTAATTAGAAAAAAATTCTACACAGCTACTAAAAATTAGTGTAATGTACGTACGCAACCGAATTTAAACAAGGTAACCGGCCTTGAACTTAGGGAATGACCCTTACACGGTTTATTTTTGATGAGAAAATAACAAAAGTGTTATTACGCTAATAATTTTGGAATCGAAAAAAAATATTTTGCCGATACCCTAAAGTGATTGCGTGTTGTATTGAAATAATTGTTCCTTACTTTAATTTGCTCGCATAGTAATTTATACGATGTGTGCGTTACGCTAATTTTTTGTATGTTATGTTTAAACTTTATACTTGACAGAATATTTATTTTACGGAATGAATGAATAATTTAATATTATTATAGATACTTAAATACATACGAGTAGACAGCCATGACCAAGGAACAAATATTTGTGATAATTAAAGACACAAATAATGCCCTCGCCGGGATTCGAACCCGAAATAGTGTAGCTTTAAAACTGGAAGTACATTCAAAAGTGCTTTTGCTATGCTTATTTGAATAAAAAAAAGTTTGCGTTGACTTTGACCATGTTGTGCAGAGTTGCTGCTAGGAAGACTCAAGATTTTGTAGAAATCGTTACACAAGTCTACGAACAAATAAAACATGGAAGCCGCATGCCATACTAAATTGCCTTTCAAAAACGGTCCTGAATTTTACTTGACAAATGTCACCACCTCTTCAATGCATCACGGTATTGAATTTCCATGTCAACCTATAAAAACTTAAACCGCCATTTAAAAATAGTTGTGATTGGTCCATCAATGTTTTGATTGGCCATATTCTATAAACATTTGTCAAAAATGTTGCACTGAAATATGCGCGGTGTTAAGAAAAGCGCTATCAGTGCCCATCTTAGCACATTGAACACGTTACACGTCCATGTCATATAATTATTGGTCGCAGACACAAGTGATCACGTTCAGATATATGAAATCTATTGTGTAGAATCGCGACAAGGCATGAACAAAAAATTATCCTAATTAAAGGGGTGTTCTGCGCAGTATGCAAAATATACAAACTAAAATCAATTTCACCATTTATTTCCCAATGATACGCCATTTTTATTTCATACATGCTTATTAAAAATTAGAAACAATACAAGTACTTATAATATCGAAGACTTTTGAAAAACTCAAAGCTAATATATGAATAAAAATTATATAAAAAAAAACTGTATTAATAGGTAATAATAAAATATGAAGTAGTTCTTCCAACTCTTTACTTTGCCATCATTTCTTATCCAAGGCTTCCGATAACAAAGTTCATTAAGTAAATTATAAAATGGAATTATAGTGTTTTCAACCGACTTTAAAAAAGGAGGAGGTTCTCAATACAACTGTTTGCGATTTCGATGGTTCTTTTTTTATTCGAAAGCTGATGGTTCCATTATAATTTGATCCAGTTCTGATAATTATAAGTCTTAATTGGCATTAAGCATGACAATTGGATGAATAACTCGATACCACGTCAACCGATTTCCATAAATATTTTTTTAACCGACTTCAGAATAAACTGAGTTAGTCCCGTTGGCATCAAGTTGGGGTCTGATTATGGGATGTTGGAGATATCGGTTGAAGTCAGTTTTTTTTTAAATGATTATTGATATCGTTTGTCATGCAGAACTCTTCGATCGGGAAACATTATCATACGTATCAGAGACCACGTTACTCATGGTCGAATTTTTCATGGCCATGTTTTTGGGGGGCGTACATTGCGTACAAGCCATGTCACCCCCACGCATCGTGTCCTCGCAGTATATCTGTTGACCATCGCAGCGGCTGAAGCCCGAGTACCCCTCTTGCTGGCAACATTGCCCCGGTTTGTCTCCCTCCGACCCGCACGCGTTATCGCAACTTGGTGCACGCTTTTCAGCTTGGCTGACAACAGCCACAACGAATAGAAGAAAAAGGGTAGTCTTTAAATGTTTCAATGCAGCCATGATGAGTAACTGTGAATATTGTTTTCTATGCTGGATTTATATTGGCTGTAAAGGAAAATTAGCAAGGAAAATTTTCCTTTAGGTTCAGGTTTGCCTTCATCTGTTCTTTTTAGTCGTAGTTATTATCAGTCTGCGGGACGTTTTGGTTAAGCTTAAAGTGGTACCGGTACCACAGAACAATTAGAATATCGATAGGTACTCTCGATAGGTTTTCTGCACCACCGTGTCTCCACTACCCAAAGGTTGTCTGGAAGAGATCGCTTTTTAGCGATAAGGCCGCCTTTTGTGACCTCTGTTTTTTGTATTTCTTTTGTTTTGTGAACTTTTGTTCTTTATTACGTGTGAGGTGTGCAATAAAGAGTTTTGTATTGTATTGTACTCTAGTTCACAATCGAACTATTTCAGTCACTTTTTTTATGGGTATATTCTCCTACACGCTTAGAACATGATTGGTGCGACAGTATGTCGCAGCGAGATAGATTTCCCGTCTTTTACTTAGTGTACGAATTACATGATGCGACATAATATTATTCTCATTTAAATATTCTCATTTTAATTGAAATAATCCAAGTTATAATACTATACCTGTTAAAAAAATATTATAATTTATGTTATGAATGATAAAAATGATTATTATTTGTGTTAAGACTGTCAATAATTTTTTAAGTAAATTATATTTAACTGATAAAGATCTGTTATAAAAGAAAAAAGTACATTATTTAGGTTTCTTTCTGTCATAATTATTTTTAGATAATTACTGTGTGGTAAAACTATCAAACATAATAACTTACTTTTTACCTGAATACTCAAACGAGATTCTGATCAGCTTTATGTATGTATCTTTGTTCTGTTTTTTGACAAGAAATAAATATTATTACGAAAATAATTATGTTTTATTCCAAGAAAAAACTTAGCGTAGGTACAGGTTAGGGAATAAGACATTTCAAGTAAACCACACAAACAATAGGACTTGAATTTCCTATACACATTTAGACAAAATAACTTTTTTTTTTCTTATTTTTCAAAACGGATCATCCTTACGCTAAAACTCACGTAGCGTATTTTTACAAATATACTATCTTACATTATTTTGCTTTTATTAAAAAAATCATTAAAATTCCCTTACTTTATTTTTTTGTAATGATATTGGATCTGTAAATCGAAGTCAAATTAGCGTAAGGGACATGACTAGAAATCGCTACGAGTGTAATCGACATTAGTAATGAAACACATTAGAGTAACGGACACCAATTTTCCTTATTATTTAGTCTACGTAAATAAATACTATTTAGGCAGAAAGAGCACCAAAATATAAGAATACGTGTGAAATCGGAGCCAGGAAAGGTCAAATACAATAAAAGTTATGAGCAAATAAGCAGAAAAAAAAACTTTGTTTGGCTCTCCTGTAAAGTCGTATTTTGTCCCTTACCCTAATTGAACCTACGGTCGACGATTTGTCACCACTCCAACTCCTCCTGCGGATGTCGTAAAACTCGTAAAAGTCGACTAAGGGATGGAAGTGTCACTGTCCATTATTTGATATAAGAATTATGATGGGCAGCACAGCGTCATCACAGTGGACACAATACTGCGATCGCCAATCCGCTTGGAGGTAAATGCCCATAATCGCCAGCGTGGCGATTATGGGCATTAGAGTATCATAGAGCTGAGCTCATGAGGAGTTGGAAAGTATTTATATGGACACTTGCTCCTGTGGAATAATTGAGCAGAAATTTTGTATGCTTCCGTAACTTTGGTGACAATACTATATAATACGTAACTATCGGTTAAATCTGCTTAGATCTGAGCAAATTTAACTGTTTGTGTCGTTTTTATAAACATGCCTTCTTTTAGACTGACTAAACAAGCGAAACGGAGGGCCGTGGGCCAGAGCCCAGCGCTATCATGCTACATAAAGGAATAATTTAACATGAAAACAAAGCGGAGGGCCGCAGGCCCAATGATTCGTTTCGATAGCCTATGAAGGCCGAAGACCGAAAGCCCGGAGCGCCCACCTTGGCGCGCTCGCCTACGAAATGTAAAGCAGAGCTGAACAAAACCCAGCGCTCGTAGGTTACGCGATGGAAGAGTGTTACTCTAAAACGAATCGGAGAGCCGCTGGCCCGACGATTCGTTTCGATCCCTTGCGAAGGCCGAAGGCACGAAGCGATCGCCAGAGGCGCTACAGCTCGCGAGGCCAAAGGCCGAGCTGCCAGAGCCCAGCGCTTCCATGCCACACAATGGAATAGTGCTACATGAAACCGAAACGGATGGCCATAGGCCACCTGCGAAGGCCGAAGGCCAAGCTTTGCACAGGGCCGAAGGCCCGGAGCATCCAAAGATATTACTATTAGGTAGCGGTTAGCCTTTCTCAAATGCATCGGTCATCGATGACGCCTTCCTAGGACTGACAGAATCAGACGCTCGAAATATAACATTTTTTGGTAAGTCTTCAAGCATAAACGTATTCCAAGGCAGGGCAAGGGCAAGGTTTATTTGAATTTTAATGTCATTTCCCAAACTCTTCTGACTAATATTCCATTAGTTCGAAAAAACTTCAGGAATGCGATCGAACGGCGATGGTATTCAAATTCATATTATAGGACCCAAATCAGTGTAGTTCAAGACCAAATTCAGTCACGGCACAATATTACCCGTGGTATTATGCTCGGCGTCAACATTTCATAAGATTTGTTTATTTGTTTAATAGATATCATACAACATTACAGCTTACGCCAATGCGTTGTGTGACAAAGTACATTAAAAACAAAACTAAGAAAATATAATGACATACATATAATTAATTAATATCCTCGCAGAACTTCAATAAACGGCGTTTCAATGTGGATGGCTTCTCATGAAATAAGTCGCAGTAAGGTAAAATAGTTAAAAGTTTGTTCAGCAAGACACGTCCGTGTGGGATTGGGGAAAATTGGTGAGCTAACGTGCGGGCCGTCTCCTCAGCAAGGAGGTGATGGTTTCGGCTGCGCAAGTATTTATCGGGAACGAATAAAGCAATGCACTGTGGTCCCGTAATAGGTCATAGAGGTCCAATGACGATGATTGAATAATATCATTATCTTTATCCTAATTACTTACCTATTAGTCATATTAAGTCATGGTATAAAAATAATTGCAACTAGTTTTATAGAACATTTATAATTGGTCATCTGAAGTGAACACAACGGATAAGTCCTTGTTACTAGTGTTATCAAGAAGCTCATTAGCGTAATACGCGACACGAGTTTTTTCATAAAAAAATATGCATTATATGTTTTGTGGTTCTTTTTAAATTATGAATACATAATATATTTACTAATGAGGTGCTACGCCAAGGCAGATAAGTCGCAATACTATTTGGTGTTTTCTGATTTCTATCGAAACTTTTAACTGCAATGCCGGCCGATGCCGGTAATAAATGATATATGATAATGTTTATTAAAAACTCTATTTTACGAATAAATTAAGAAATTTTGCGTTGACTTGCGATTGTGGGCTATAGAAGAGGTCTACGCCTTGCGTTCAAAGGCGTAGGACATGCTACAAAAAAAAAAAAAAAAATATTTAACTGTTTATTTATTTTAGGTACAAATTTTAAGTGTTTTTTATAAGAATTCTTATTTTTGAGACTTGATTGTCTGTTAAGAAGACCGATTGCGACATTGAAGGAATTCGTCAAGTGTTTCAAACACTATCACAGTTACTGCCAGATGTTGAAAATGTCAATACCGATAACTTACATGAGAACATTTCTCACTTATGCAAGAGAATATATTATTATTCGTTATTTAATAATAGACAGCAACTGGAAAAAGATCCAGCGATCAAAATCTTGTATGTTATAAAAATACAGTGATTGCCTGAACAACATTGAAGTCTGTAATCTATCGAATGAAAATGTAGATAGTACCGTGCACCTAGCAGAGTACCTGCCGGGTAGTGATTGTTCTTCAACGAGTGGTCATAATTTTAGAAAGGATTTCATGGACTGCAGCAAAAGGTCCAAACGGCGCAGATTAGCGGAGCTAGCTAAGGTAGATCATTCTACGATAAACTCTTGGCTTAGTGAATCCAGTCAATCTCACATCAATTCTGTGGATGAAGTGTTATCTTTTATAAATGAGGCAAAGTTGAGTAATCAGCAGTATAATTTGATGAAAGAATTGATTAATAAGAAGTCTCAGAATGCGTTACCATCCTATCAAAAATAGTTGGAGGCTAAGAAGCTGTGTGCTGTGCTGTGTTATCCACCAGTGAGTTATGTTACGGAATCATCTGTCGAAATAGAATCACAATATTTTTGGACCATACAACATGCAGAATACTAGAATCACGAAAAGATGTTGTAAAAAATATTGATCTCACTAACGAGTTTGTTTAAATAGGGAAATGGGGGTTTGATGGGAGTACCGGGCATAGCGAATATAAGCAATCATGTATGTAGTAAATTTGTTATAACTAGTTATGAAATTATTACAAGTCATAAGGAGAGATGTACATTAGGAGATACGTAAATTATATATTTTAATTGTATACACTAATTTAATTACAGGTAGAACGATTTAAAATGTAATAATATAATCATTCACGACAGTAATTCGTTTAAATTAGATGTAATTAGTTTAAAGATATAATTGTGATTATTACTTTATTTTTATTTTCTTACCGATATAATTTCAGTGCTCTATTACTGTTACTGTTACAAACTATAGTTCTATAAACCTAATAAAATATCGTTATAGTATTATAGTTTGTTTATTTAACTGTAATTTACTATAATATTTCATAATTACATGCTTTGGCATGCATTAATGCAGCTGTTAACTGCGCGAAACGTCTATGACCGCCCTTCTTAGGGCGCAGGACCACAGTGCAATGGTCCTAGTAGTCAATTTTGTGCAATCCGAATCGCCCCTAAGAATGTGAAGATGCAGGGAAGTACTGTCGAACATGCCGTGATTTATTTAGGTTCCTCTTCGCTGCTGGACAAGCATACCTACGAAGCTCTGAGTAGAGTTCCGTCTTTAGACGGTCTACAGATTGAAGAATTAGATTGCACAAAATTAACTGAAAAGAGACCTTGCAACAATGAAGTGTTATTGGAAATGGATAGACTTAGGAATATATTACAAGTAACGAATCACAAAATGGTTGAGTTTAGTCAGATCAATAGATGTGTCGTCAGCAAAAGTATGATATACGTATAAACAAATATTATCCATAAGAAGTTTATTTATATTCTATTCAGATTGAAAGTTTGTCACGCATTTTTTTTGGCCTCGACTGCAACAAAATTTTATTTTGTAAATAATGTAAATAGCTTATGGGTTATATTTGCTTATACATATATCATACTTTTGCAGACGACACATCTTTTGATCAGCTAAACTCAACCCTTTTGTGGTTCGTTAGGTACTAGTAAAGCTTAAAAAACCATGGATTTTATGAATGTCACGGTTTATTATAAAAGCTTGTGTTTACAAACAATTTGTATGATAAATTGATAATGGTACGGGACCCTTTGCGCGCGAGTCCGATCCGCACATAGCCGGTTTTTTATGAAATAAAATTATCTCATTGTAAACTCAGTTTTGACTTTATTTATCCAAATTGGTTGTGTACGAAGCTTTTAATCGGAATGTCTTTAATTGGGTATATACATCAGGGTCTTCTAAGGTTCGAAAAATATATAGTTAGGGAAGCGTCCAAAACCTACTCCAACAATGTTTCTAGGACATTTAGGTCAGATTTAATCTTAGAGCATATCAAATAAATTGGTGAATTAATGTAAATCTTAAAAAAAAGCATTAATTGCCGAATTCTACTTAAAACACAGTACTGATGCCGCTATTGCCCCAAACTCATTACTCGTACAAAAACAATGTTGTATCCATAGCTTTCAATCCAATACTACTAAGATTCTAAGTTTCAGTCTAAATCGAGGGTTGAGTGGTCAAACCCGATAAGTCGAGCAAACAGGTTTTTAAAATACAAACTATATGACATTGACGTGAGGTTGTTATTTCAATGAAAAAATATCGCGACTTTTCGGGATTTACCATCCAACACTCGATTAATTATGAAATAATGAAATGAAATAAAATAAATGTTTATTCAGACACAAATCTTAGAACTAAGATAACAACTTCCGCCAAACCAGAGTATGGTTTGTTGGCAGACGAGGCTCCAAATGACATTAGGTAAAAAGTTCTAATAAATTCGTCGTTACTATTATTTTACTTTAACAAACGTGAATGACCCCAGCACTCATACACATACTTATGTTTGTATACAAATGGGCCCACGCATACATGGACGCAATTTTGTGAAAAGGATCCAAACTCTGAAATAAATGACTTTTTCCCTTTGACACAAGATTCAAATTGAATTGACAGATTTTTGTGGACTGGATCCCCTTCCATAAACTTCGTCCCCGTTCATATACAGGGTGTCTTTGTACATTTGCCTTAACTGTAATACTCTGGTTAGTCAAGTTATCGTGCGTAATGACAACATTTAATTCAGACATTTTTAGAATTAGAACTTTTAGACTACACAAAAACAGACGATCCACATTGTTGCCTTTGTGACGATCCACAACAGAGTTGTTGGTGTGCAGAAAAGAAATGAAATCATTTTTGATCCTGTATCACTAATCTCTAATCCAAGGATTAGTTAATTATAATTAATAATCTATATAGTTCGCAAGGAAGGCTGGAATAACTACAGAAGATTGCACCTTCAGATTTTCCTCCATAACTAATATAAATAGGGAAAGGTTGAAAATAACGTCCATAACTTGATTACCTCCCAACATGGCTGCATTGAAAAGTTTCAAAACTAGTCTTCTTCTTCTACTCGCCGTGGCCGTGTTGGCAAGCAAAGCAGTACAGCATGCGCCAAAGTGTGACGGGCTGTGCTTTTTTAAACCAAGTTTTTTGGATAAATGTTGCCAGAAGCAGGGATACATGAGTTACAGCCATTGCGAAGGAAGGGAGGTTTACTGTAAGGACATGGCAGACAAGGCCATGGATATGGCAGGCGAAGCAGGGAGGCGTATGGGTTAGGAAACAGCAGGTACAGTCGCCATCAGATATACTCGTATCGGAGCGATCACAGCGTTGAAAAATATCTGACCATGCGTTCTTATCATAGCCCCGATAGAGGCCTGGATGCTTAGCCAAATTGCCAAGGACTAGCGCTTAGTAGCGTATCGTAGTTTTCCCTCTGTCACTCTTTTATATTAGTGCGACAAAGACTGCTGCCTTTCGTTTACGATGAAGCGCTAGCGATTGGTAACTTGGCTAAGCACCCTGGTTTGGAAGATCTCGCTCGTCTATGTATCTGTCCCGGTAGAAAAGTTTGTTTTATTAACATCTGTTTCTGTATTCCTTTGTTGTTAAATAAAGAGTACTTATCTTACTTCTCGTCTCTTTCTTTTTTAATTAGGTATATACTTAAATTCATACCTGAACGAATACCAGTTCGAGTACATTCCTTTTTTTCTAAGGGGTAACTCACCCTCTGGTGATCGTCAGGATGGCGGGCGTACTCGGAGGAATCATAAAAGGAGAAGGCATACAGTAACTTACCCCTCTGTTCAAAACCTAGGTCAAAAACAAAAATCTTGACCAAAACCTCATATAAATACAGGGACACAATCGATTAAATGTCATTCACAAAATCGCTTTGCATGTGAACACAACATCGCCAAAATGGTTGTATGTGTCGTAAAAACTTATCAATTACTTCTGTTGGAAGTATAACGCTGGCCATTTTAAAAAGTATAGTTTGATTTATATTTTTGTCAAGGCTGGTGTTCTCTTGTCACCTTTACTTGATGTTTTTTTTTTTTTTTCCTTACTGTCATGTCTTTGTGTTGTTTATAATAATATACAAATATTTACAATGTTCCACTGCATTCTTAATCTTTAAACGTGAATAATTCTGTTAGGTTGTGTGCCGCGCGAAGTGATTTGTAAATATTTTGTGAAAATATTATTATTTTTCGAAGATGGAAGAATATGTAAGTTCGAAAGTTGGCATGGAAAAGCTAAAGGGCACCATGAACTATCGTGACTGGGCATTTCAAATGCAAAATATTCTTGTCTTCGAGGATTTGTGGCAGTGTATTATTGGAAAACCTGATACTGGTGAGTCCGCTGACAAATTATCTCGTAGAGAGGAAAAAGCTCGGGCGAGGCTATGTTTGAGCGTTGACAAGTCGTGCTATCCACACATTGTGCAGGCAAAGACTGCGAAGGATGTATGGGATGCTTTGAGGAAAGCCTATGATGACAGCGGGTTGAACAGAAGGTTGTCATGTCTGCGAACTTTATGCTCTATCAAGTTAGAACAGTTCAATAGTATGGAAATGTATGTCAATGAGATCTTGTCACTTGCTGAACAATTGAGTAGCATGAAGAAAGCTCTTGACGACGAATTTCTGGCTGCTATAATGCTACAAGGGTTGCCCCAGGAATATGAGCCCATGATTATGGCTTTGGAGCACTCTAGCATGGACATATCGACGGATATGGTTAAAACTAAACTCCTTCAAGACAAGCGATGGAAAGGGAGCGCTGGTAGCAGCGAAGACTGTTTGTTTACACGTAATCGTTGTAATGACAAAGGTAGTTTTCGGGGCAAGAAAAAGAATGCGCCAAGTTCATCGAAAGACGCGAATACCTCGTCAAATTCGGACAAGTTGCGGTGTTGGAAGTGTCATTCAAAGGGACACGTCAAGAAGGATTGTCACCTTGATCGTAAGGAAGTGACGTCGACTTCTATGGTGTTGTCCGCACTTAACACTGACAGTTCATGGGTAATCGACTCTGGTGCGACGGATAATATGTCAGGATCTCGAGATTGGTTCAAATCTCTCGATGACTCGTCGACCAAGGAGGTGTGTGTTGCTAACGGCAAGAAATTAGATGTTAATGGCAAAGGTGACGTACATTTTACTCTTAAGTCTCGTGGTAATACGATAGATACGACTTTGAAAGATGTAATGTTTATACCTGACCTTACTGTAAACTTAATATCTGTGTCTACTCTCGCTGATAAGGGATTTAAGTTTATTTTTGATAAAAATGGATGTGACATAATTAAAGCTGGAAAAGTAGTTTTACACGCTAGGAAAGTTGGGAGAGTTTACAGACTTCATTCTGTCGGCAGTGCGAATTTGACAACGTCATCGACGTCTAAGGACATGATGTTATGGCATCAAAGATTAGGACATCTTAATTTTGACAGCTTGGCATCACTTAGGAAGGTTGCTAATGACATTGATTTTCAGGTTACTCCTCAGAAGAAAGTTTGTGATGTGTGTCTTAAGGGTAAGCAATCTCGCGCTCCCTTTGTGACTAATCCAAACAAACAGGTGGCAAAATCGAGGCTGGCGTTGATACATAGTGACGTCATGGGCCCGATGCCGACCACTTCTCTCGGAGGCAAGCGCTACGTCCTCACGTTCCTAGACGACTACTCCAGGAAAGTGTTCGTCTATCCCATTGCGAAGAAGAGTGATGTGTGTAAGTACACTAAAGATTTTATTAGACTAGTAGAAAATCAGTGTAGTGCAAAAGTTAAAGTACTGAGAACGGATAATGGTACTGAGTACGTTAATGCTGAGTTGACGAATTTTCTGAAACAGAAAGGTATCGTTCATCAGCTGACTGTACCATATAGTCCTCAGCAAAATGGTTCTGCTGAAAGGCTGAATCGTACTTTACTTGATAAGGTGAGATGTTTACTGTATAACGCAAATCTCGATAACAAGATGTGGGCAGAGGCTGTAAATACAGCGGCATTTCTTATAAACAGGTCACCTAGCTCGAGACTTTCTGGTAAATTACCAGAGGAGGTTTGGAGTGGTAATAAAGTGAGCCTTAAGAATCTGCGTGTCTTTGGTTGCGAGGCATTTGCACATGTAGACGACTGTAAACGTAAAAAGTTAGATCCCAAAAGTAAGAGGCTAATCTTTGTAGGATACTGTGATAATGTTAAAGGATATCGTTTGTTAAATCCTGATGACAATACGGTCGTTATATCACGTGATGTGATGTTTAACGAGTCCGTGTTTCCAGGAAGACATTCTAAAATAGGGCAAAAACGTGTGTTTGAACCTATTTATCTTACAGGAGGTGATGATGAGGATGAGATGCTGGAGACTACGTCGGTTGAGGCGGAGCCCGAGTACCTGTCGGCTGATTCGTCCGGTTGTCCCCTTGAGGCGGAGCCTGCATCTACAGTTCCTGTCGGATCGCCAAGTCGTCCTGTTGAGTTGGAATGTGAACGCGAGCCTAGTAAAGATTCGGTAAATATGCCTGGATTGGCAGAAGAATCTACCGGCCAACGATATAACTTACGACCACGTATACCTAAGACAACTTGTAATATAACGAACGTGTGTAATGTGACAGAGCCCATAGAGCCGCGTACTGTCAAAGAAGCGTTAAGCTGTGAAGAGAAAGTGCTATGGCAGAAGGCCATGAAAGAAGAGATTGATTCTTTTGTCCTTCACGGAGCTTGGGAGCTTACTGAGAAACCAGTTGACAAGAACGTTGTTAAGAATAAGTGGATTTTTTCACTTAAACGAGACTCTGAAGGGAATATTACACGTTATAAGGCAAGGTTGGTAGCGAAAGGCTTTACCCAAAGATATGGAGAGGACTTCCATGAAACGTTTTCGCCGGTCGTTCGTCACTGTTCTATACGATTGCTATTATCTATGGCTGTAAATATGAACCTAAACATTGATCATTTAGACGTGCAGACAGCATTCCTGAATGGAGATTTGCAAGAGGAGATATTCATGCAACAACCGGAAGGTTTCATATGCCCTGGGAGTGAGAACAAAGTATATAGATTACGAAAGGCGGTTTATGGGTTGAAACAAGCTTCGCGATCCTGGTATCAAAAGGTAAAAGATATTTTACTGTCTTTGGGATACAAACAGTGCAAACAAGAAGACTGCATCTTCACAAAGAGATCAGGTGAGTCGATTGTCTTTATCGCTCTGTATGTAGACGATTTTTTTGTGTTCTATAACGATAAACGTCTAGCTGACACTTTGAAAAGTTCTTTGTTAAAGAGTTTTAAACTCAAAGACTTAGGACCGGTACGTAACATGTTAGGCATTAAAGTAGAACGTGATGCAACTACAATTAAATTGAGTCAGGAAAATCGGATTGACAATTTGTTAGATCGTTTTGGCATGACAGACTGTAAGCCTGTGAAATCTCCCATGATAACTAATGTTAATTCAGTTATTGAGAGTTGTAATAATGCTACGAATAACAATGTATCGAAGTTTCCGTATCAAGAGTTGATTGGTAGTCTTATGTATTTATGTGTGACTACGCGGCCTGACATTTCGTTTGCGGTGTCATATTTAAGTAAATTTAATAGTTGTTATACGGAATTGCATTGGAATCAAGCTAAGCGTATACTGCGATATCTTAAAGGTACTAAACAAAAGGCTTTAGTTTTTAGGAAGACGACTATGGATCCCATTCTTGAGGGTTATAGTGACTCTGATTGGGCGGCAGACCCTGATCGAAAGTCGTACACTGGATATGTGTTTAAATACGGCAGTAATACGATATCATGGGGTAGCTACAAACAGTCGTGTATATCGCTTTCGTCCACCGAGGCGGAGTATTGTAGCTTGAGTGAAGCGAGCAGAGAAGCGGTTTTCCTGCAAGCTCTTATTAGAGAATTGTTAATAACGACTAGTTGTAAAATAGTGATGTATTGTGATAATCAATCTGCTATACAGCTTGCTACCAATCACACTCTTCATAGACGGAGCAAGCATATAGAAATAAGATTTCATTACGTTAGAGATGTGATAGATAGACTTAACGTTGAAATTGTGTACATCCCTACGGATGAAATGTTAGCAGATGTCTTTACTAAGCCCCTGGGCTGTTCCAAGCACGAGATGTTTACTCGGGAACTTGGTGTGGCATAATGCCATGATGATGCCCACGTTATGGGGGGGTGTTGGAAGTATAACGCTGGCCATTTTAAAAAGTATAGTTTGATTTATATTTTTGTCAAGGCTGGTGTTCTCTTGTCACCTTTACTTGATGTTTTTTTTTTTTTCCTTACTGTCATGTCTTTGTGTTGTTTATAATAATATACAAATATTTACAATGTTCCACTGCATTCTTAATCTTTAAACGTGAATAATTCTGTTAACTTCGAGTTTACAAAAAGATGGCCTAACATTCCACTTGTGAGTTATTTCACGTATTTTTAGTATTCTTGTATTGCTAAAATATTACTTATTATTTCAAATATTTGCGTCACACGTCAAATTATACGATTTAAAAATCAATTACAATTTATTGTTGTCAAAATGTGACGTCACGTCACTCCCCACGAGACTTCATGAAATAAAAAAAACATATAAACAACTTTATGGTTTTTTGAAATAATAGCAATAATTTGTATAGTGTTAAAATTTTGCCGGCTAGACAAATAGGTTCGTTATTTTATGTTTGTTGCTAGTGGTAATGGTAATCTAATGGGGGTGGCGTACTAATATTAATGAGATAACATTATTGATTTGAATTCTTGTAAATGTGACTCTAGTAACGAATTCAAATAAATTCTGACCCCCTTATTCATAAACGTCTGCTAACTTAACAAGCCGCTAAAAATCGTTTGTCCCTTTCGGTCTTAACAATGTGTCTATCAGAGCAAAAGATTAATGAGATAACATTATTGATTTGAATTCTTGTAAATGTGATTCTAGTAACGAATTCAAATAAATTCTGACCCCCTTATTCATAAACGTCTGCTAACTTAACAAGCCGCTAAAAATCGTTTGTCCCTTTCGGTCTTAACAATGTGTCTATCAGAGCAAAAGTGAAGTCTTAACTTTTCCTTCAATTTATATATTAGAATCCGCCAAATTTGTTCGTAAGCATATCCACCTATTTGAATTCAATAAAAATCCCCGCCGAAAACAAGATTTAGCCCTCCCAGAACCTAAAATAGAAATGTTTAAAAAAAGTCCTTATTACAGATCCGTCCAAATTTATAACAGTATACCCAATACCATCAGATCTGAAGAGAAATATACAGTATTTATAAATAAACTAAAACAACTACTCATAAATAAAGCATACTACTCTCTAAATGATTTTTTTGAAGACTAATTATTATCCTACCAAAATACCCTCAAATACACAAAATAAAACTCTTCTTTCAAAAAGGCTCTCATTAACCGGTACTGCGAGGTATTACTAGTCATAGGCATACCAGTAACAGTATGTAATTATAAAATGTAAAATTAGTAACATGAATAAGTATAGTAGTAAGAATAATAATAATTAATGTAAATTGCGACACCCTTCAGGGTTCATGTAACTTAAACTTATGTTTTGTTCATGAATGCAAATATACAATAAACAAACGATTATTATCAGCTGGAGGGCCGAAGGTCTGACGGCTCGCCCTACGCGATCCACTCACGCTGTCACTCTATCAGCCGGAGGGCCGAAGGTCCGCCGGCTCGCCCTACGCTACGCGATCCACTCACGCTGCCACTCTAACAGCTGGAGGGCCGAAGGCCCGAGGGCTCGCCCTACTCACGCTGTCACTCTATCAGCTGGAGGGCCGCAGGCCCGACGGCTCGCCCTACGCGATCCACTCACGCTGTCACTCTATCAGCTAGAGGGCCAAAGGCCCGACGGCTCGTCCTACGCTACGCGATCCACTCACGCTGTCACTCTATCACTTGTACCTACTTTATTTGTATGCCAGTAACGACTACTTCTGGAATAGTTTTTTTTTGGCATGACGCACGATGATTTACGGAAATATTTTTATTTATGTATAAAGTGGACGAGCGAGGACTCCCATCATAAATCAAACGACCTTGGCACACAAAATGGACACCGAAACGCTTAATGTATTAACATACAACGTCCGGACCCTATTAAAGGATGACAGAGTGATAGAGCTAGAGAACGCTCTTGAAAGTGTAAACTGGGATATTGTTGGCTTGTCAGAGGTGAGAAGACCAGGTGAAGTGACAGAGGAAAGAAAGGGCTCCATATTCTACCACTTCGGAAATACTGGTGGACAGAGTGGAGTAGGCTTCCTAGTGGCTAAGAAGTGGGAGAATAATATAATAGAATTTTGTGGCTACTCTGACAGGATCGCAGTTCTTAAGTTCCAGTTGACGCAGAAGAAAACCCTTACGGTGATACAGATATACGCACCTACATCTGCGCACACTGACGAGGAGACTGAAGACTTTTATGACCTTCTCAACAAAGCCTGCGACGATCATAGAGGATCTTGGAATATTGTCCTCGGTGATTTTAATGCTAAAATAGGCCTCAAACAACAACTGGACAGCGATGTAATCCTAGTACCATACGGGTTGGGAGACCGGAACATACGTGGTTCTCGTCTGATTCAGTTTGCTTTTGGCCAAACATTGAAGGTATGTAATAGCTTTTTCCTAAAAAAAACCGAATCGTCGTTGGACCAGGATGTCACCGGATGGACAAACCAAGAATGAGATCGACTTTGTGCTCACATCAAGCAATGAAGTAGTCAAAAACGTAGGCATTTTAAATAAAATTAAATTTAGCTCAGACCACCGACCGGTTCGTATAACATTAACATTTAACTTTAAACTACATCGCAAGAAATTATTTTCTAAATGCTGCAAGAGACTAAACCGAGACACGTTAACAGCCAACTACGACCGATTCAATTTAGAACTCCAAAACAAATGTAGCATATTAAAAAACGATGACTGCGATACAGATACCCAGTACCAAAACATTATCGATGCCATTACAACAGCTAGTGATACAATTAGGCCCAGACAAAATAAACGCACCGTACTAGCTACTGACACCATAAATCTAATAGAGCAACGAACGTCACTTCAAATAGGCTCAGCAGAATATCGGACACTGGACAGAATGACGAAACGTAGCATCCGAACTGATATCCGTAACCACAATACAAATTTAGTTAAAACAGCATTAGTGAAAAACAAATCCCTAAGAGTAGCTCGGAATGGAATTTCAAAAGGTAAAACTTGGATTTCTGGATGGTAATAAACACTGCAATAGAAACAAAATAATGGACATATGTACACAGTTTTATACTACGTTATACTCTGATCCTTACAACATAAACAGTATTGAAGAATACTCCTGTGGTGATACCATCCCTTCTATAACGGTCGAGGAATTGGCAAAGGTTCTTTCCAAAATGAAGCTTGATAAGAGCCCTGGCATCGATGGGATAAGCACAGAAGCGCTGGTTTTCGGAAAACAACACCTTTTTATCTCCACTTTGCAACTTATTCAACAATATACTAAAAACAGGTCTAATTCCTCAAAAACTGCTTCATTCTAGCATAGTTCTCCTCCACAAAAAAGGCGAAAAATGTGACATAGGTAACTATCGACCAATCAGCCTGGTGTCCCATGTATACAAAGCATTTATTAAAGTCATAGAGGGTCGCATTGCAGGGCAACTCGACCAACACCAGCCTCCGACTCAAGCCGGCTTTCGCCCCGGATTTTCCACAGTCGATCATCTTCATACAGTCAACCAAGTTGTAGAAAAATATACCGAATTTAACATGCCTCTATACTTAGCATTCGTCGATTATACTAAAGCTTTTGATAGTATCACACATTCCGCCATAGTAACCGCACTCCAGAACCAAGACATAGAGAACTAACCTACATTAACTTGATTAAAAACATTTATAATAATAGTACAGCCGAAATTAAGCTCCAGTCCTCCGGTCCATCGTTTCGTATTCAAAGAGGTGTTAAACAGGGCGACCCGCTATCTCCGAAACTCTTTACTAGTACTCTAGAAGAAGTCTTCAGAAGCCTGGCAGTTTCTTGGGAGGAGAGAGGAATAGTCGTCGGTGACAAGAGGTTGTCAAACCTTCGTTTTGCCGACGACATCGTTCTCTTTGCCTCTTCGGCCACAGAACTTCAGATGCGTGCGGTGACGGAGTAAGAATACAAAAATCACCGCCCCTCTCTTCCCGTGGGTGTCGTAGGAGTCGACTAAGGGAAATACTGAGTATCCAGCTTCTCAGCCGGTGGTAGGGTATTTTTACTAGTACCCGCCTGGTTGGCTACCACCGTACATTCGGTGTAAACGCCCGTGAAATGACTTACCTTCGTGTTTGCCGTGTTTCGGGGTCAGCCGGTGTATTTACCAGCATCTAGCGGGCCAGCAAGGCGGTGGCAACTAACAGGTTACTGATTGTCTCCTGTTCGTTGCCGCCGCGATTTGGGCTCTACTTTTCACTTACGATTAGGTGGAGTGGAGCCACTTTGTTGTGCCAACGTTATTTTTATTGGGTCGGCAACGCGCATGTGACACCCTGAGGTTGCAGGCGCCCATAGGCTACGGTGACTGCTTTCCATCAGGCGGGCCGTATGCTTGTTTGCCACCGACGTGGTATAAAAAAAAAAAAAAGATGATGCTCCAAGACCTGAGCAACGCAAGCCTTCAAGTTGGACTTCATATGAATCGCACAAAGACTAAGGTGATGACTAACAGCACGAAACGTAGGGTCGAAGTAGACGGGCAGACGATACATTATGTCGATGAGTATATCTACTTGGGCCAGCTAGTGTCTGTCAGCAACAGGCAGGAGAAGGAAGTTGAACGCCGTGTTCAAAATGCCTGGAAGAGCTACTGGTCCATGAAAGAGCTAATGAAGGGCGACCTTCCAATGTCACTGAAGCGCAAACTAGTCGACATGTGTATCCTGCCCGTCCTAACCTACGGTGCCCAAACATGGTCTCTCACCGAAAGTCAGAAGTCCAAATTGAAGGTCTGCCAGCGAGCAATGGAGCGCAGCATTCTAGGTGTAACGAGAATGGATCGCATCCGGAACACTACGCTGCGCTCCAAAACACGCATAGCTGACGTGGGTGAAAAAACTGCCAGGCTAAAGTGGGATTGGGCCGGTCACGTCTACCGCATGCATCCAGAAAGGTGGGCTATTACAGCCACCAAGTGGATGCCGCAAACTAGGCGGGGACGAGGCAGGCCCAGGCGGAGATGGCGGGACGACCTGGATGCCTTCGCCAACAATTGGCCAGACTTGGCACCGAACCGGGAGCTGTGGAAATCTGAGGGAGAGGCCTTTGCCCAGCAGTGGGACACCCCTACAGGCTAGGAAAAAAAAAATAAAGTGGACATTAGTGGCTATGTATGCATATTTTTTTTGTAGGTGTACCTCCGAGTGAAATAATAAAAATATGGAAAAAACAACACGCCGCCGCCGCCGATCATTTTTAGATCGGCGCACACATCTAGCTTAACAATGTGTCTATAAGAGCAAAAGTGACAAACGATTATTATCAGCTGGAGGGCCGAAGGTCCGACGGCTCACCCTACGCGATCCACTCACGCTGTCACTCTATCAGCCGGAGGGCCGAAGGTCCGACGGCTCGCCCTACGCTACGCGATACACTCACGCTGCCACTCTATCAGCTGGAGGGCCGAAGGCCTGACGGCTCGGCCTACGCTACGCGATCCACTCACGCTGTCACTCTATCAGCTGGAGGGCTGTAGGCCCGACGGCTCGTCCTACGCGATCCACTCACGCTGTCACTCTATCAGCCGGAGGGCCGAAGGTCCGACGGCTCGCCCTACGCTACGCGATCCACTCACGCTGCCACTCTATCAGCTGGAGGGCCGAAGGCCTGACGGCTCGGCCTACACTACGCGATCCACTCACGCTGTCACTCTATCAGCTGGAGGGCTGCAGGCCCGACGGCTCGCCCTACGCGATGCACTCACGCTGTCACTCTATCCGTTGGAGGGCCGAAGGCCCCACGGCTCGCCCTACGCTACGCGATCCACTCACGCTGTCACTCTATCACTGGTACCTACTTTATTTGTATGCCAGTAACGACTACTTCTGGAATAGTTTTTTTTTTTGGCATGACGCACGATAATTTACGGAAATATTTTTATTTAAGTATATAGTGCACATTAGTGGCTATGTATGCATATTTTTTTTGTAGGTGTACCTCCGAGTGCAATAATAAAAATATGGAAAAAAACAACCCTTTTTTATTATGAAAAATAAGGACAAGATGCAGGTTAAAAATATGCATTTTGTAGTTTATTTAATTGTTATCAAACACAATTTTGTTTGGTTGATCTAACTTAAACTGTTTACGAAATATGCCACTTTCAACGACACCCTGTTTATTTTACATCATCTTGAATAACTCTATAACAAAAGAAGATCTAGAGCTGATATTAAGCATAGAGGTGAAGTTTTTAATTCCTTTTGACATTCTTTTTCTTTCACATTCTGTCAAATCCATTAATAAAAAAAAACTTAACAATACTGAACAGTACTTATTAACCTAACAAAAACATTACAGAATTGAGCAAGGTTGATTCATAGTACTTACCTTGGAGCCGAGATAAAAATCACAAGGCCGCATTTATCCACTAAAGTCCAGCCGTCGGTCACCTCTGACCACTGACCCCATGAAACTTGACGAAATTCCTTTATTTGAAATCGGGTTTTTAATTCGCAAAACGGAATTACAGATAAAAAGAGTAGTAGCTATTTACTACTGGATGAAACCTAGAATATTGCATAAATCCGCAGGAAATATATTTTTGACTACAATCACTTACGCGTAGGTAACTACAACGCATAAGTGATTGTAGTCGAAAACAGCGATATAACAAATATATCCATAACGTTAAACTGGCTTCTTGAAACTTCTGTGTGAGACACACATTAATCGTCTAAATGGACAGATGCATTGTATCGTGAAAGGGTGCACCGCCGCTGCTGGCCAGTGGGCAGTCCAATCGTTGCTCACCTCTGACCCGTCAACGACGTTCTTGAATTTTGGCGTGTTCATTTAATACTCTTATTTTATTACAGACGAAAGAAAAAAAATATTAGGACTACCTACTGGGATTAGGTACATTGTTTAAACTGTATTTTAAAGATATCGAAAATATATAAAGAACATAATTCTTCAATTTACAAATGAACTGTGGGGAAAGATTCCTTATTTTAGGAAAATTATATTTATATTTCAAAATATACTGATACCAGTAACTATTTCTTACCACATCTGTTAAAAAGTGTCTAAAACGAGGGGCCGCACATAGTGTGCCACTAAGAGGGATAGACATAGTCACTTACTACTAAGACGAAAGTGCCACACAGGCACTTAGTGACGTATTCAACGCATTTGTCTGGCACTTACATTTAGCATCTAATGCACACACACACAAAAAATAGTGGCACAGTGATAAGGACGGACGATTATCGTTCCTTTTCACTTCCACTAGTAAAAAGTTTCATAAGACCATCCCTTTCGTTCTTGCTATTATTATAACGTTGTCAAATCCATATTAATCCTACATTCATGGTCTAAAATATTATTTAATATCATACGTTCATAATGTTATTTCGGTTACTAAATTTCAAACTACAACGACTAGAAAGACGTATTATAGTTATTAAGTTCAGATTCAATAAATACCTGGAAATATTTATTTTGAGAAACTACTGTGTTAGTGACAAAGATTCAGAAACAGACGTATGCACACAAGGGGTTAAATAAAACGTGAGCGTCAGAATGACTGACCAAAATAGCGGATCAGTGTTAGAGTACCATCATAATATACTACCTATTTGCTATTATTTACTACCTATGTTCACATATTTGCTACCTAAGTTATAAAAAAGAAATAAATTTAATTAAATTTAATTATTATATCGTGGACCCTATATTTTGCAACTTTCTATGTACTATGATTTACTACCTATTTGCTACCTCTGCATATATTTTTTCCAGATTATTTAGGTAAAAAATGACGGTTTTATACGCATTTTAAATTCTGATCAAAAAAAAAATTGTTAGAGTATCATCATATTTACTACCTATTTGCTACTATTTAGTACCTATGTTCACATATTTGCTACCTAAGTTATAAAAAAGAAATAAATTTAATTAAGTGGGCAGTCATTCTGACGTCAGAATTTTTTGCAACTTTCTATGTATACTAACTACTATACTACTATGATTTACTACCTATTTGCTACCTCTGCATATATTTTTTCCAGATTTTTTTAGGTGTTATACGTCGAGGAGGTGACGGACGAATCTTCGGAGGAGGTTTTAAGTGTCGAGGAGTCGGAACTATCAACTGACGAAAGAGAACTGCTGTAGTAGTACAATGATGTAGAATTTTAAAGGCATGTATAGCAGAAATGATCTGGCAAAAAAGAGTAGAAATTAAAAAGTGGCAACATTGTAGTGTCGTCCCGTTTTCTCACGCATATTGATTTGAAAGGGATGACACTACACTAGTAATTGGAGTTCGAGGCCAACGAAACTACGACAGATGCGTTATTGTCAAATCTGTCAAAGTCTCTTATGTCATTGTCAAATAAAGTTTTCAGGTTTCCACAACCTTTTTGTTATTTAATTTATTTATTTAAAATAATTCCTAATAAAAACATTATATACCTCTGTAATGCTTGTACGCCTTTTTGTTTAATAATGGCTGTGACAACTAGGATTTTCTTAAAAACACGTAAATACCTAAAAACTTTTCTCTTCTGTTAACTAACATTAATATGACAAAATTTTCTTGTAAGGAACTAAAAATGATAAGAGCCAACGTTTCAAAGCCTATTTTAAAAAGAAGTTAAATTACCAGTGAACACAAACGACAGCGGGCCATATTTATTAAGACAGTACGTATGGTTAAATTACTAAGCCTCCTGCCTTATTACGGGTTAAAGTTATGGGAAAGAAATTTAATTTTGGAAATGTAAAATGAAAGCATTTTTTGTACCTACCTACCTATACACATTCAAAAACATTGCAATTCCAACCATCAATGTTTATTATTTTTTGTACATACATATTAATATTAATGATAACTGGATTGTAACTAGCGACAGCTGGTTTCACAATATGTATGGAGATGTAGATTTTATGGTAACTTTTTCAAAGCTGGTCCCATAGTAAAACTTGGCTGTAATCATGAGTAGATCCAGAAAATAAATATCATTGTGTTTTATAACATTTCACCCAGTATATTTCATTTGGAATTTATTTTTTTAATGATGGGGTGCATAGCGAAGCTAAACATGGCTGAACCAAGTGGGTCACCGTGTTAACAATTGTTGAAATAAGAAATCGAACTTTACGATTAAGTAACAACACTAATTAGCTTGCGTATCACTAGGCTCGGCTACTATAGCAACGGTGTAAACTGTTATGTCGTTATGAAAAATTCTCTCAAATATACAAATGCGTTTTCGAAACTTTCATCCTTTTATTTAATTTAGTTTATCAGGTTATGGGCCCAGAGTGCCACCTGATTTTTTCCAAAAAGTAGTGGCGTATTAGTTAAAAGTGGTGAAGCGAATAATTCGTTTACGCATTCCGGTATAAATATTAAATTCGGCCGGCGGTCGAGTTCCAACAAAAGACAGTCAGTTTTTCTTTATCGGCGAAAATGTCCTCGGGTAATACGATGGCTCTGATTGAGAAGCTGACGGGAAGGGATAACTATCCTTCGTGGAAATTCGCTGTTCGAACATACCTTGAGCACGAAGATTTGTGGAACTGTGTAACCGCGTCTGGACCCGTCGATCCGAAACTGGATACGAAAGCTAAGTCGAAAATTATTTTACTAGTTAATCCTATAAACTTCGTACACATCCAAGAAGCAACGAGTGCAAAAGAAGTGTGGAATAACTTAGCTAAAGCTTTCGATGATAAGGGGTTGACTCGCCGAGTTGGTCTTTTGAGAGATTTGATAACCACGACGCTCGAAAGTTGTCAGAATGTTGAGGATTATGTCAACAAGATAATGTCGACGGCACATAAGTTACGAAACATTGGGTTTCACGTAGATGACGAATGGTTGGGCACTCTTTTGCTCGCTGGTCTACCTGAAGTATATCAACCCATGATTATGGCCCTCGAAAGCTCCGGTACGGCAGTCACAGCCGATTCTGTGAAGACTTAGCTTCTTCAAGATGAATAAGAATAAGAATAAGAATAAGAATAAGAATAAGAATATTTATTTGCTTTAAACATTACCAGGTACAGGTGTTCATACAAAGAGTGGTAGGTTTCTATGCTTAACCATAGCAGGTATGCAAATGTATACATGAACTTATGATTACACTAACTAATGGTATGTACAATATTAGTAATTTACATGATTTTTCCTAATTACAATGATTATTTTAGATGAATGATTAGATATTACAAATTTATTTAATTTTATTTAATTACAAAATAATTCACATTAATTACTACAATATATTATTTCATGTCAAGGTATTCATTTATGGTATAAAAATTATTAATATTGAGCCATTGATGCAATTTAATTTTAAATAGTTGATTATTCATATTCTTCATCTCAGCAGGCAATTTATTATAAATGTTTAAGGCCATAATTAAGCAACTTTTTTTATGCTTTGCTAGTCTTGGATGCACGTCAGAGAGTAATCTGTCCGGGTTTCGGCAGGTGCGCGGATGACTGTCACAGGCTTGTTTAAACATAACTTTGTTTTGGTGAACAAAAATGCACATTTCGTAAATGTATAAGGAAGGAAGTGGCAGTAAACCAAGGTTTTTAAATTGAGGCCTACATGACTCTTCTCGCCGCATTCCGAGCAGAGCTCGAATGCATTTTTTTTGTGCAATAAACGCTCTATCTCTGTCAGTACTATTCCCCCATATTATCAGACCATAGCGGAGTACTGACTCTACATATGCATGATAGCATGCAATTGCCGTATTAATATCTGCGACTGTTCGGAGTCGCTTTAGAGCATAGACATATTTATTAATCCGCTTTGCAACACTGTCTATTTGCGGCTTCCAGTCAAGATTCTCATCTATTAATATACCTAGGAATTTGGTTTGAGTAACTTGTTGTATACTAGGGATATTCAAATCAATATTAAATTTAGGATTTAGTGACTTATTAAACTGAATAAATTTAGATTTCTCTAGGTTGATTATTAAATTATTAACATAGAGCCAATCTTGCACTATACTAATCGTATTATTTATGTCTTGTTCATGATCTCTAACAGTGCGTATGCTTCTGTTCGTTGTTACAATGATAGAAATGTCGTCTGCGAATAATATACATCTGTGATTAGTTATATCCGTGATATCATTGATGTAGAGCAGAAATAGAATAGGGCCCAGGACACTACCCTGGGGGACTCCGAATTTATTGTGTCTAAATCCTGATGAGAAACTAGCCATTTCGTTACTGTCATTGATTCTGGCTACCTTTACGCATTGTTGCCTGTTTTCTAAATATGATGAGATCCATTGTAGAGCAGGACCTCGGATTCCATATGTCTCTAGTTTTGATAGTAGGAGATCGTGGGAAACGAAATCAAAGGCTTTAGTCATATCAAAGAACAGACCTGTAGTCAAATAATTGTTGCTAAGACTCGGCAATATGACTTTAAGCAATGAGAAGACAGCAAGAGTAGTAGACTTGTCTTTTTGAAAGCCATATTGCTCATTTTTAATTATATTGTATTTCCCACAGAAATCTAGCAGTCTCTTATACATGCACTTTTCAAAGATCTTAGAGAAGATGGGTATTAGCGTTATCGGGCGGTAATTTTTCATATCATCTTTTTTCCCTTTTTTAAAAATAGGCTTTACCACAGAAATTTTAAGAGCTTCCGGAAACGTCCCGCATATGAAGGAAAGATTTACTAGATGTGCTATGATGGCCACAATTTCATTTAAGGATAATTTAATTATATTTGTATTTATTCCATCATAACCTTCCGATTTGGTATTGTTAAGTGACAAGACCTCATCCCTAACTTCATTTTCCGACATAGGCTTCAAGAACATAGAGTTCGATCTAGAGTTACTATTCGATTTCCTTTTAGTTTGAGAATTTGATAATGTATGTGTAGAATCTACATAATAATCGTTAAAGGCAGTGGCGATATTAATGGGATCTGTTATATCGGTGTTATTATGTATTATAGATTCTAAAGTTTCCGGTGGTTTCGTGTTAGATATTTGATTTTTTATTACCAACCAAGATGCTTTACATTTGTTAGAGCTCGTTTTTATAAAATTTATATTCGCTTTTTTCTTAGATTTGTTAATACAGTGTTTTAGTATGTTAGAGTATTTGGTGTACAGAGTCTTATCCCGTTCATTTTTGTCTTTATAGTACTTAAATCTAATCTGGCGTTTGGTTTTACAGCTTATCTTTAAACCTTTTGTTATCCATTTTTGTTTGTTTTTAATAGTGTTAGATACCTTTACACGTATATACGGAAAACAGAGATTGTATAGAAGGCAATATAATTCGTGAAAACTATTGAAAGCTACGTTAGGATTTGTCTCTTCATAAACATCCGACCACGAGAGACTGTAAACATTTTTTAAATTTAATTATGTTATCAATGTGGAAATCTCTCTTATAAATAAAATAGTGGTTAGACTTTGAAAGTTCTGTACTAATCGGAAAGCTCAACAATTGTGCCGTATCATGATCAGATAGATGAAGTGGGAGCACGGTTGCCACGGCGTTAGGGATATTACTAAGTAAGTGATCTATGCAAGAGGATTTTCGAGTTGGTACATTAATATGTAATGTTAAATTATAATTTTTTGAGAGGTCTTGTAATTCAGTTACTATGGCACTTTTTTTTAAGGTGTTGATATTAAAGTCACCTGCTATTACTATTCGCACGTTTGCGTTATATCTTTGCTCCAACTGGGACAGAAGCAAATCTAATTTATTTAAAAATGTTGTAGAGTTGGATGTAGGGGTTCGATAGAGACAAATAATCACAAGCTTATACTGCTTATGTATTTGTAGCTCTACGCCGCAGATTTCGAATACCTTGTCTGTAGCCAAGTTTTTAAAGAATGTAAGCTCCTTGCACGTCTGATCTTTTTTAACTAGTATGCATGTTCCGCCTCTTTGTTGTTCTCTACAAAACCCAGCCACAAAGTCGTAATCGTAGAGTTGTACATAGTTTTCAGAACCCGCTCTTAAGAAAGTCTCCGTTAGACAAAGGATATTTGGGACGTAGTTGTTATCTTTTAATTCTTGTAATGTTAGTTCCAAAACATCCTGTTTTGCTAGGATACTGGCTATATTTTGATGAAGAATAGTAAAATTGTTATTTTCTGAAGGTTTACTCACGAAAAAACGCTTTCTTTTTTACTAATGGGAAGTAATAACTTATGGTCCCCTTTTTTGGTGCAGTTATTTCCATTGTACTTTGATCGGGAGACGCCCTTAGATCTTCAGATCGTGTATTTACAGCTTTCGCCCGTGAGAAATAATAGGGAATAGTACCTTTTTTTTTAAAGTTTATTTTTGGTGTAAAAGCGTGACTTGGTTTACTACGCACTATCAATTTCTTTAGTTCACTTGGATTTAAATATTTGTTGCTGTAGTCGAGACAGTCTATATGATAGTTTATTAAACTACACATGTTAAAGAGTGTCTTGTGAGAGCAGTCGATAAAATGGCTATTTTTAAATTCGTTACATAATTCATTAATTGCAAAATTTAGCTTAGTAGTATTAACAAATTGTGTATTTTTCTGGACACTTAATATTAGCACCGGTACGTTAGTACATTTCTCAAATAAAGAACGCATCGCAGATACAGTGTACAGAATATTGTCATCATTTTCACCAATACATATAACTATTTTATCTTGCGACTTTAGTTCCGAAATCTGACAGTTCTTCGTTATTTCGACGCTCGAACAAAATGGTTTTGTCATAGCCGTAACATGGTATTTGACATAATTATTTGACTCCCTTGAGCGAGCTAAGGCTGAAGCCATACCGACGCACTGCTGGGTGCCGTATATTACTATAGTGGGGCCAAAATCATGTTTTTCATGCATTTTGAATGATTGACATCTTGATTTACTTGTTGCTGGAACTACACTTTTCTTCGGTGGAGACGGCATCGATGGTGATATTCGCCCCGTTGTTGAAGTATGATGAGTATGGGCTGATTTCTCTAATTGATTTGCGAGCCTTGCAATGTCTTTTTCCACTTTTAGAACTAGTTTTTCAATCTCAATAATTTTTATATGCATGTTAATCAAATTTTTATTAATGTAAGATTCTTTTCCTGTACTTTGAAAAGCGCCTGGCGATAAAGTAGCTGACGTAATTGGTGACATCGGCCGTAAGGATAGCCTCTGTATTTTTTTGGCGCTGCCGCTCTTTTTCGATTCGAAAGATGGTACATGACACAATGACTGAAGTACTTCTGTTTCCATAACTAGCTTGCTATATTTTTTTTGGAGGTCAATATTTTCTATTATTTTACTTTCCAACTCGTTTTGTGTACTAGCTAATGTCAGTTCGAGTTCAGATATTTTTTCCTGCAATTCTTGTACTGGTAAATGTATGTTAGTTCCGAGTAGCGAGCCGTTCATGCTTTTTGATAATATTTTTCCCGTATTCGATAATGAGTCCGCTGAGCCTCTTTCGGTGAGAATACTCTCATCGGAATCCAAGTTTTGTGAATTGAAGGATGCGCTGTGTAGCGGTGAGTGTAATTCTTCGGTGTCGTTGAGTTTGTCGATGCTTTGTTCGAGCAGCAGTGGTGAAGGAGTGCGGTTTTCTGTACCTTCAATTACCGGGGACGGATTTTGGTATAACTGAAGCCGGTCAATAGGTAAAACCGGTTGTGGAGACAACAACGCTTCGGATTTGGCGTCAGTCAAGGATGATCCCAAATCAACCGGCGCATCACTTGCAGTATTCGGAAGTGGGGGCGAGGTGGTGTCAGATGGAGAGTTTTTCTTAGAAATTATTTTTTTTGTTTTTCTGAGTGTGATGTTCGAAGGCGCAGGCGCACCTCGCACTTTTTCGTCTTTTTTTGCCAAACAGAGCTTACACTTCCATTCTTTTTTTGATGCATCATTTAACAAGTTGTACAGTTTTTCAGAATAACCAGCGCAGTCAAATTCATAATTGTTCTTACATTTAGCACATTTCATAGTATTTTTAATGTCAACATAAGACTTGCATTTGTAGCAGCATACCTGTGCAGCCATCTTGCGGCCACTTCCTGAAGCTCTCTGTTCAAGTTTGTTTGACATTTTCCCTTTTAGCCAACAACTATATCGATCATTTATTTGGTGTGCAGTACTACCGGTAGATGGCGTTATACGATAGTTCGGTTGCTAGAACACAGATGGCGCTGATATCAACGTAACCAGTTGTTTAAAGAGTATTTACTATGGCAACACCGTCTTATATGTCAAAGTGATAGGTAGCGATCCGATTGGTCAGCTGATCTTTGTTTACCTTTTGAAGGAACCAATGAACTTAGTTAATCCGAGTTTGTATATATAACGGCAGTTGTCGTTTCTTTTAGTGTGTATTATGATATGTGAGGAACTCCGAGTCTACTGCATTATATGTCAATCGAAATAAAGCATATCCGACGCAGTCTGCCAGACAAGCTTCTGATAAGAAAAATAAGACAACTAGAGGTCCAAGGTGCTTTGCGTGCAACAAAATTGGTCACGTCAAGAAATATTGTCGTTTTAAGAAAGAGAAGGCACAGGAGTCTAATGAGAGCACCGGTTATGTTGCTGTCTTCTCTGCGACTGCCACAAACAATGATCATGGCTGGTATGTGGATTCTGCTGCGTCTATGCATTTAACGATGCACCGAGACTGGCTTTATGATGAGACTCCACCTCCGGTCAGTACTATCAGGGTTGCTGATGATAAGAAACTGTTTGTGAAGGCGTGTGGTGACGTAGACCTGAACGTGATGAATAAGGATGGTGGGGTGAATAAAATAAAGATAAAGAACGTGTTACATGTTCCAGAGCTTGCCACCAACCTGCTCTCAGTAAGCCAGATCATTAAAAATGGGTGCCAGGTGAATTTTGACACAGAAGGCTGCAAGATTGTCAATAGAAACAATGAAACAGTGGCAGCGACTAAGACAATAAATAATATGTACAGATTGAATACGTACAGGGAGCCGGGCATTCCGGCATATTTATCTGCGTCAAAAGAAAATAGCGTGATAGCTAAGTATTTACGGCAATTGGCACCAAAGGATGGCAAATCATAATTTTGAAGATTTAAAGAAAATACCAAAAGTTACCACTGGGACGCAACTAATAAATAAAGAGAAAGTTATTTGTGTTACGTGTTTAAAAGGAAAACAGTCCAGAAATCCTTTCCCTTTACCTTCTCAAGGTTTCCGAGCTCAAGCCAAGCTAGAACTGATACACTCGGATGTCTGTGGACCCATGGAGGTACCATCTCTTGGAGGAGGTCGCTACTTTGTCACTTTCGTTGACGATTTCTCCAGGAAAGTATTATGTTTATATAATAAGTAAGAAATCTGACGTTTTCGATAAATTCAAGGAATTTAAAGCTTCGGTTGACAACCAGCTTGGTTCAAGCATCAAGACTGGAAGAGAAGTGGAGTGGTAAGAAACCTGATATTACTCATCTGAGAGTCTACGGTTGTGAAGTAATGGTCCATACTCCGAAAGAAAAAGCCAAGAAATGGGATGCAAAGGCAAGTACGTAGGTTGCCCTGAAAGTTTCGGGAATCGGAAAAAATACGCATTTTAATGAAATAATAGTACATTGTGCATCAAGGGAGGTAAGTACGGAATTACTAACGAGAGTGTTAGAAGCCCGACGCCATTAGGCGGAGGGCTTTTATGACTCGAGTTAGTATTCCGCTTACCGACCGTGATGCATACAATGTTTTTCATCACACTTGCCAACCAAAAAATAAGTTTTAAGACATAATATTATTAAATGACGTACTGACATTTCTATTACTCCCTAGGGAATTTCACTTTTCTATTACTCCCGCTACGCGCGCAAGCAATGGCGCGCTTAGACAGCAAGTGTGATGAAAAAGTACTTTTATTGTTTTTCAAAGTATTCTCCTTTGTGTTTAATACACTTTTTCATTCTCTGAAACCAGTTTTTAAAACAGTTATTGAAGTCTGAAGTGGGGGTTGACAAAATGGCCATTTTATAAGCGTCGACTGCTTCTTCCGCGGTCCGAAAACGCTGACCACGCAACCGATTCTTTATTTTCGGGAAAGTAAAAAAATCGTTGGGACTTAGGTCGGGGCTGTACGGAGGATGGTCCAGTAATTCGACGTTTTCGCCCTTCAGATAGTCGTCTGTTTTCTGAGCGGTGTGAGGGCTGGTATTATCATGGTGTAGTATAATACGGCGGTTAGGGTTAGTTTTTCGCAGTTCAGCAAAAACAATCGGTAAACAAACGCCTATATACCAATCGGCATTGACAGTTCTTCGATCTTCAAGAGCGATAGTCGCCACGTGACCCGATTTGGAGACAAACGTGGCTACCATTTTTTTGATCGTGCTGCGAGAACGAACAACTTTTGTCGGCTTCGGTTCGTCTTCGTAAACCCAAACTCGAGATTGGTTTTTCGATTCAGGCTCATATGCGTAAATCCATGATTCGTCACCTGACACAATACTAAAAACGGCATTTGAGCTTCCTCCATTAAATCTTTTTAAAGTTTTGCGGCACCAATTGACACGTACCGTTTTCTGGTCGTCAGATAACAAGTGAGGAATCCACCGGGAAAATAACTTCCGCACGCCCAACTCTTGTTGTAAAATAACTTGTACCTGACTCATTCCAATGCCTAAAGTCTCCTGAATCTCCCGATATGTAACATGCCTATCTTCCTTTATCAGTTGGCGAACAACATCGATGTTTTGATCGGTAACGGCCGTTTTCGGTCGACCCTCACGTACGTCATCCGCAAGAGACACACGGCCACGTTGGAATTCCGAATACCACCTGTATATGGTCGTCTTTGAAGGTGCTTCACTACTAAAAGCAATAGTTAATCGGTCTCCACATTGTTGTTGTGTTAATCCACTTTTAAAGTCATAATAAATCATTGCTCTAAAACTTTCGCGGGACAGCTCCATTTTCACCAGCGACTCAACGACTTTATAAAACAATTGAAAATCGGACATTGTTTTTTTTTTCTAAGTGGCCAGTGTTTTCGAATAATGAGACTATGCTTGTAAGAAAGAGGTATAACACATGTCAAATATACGTTCCTAAGTATTAAATTCCCGAAATTTTCAGGGCATCCTACGTAAAATGATTTTTATTGGTTATAGTACAGAGACCAGAGGATACAGATGTTTTGATCCAAAGACAAATAGAGTTGTGATCAGTCATCACAGGCCTTTGCGTCTATTGCAGACGATTTACACATTGCTGTTTCGACAACGGGTTTGGTGACTGTGGAGGCCAATTCGCGAACGGTACGACCTGCCACATTTTTGGCAGAGAAAACTCATACCACCTGAGGTTACAGTCTCTGTTTGCTTTCTGCGATACCTCTTGCTCTCTAACAGATTAAACCAGGCTTCGTCGCATAGCCTTCTCCCCTCTACAACACGCTTTCGCCATTGACCACGGTCTTCGGCTAGGGTTTCCCAGCCCTGATGGTCGATTTCAAATGCAGACATGTCTCGCTTAACACAGTCTTTGAAGCGCAGCATCGGTCTTCCAACGTTCCTTTTAGCAAACGCGACTGCACCTAGCAAGACACGTCGAGGTATTCTGCAGGGCTCCATTCGGTGCACATGCCCCAGCCAACGCAATCGTCTCTGTTTGAGAAGAGCGGTAAGACTGGGCAGCTGCGCTTTCTCAAGGACCTTTTGGTTTGTCACTTTGTCCTGCCAAGTTATGCCAAAAATGTTGCGTAGACAGCGCATGTGAAAAGTGTTTAGCCGTCGTTCCTGTTTTGCATACGTCGTCCAGGTTTCTGCTCCGTACAAAAGTATGCTTAGAACGCAAGTCTGGTATACTATAATTTTGGTTCCAATAGTGAGGTGTTTGTTAGACCATACTCTTGAACGGAGCCTCCCGAACATGTTCGCCGCTTTGCCAATACGAATATCGATCTCTGCATCAAGCGAGAGATTGTTGGACACGGTCGACCCAAGGTAGCAAAACTTATCGACGACTTCCAAAACTGTGCCATCCACGAATATTCTGGGTGTTTCCGCACAGCCCTGCACTAACACTACTGTCTTTTTGGCATTGATGGACATGGAGAACAAAGTGCAAGCCCGCGAAAACCTGTCCATGATACTTTGTGACTCGGCTGCAGAGCTCGCCACAAAAGCTGCATCGTCAGCAAACAAGAGACTGTCGACGAAGAAGTCCTCGCGATATTTTGTGGATTTGAGGAGAGAGATGTTGTATAACTTCCCGTCGACTCTTGTATGCAAATGCACCCCCTGTTGGTTATTTGAAAAAGCAACCTTTAAAAGTAGTGAGAAGAAAATACCAAACAGTGTGGGTGCCAGAACGCAACCCTGACGCACACCGCGCCGCATCTCAAAGTGCTGGGATGTTTTGCTGTCATATACCACAGTACCTTTCATATCATCATGAAAAGATTTGATAAGAAGCAAAAGTTTAGGGGGACACCCAATGCTTTCAAGTGCCGTATATAGACCCTCTCTGCTGACAGTGTCAAAAGCCTTGTTAAGGTCTACAAAGGCTATAAACAATGGTTTGTTCTGTTCTCCACATTTTTCCTGTAGCTGACGAAGTGAGAAAACCATATCTACAGTGGAACGCTGGGGACGGAAACCACATTGTGCCTCTGGATATACACGATTTGCAAGTTTTTGTAGTCTCCCTAGTACTACACGCCCGAATAACTTGCCAACAATGCTCAAAAGGGAAATGCCGCGGTAGTTGTTACAGTCACCGCGGTCTCCTTTCCCTTTGTACAGTGTGATAATATTGGCATCGCGCATATCCTGAGGGATGTGTCCCGCCTCCCAGCACTTACAAAGCAGATTATAGAGAACAGGTGTCATGCACTCTAGTTTTATTAGTTCAGCTTGTGTTCCATCATTGCCGGGACTCTTTCCGTTCTTAAGCTGCTTGACTGCCGTAACGAACTCCTCTGTAGAGGGCAAGGAATCCAATTCTGTCCAAGTAGCTAGTTTGGGCATGCACTGAGCAGCCTCTAGCTCTATGTTTACTGGAGAAGAATATAGACCCGAATAATGTTCTACCCAACGTTCTAGTTGACGAGATATGTCTGTAATTACAGAGCCATTCGCTTCCTTAACTGGCGCAGTCTTCTTGGGCATTGGACCGAGAGCTTGCTTGATGCCTGAATACACACCGCTAAAGTTACCAGCATCAGCACACAGCTGTATGCTACGACATATGCCTACCCAGTAAGCGTTGGCATAGTGTCTCACGTTACGCTGCAGGGCTGCATTTGCATTTTGCAGTTTCTCACGTGTATTGATACTGGGAGCAAGGCGATGCGTAAGAGCAGCTTGGCGCTTTGAGTCGAGCAAAGGCTGAAGATGTTCCATGTTCTCAACAAACCAATCATGAGACTTGGCTTTTCGGTAGCCAAAAGTTAAGCCTGCTGTATCAGTAAGTAGCGCTTTAACGCCACTCCACTCTTCAGTAATAGGGGCTTGGATATCCCAAGCAGCAGTCACGGTCTTCACCACCTCGGAAAATTGCTGGACCAGTTCTTTGTTTCTAGTTTTTAGAGTGTCAATTTTCCTTTTACCAGGTGTTCGGGATGAATGGATCTTTTTATGGATGATGCTTACCTGTGCTGCTACTAACGAGTGATCGGTGTTACAATCGGCACTGTGGAATGAGCGCGTGTGAAGGGTTTCACGGAAAAAATTGTTTCTGGTAAGAATTAAGTCCAGCTGATGCCAATGGCCAGAACGAGGGTGTTTCCAGGATACTTTACGAGATGGTTTCCCTTTGAAGTAGGTATTGGTTACACATAGCAGGTGTTCAGAGCAGAATTGTAATAGGCGTTCACCATTTTCATTCATTTTGCCCACCCCATGTACACCAATACAGTCGGACCATGCTTCTGTATTCTGGCCAACCCGAGCATTGAAATCGCCCAAGATGAACAAACGATCAGTTGACTTCACACCTCGCACCGTATCGGCCAGCCGGTCATAAAACTGGTCTTTGACGTCTGCAGCAGAAGGTAGTGTTGGTGCATAGGCAGATATTAACGACATATAACCACAACTAGTGTGTACCCTCAATGTCATTATACGTTCCGAAATACCTCGAGGACTCTCTATGGCGGATAATAAGTCATTTCGAATCGCAAAACCAACACCATGCTCACGTACTGCAGAAACATCTTTACCTTTCCAGAAAAAAGTGTACGAATTCTCTCGCAAGGACCCTTCTTCTGGGAGCCTGGTCTCTTGAAGGGCGCAAATCGCAATATTTAGCCTTCTCAGTTCAGTATCAATAACAGCAGTTTTACGCAGTTCACTTGCGCAATCAGAGCTTCCACTGGCGTCCGGGAAGCCTGTCCTCATTGTACGGACATTCCATGTTGCAAGGCGCATGGATTCGCGATGCACATTTTTATTTCTGTTCAGCTGTTTATTGGCAGATGTACTTAATGACGATGCCAGTTTTCTAGTTCAAGACTAGTGCTTCCTACACCCTAAAGAAGCAAACCAGCACCGAGACGGACCAGTACCTGATTGGCTGGGGGCTGCCCAGCTTGAAGCGGGCGGTAACTGGTCAGTGGATCTACGAAGGACCCTCCCACTGTCGAAAGTGACCCCTGGCGCCTAAGTTTACGTCTATTTACTCAGACTTAAAACCGGTAGACTGTCACCTCCCGTGTTTTTTTCCACGTAAATGAATTACGCGGGTGAAGTGTCCTCTTCACAAGCAATGCGCCGCCTGGGACACGATTTAGGAAAGTACAGGGTTGCTCAAGACCTGCACCACCCTCTCGGCCTCACTAGCTCAGCCCACAGGAACGACAAGTCGATACGTGCGGCGCTAGTTTGGCTGCAGGGGTCTGCGGCTTATTCAGGACCTGCCTTACTACACCTGACGGAGACCCCACTCCGGGCTGATGGAAACGCCACAATTTAACACACACACATCCCACAGTCGACTTCTACGACACCCACGGGAAGAAAGGGGGTGGTGAAATTCTTAACCCGTCACCACACGGGACGGGATCACCTGAGTAGAGATCAGTAGAGATGTGATATTTCTTGAAAGTACGGTCAAAAGAGATTATGTCATGATACCATTATCAAAGTCAGCTCAAGATACCATTTCGAATGAAGCTAGTTGTAGTTCATCTAATAATGATAGCACAGAGGAGAGTTCATTAGATCAGAGTGTGTCAACTTTGAAAAATGACACAAGTGATGACTCATATTATTCAGAAGAAGGATCTGTCTATGAGCCTGATATACCATTAGATGAAACTGAACAGATACGAACCATAATGACGAGATCTAAACAAAAGATAGCTGATATGGAGAATGATAATAAAATATGTATCTGTGTGAATGAAGTTTCAGATCAGCAGGATGTCCCACAGACATATCTACAAGGAAGCAATATGCCCAGAGAATGTGGATGCAGAAAAATGGAAACAGTCGATTCGAGAAGAGTTGAGAGCGCATGAGGAGAATAAGACTTGGCATTTAATCGAAAAACCTGAAGGTGTGCGGTTAATTGGCTGCAAATGGGTTTTCAGAATAAAAGATGAACCATCTGGACCCCGATATAAGTCGAGATTATGTGCCAAAGGATGTGGTCAAAAACAAGGCGTTGACTACAATAAAGTGTATGCTCCCACGGTCAGGTATGACTCAGTTCGAATTTTACTTTCAGAGGCTGCTCAACATAACTTAGAAATTGTTCAGTTTGACGTGAAAACTGCATTCTTGTATGGAGACGTGAAGGAAGACATTTACATGACACCACCCGAAGGTTTGGACGCTCCAGGGAATCTGGTATGTAAACTTGATCGTTCACTCTATGGTTTGAAACAAGCACCCAGGTGCTGGAATCAAAAGTTTGACAGTTTACTAAAGAAGTTTGGTTTCACAAACAGTCATGCAGATAGGTGTGTCTATATCGGGAATGTAAATGATAATAAAGTATACTTGCTGCTGTATGTCGATGATGGGCTCCTTATGTCAAAGTCGATAGATTTCACTGAAGAAAGTAATTAATGAGTTGAAAGAGGACTTTGAAATAAAACTGTGTGATTCCAAGAATTATGTGGGGTTACAAATTGAAAAGTCTGATGGGCGTATTTTCATACATCAGTCAAATTATATTGAGCGATTGTTGTGTAAATTTAATATGCAATTTGTATTTGTAGGTACATACTAAAGAACAATACGCTGATGTCTTTACTAAAGTACTCCCTTGAGACAAGTTTCAGTATTTTAGAGTTAAAATAGGTGTTCAGAAACAAAAATAGCCTAAAATACTATGTGTTAGTAAAGCATGTAGAAGTTCGTTTGATTTATGTTGATAACTCTATTTAGGTGAGAGTTGTTTGTGTTTCTACATACAAGGTGTAGGTACTTGTTACTGATATATATGACGTGTTAGTTATTTATACATGGTGTATGTGTTACAATTTTTTTGTGAATTTACTATACACCGTGTTCTTGTTGTTTTTAAAGTTTAATGTTACTATACACCGTGTCCTTGTTTGTTGTTTGTAAAGTTCAAATTTGGTGAGAGTGTTGAAATAAGAAATCGAACTTTACGATTAAGTAACAACACTAATTAGCTTGCGTATCACTAGGCTCGGCTACTATAGCAACGGTGTAAACTGTTATGTCGTTATGAAAAATTCTCTCAAATATACAAATGCGTTTTCGAAACTTTCATCCTTTTATTTAATTTAGTTTATCAACAATTTACGGAAGAAACCAAAACGTTAGATTTGTATGATAATTTAAATGGAGAACTATAGCACTGCCGAAGAAATTTGTAGGTCAAAGGAATTTTACGAATACGAAATGTGAACATAAAGCACGCTACAATGTATTATTCTGCAATTTTCTAAACGTATGTAGAAATAGGGTTTTAATTTATGTTTAGTTAAATTGCTGTACCAAATGTTATTAACACCTGAGGTGATACCAGCGTAATACCAACTTTGTTACTAATAATTGCGGATAATTAAGTTTTTATTAAAATATCTTATATTTACGTGAAAATAAGTACATAATATTGTTTCTATAAATTAAAGAATTAAAATTACCAATAAATAAGATATCTCAACGTCTGTTTTTAGAAAATAAGGATTTACTATTGTATGAACATTTCATTGTTGTGGCAATATTTTCGTAGATTCTTTGGCCTCGAACTCCAATTAGTGGTTTACGATGTTGCTACTTTTTAATTTCTACTCTTTTTTTGCCAGACTGTAACTAAGTAAGAAGCAGATATTCTATAGTAGTCGTATGCTACAGCAGTATGCGTCCTTAACTACCATCCCAACAAACATATTAGCTATAACAGCAACTCATTTAGAATCCTGAGTGATATAGTAGTTTTATAAGACGCATAATAATAGTTTTAGGTGATACTATGGAAATAAACAGTCCTCTTAATACACTGGTGCTAGTAAGGTGATATAATAGTCATAAGATTGCATATTGTAGCTGAAAGCTGTAATAAGGTGGTATTAACTGCCTTTTTATATGCTATGCTTACCACTTTAAGGATATTTTAACACTGGAGGTTCTTTTGGGATGCCCATTATAACTTACTCGCGCTGTAGCTCTATAATCGTGTTATGTTTACCTTTTAGTCCTTAATGCCGCCTACAGTGTTACAAAAGCTATAAAAATAACCTTAAGCCATTTAAGAGTGGTAACATGAGTTCTTATAGCACTTAGTAATTTAGTGATACAACAAACATAATTTTCCCTGTTAAATCACTTAGCTTTTTAGAGCTTGAAGTGCTATAACAGCGGTATGGCCGTAGCTCTACAAGAGTGTTTACGTGAACATTATTACCACTTAAAGTTATTTTTAACGCTTTGAGGTATAAGATACCTCGCTCTATAACTTTTAATGGTTATCGGGAATACATTTAAAGCTGACAGTTCTACTTGAGATAAAATTATCATCTTTAGAGTTAATCATGTGTTTAGAACGTGAAACGCCATTTTTGTTTACAAACAAATACAAAAAAATGCTTAAAATATGGTAATAAAGCAGCAATTGTTAAGGTTATTGTTCTAATATTACTATATCTAGTATGTGTAGCATAACCATTCACAAAACTAAAGATTATAATTAACTTACTTACCAAACATAACCTAGGCTACAGTACTTTAGACATACCAAATTTGTTAAAACTTGTAAATTTACGAGGCGCTTGAAAATTGAGATGTAAAATACCACAAAATTACAATGACAGAAAAGTAACAACCGCATTAGAATTTTGATTGAATTCACTAATACGCGTCGTGAAACTTTGTGTACTCAACTGGTAATGATTTCACCATCCATCAAGTCGCCATTACAAACAATCTTCATTGCACACAACACAAATCGATTGAAATCGTATTAAATATTTTGACATTTAAAACTACACAAACAATTATAGCTATAAAAGATTCCATATTGCGACGCACGGCGATTATTTTCACTATAGCAGTGTTCTTGTAACACTTTAAGTGATACAAGATGACATTTTACGCGGTTATTAGAACTATAAGCGAATATACTGCTACTCTAGCCCTTTATTATCACTCCCGGCAACAATTATCCCTATTGTAGCACTATTGTATCACTAGTTTATTACTATTGCGCATAAAATGAACCACTATAGAACTTCGAGCTTTAACGGCGGTTCCTATTTGCGTCTATAAGAGAGTTATAGCGTGCTATATCGCTAAATTTTAGGCCACACTATCACTATCAGTGTTTAATCGAAAGAATATACAGCTTTTGTAGAACTCGTTTTATCGCTAAAATGTTAGTTGGGATATTACTCGATATTTCTCTTGAGTCATGTGACAGACATGTTATAACAACATATACAAAATTTCCATTACTCACCAAATATTACCAAACGGAAAAATAAAGGTTAGCTGTTATCGGGTTAACTAATACTTATTACTTAGTCTCAAATATGTAATTTTCATTAAAGCCTAATGTAATTCTCAAAGATTTAAAAACATTGGATTTAAGATTGATTTGTTTGAACAAATGTTTATAGAGAACGTGCACGAAGATTCTGCTACCAACTGGTGCTAGCATTAATTTATCTAAATATTAAAAACCGGCAAAGTGCGAGTTAAACACGCGCAGCGCATAATGGTATGTTATCCTAGGTCTGAATAATTAGGACAGTGTAAACATGAATATAATTTCTGTACTTGCAGCTTTATTATCATTGCTATTGTGAATTATTACTTCGAATTTACAAAAAGATGGCATAATATTCCACTTGTGAGTTATTTCACGTATTTTTAGTATTCTTGTATTGCTAAAATAATACTTATTATTCAAATATTTGCGTCACACGTCAAATTATACGATTTAAAAATCGATTACAATAGGCATGATGACTGGCAAGTCAAATCAGCATCTTTTTTCGAACTGTCAAAACGATCACCACTATGGAATTTTATATGAAATACTCAAAAGTGACGTCACGTTTGAGTACTGCCAAATGACCTACTCTTTTGTTTTTTTCAATTGATTAAATAGAAGTTCTGTACAAAAATTACAGCAATCTACATGTTAGTAATAATTTCTTCGTGTATTATGTCGTGCATAATGTTAAATAATTTATTTTAACTACAGTCATCATCCCTATTCATTGTTGACGAAGTGTGACGTCACGTCACTCCCCACGAGACTTCATGAAATAAAAAAAAACATATAAACAACTTTATGGTTTTTGAAATAAAGTCGATAATAATAGTAGCAATAATTTGTATACCACCACCACCACCACCTAGTGTTAAAATTTTCTTCGATCAGGTGCACGAAACTACATTTTTCTTTTTATTAAAAATGAAACTTATTATTATTGGAATAAAATTAATTATAATTTTGACAACGATTATTTTTGCAAGAATACATCATCCCCACCAATGATATATAAGTAAAGATACGTTATACTTATACTCTAACAAAATGAGCGAAATAAATACTTCACATCATACACCTACAATTTATGACAGTTGACATACAACTATCTTCATACTTCAAAATGCGTAAAAGAGATGGCAAAATACATATACTCGTATTTAATAAATAAAAAGAGACAACTAACATTTGACAATCGTGCGTGCATTCTTAAGGTTGTTATTCATAAACATTGTTTTATCTTTGTTACTCTCGATCTTAAACAGCATCAACTTGTCTTTTTCTCTAAGTCAGTCAAAAACGTCAAAATGGCGTCCTAATTTATTTTCAATAAATAGTAAAATTGTTAAAAATATATAATTCAGTTTAATTGCGCATGATGTGTGATGTTAAGGGCATAATTGCATTTTATTTTGTGGTTTTCACTATTATATAACATAAAATGACATTTTAGGGAGCAGTTCATGTAATTTGCGAGAACTATGCAGTGGTACACACCTCTCGGTGGCCTGGGTAGAACTAAGAGCGATTGTTAGAATTATCACAATCTGAGCGCTTCGATTTTAGAGCTGGTGTAACATATATTTACTTATTATATCATTGATCCCCACGAGACTAAGTAGAGGTGAGTATCGAATATCGTACCTAATTATTTATGAAGAAAAATGCAAAGTTGGCAAATGGACAATTATGTAGGTACTGTATCTAACATTTTACGAGCCACAGCTTGAAATAAATACACATTTAATTTTAATTTATTTGAAAATAATGTTTTACAGTTTTTTTTATCGGCTCAGAGCCCTGTCCTGTTACCCGCTACTTTATTTATAATCAATACATACTTTTATTATAATCAGTTTTATTTATAATCAGACAAACTTACCTAGTCAAAATTGATCTTACGACAAGGGGCTTAAGCAAATTCTAAGTTAATTGTTTCTTGAAAAATTGATATTTCTAAATAAATACATAAACACATCAAACTTTGTTCGTGTTATATTTTAAAACTACATATCTTAAAAATAAGTAATAAATTTATTGAATCATAAAACACAGGATACACATAAAACACAAAAGATACAAATAATAGCTTAATTAACAAATAATAATTTTAACCTTAAATAACATAAAACTAGCTAAGACTAACAACTAAACAACCTAACCTAAAAAACTAAACCTAGCTATTTCCGGTCCACCATCCCCGCTCCCCGCCCCCCACTCCAGGTGCAAAGGTGCCCATCACGCTCGCCGCGTTGCCACGCTGAACCGCAATGGACAACCTCTGCAGCAGAATGGACCCGGAGCGAGGATCGTGACCGCTATCCCTCAACCGCTTCCCCACCTCCCTAATAAAGGCCAGGGCTTCGGCACACCAGCACCCCGTGGTTTCCACAGCAAGAGGGACAAACAAGTAGCTTGCCAGAGCTGCGTTCTTATCCCTCTTCCGTGACGCAGCAAACTCCGCCGCCGCTCCTGCAGACCGCACAGTACGACAAATATAAGATGCCGGGAACGTGCTAACGCACGTGGCATCCCACACCAGGCATCGGCCCCTCTCCCACGGGATCAATATCAATCCGTCTGGCTTCTTCCCATCAGACCGGCTAAGGCCCGGTGGCTCCAACACACACTGAACATTAGCAGCTATCAACGCCCTCCGCAATATATCGTTGAGGGCGTGGTGCCGCGGAAACCTCTCTGCACACCGCCCGCCTGTACCACAACCCAAAGCGTGATGGCCGTTGCCCTCCACTACTGAGCTGCAAATACATGCATGGGGTTCGCAAACGTCACAGCCCAGACGAAAAGCAACAGCAATCCGCAATGAGTTGTTATCGAGAAGAGTACCTAGGTGGGGGGAGGGAAGCGCCTGCAGCCAAGCCCCAGACTCCGGCCGCGACATTGCGTTGAGCCTGGCCTTATCAACGCTCACCGCACTCTCGAGAAGACACTCGAAAACCCTCTTCACTCCAACATCATCCCAACACCTCTGACGGTCTGGATTTTCCGGCATGGAGGTACTCGGGTTAAGAGCCGTCCAGGCCACCCTAGCGTCCGCGGCGTAAGGTATAGACACCTCGTCACCATTTGGGGATAATATTTGAGTGACAAGGCCCACAACCCCAGCCGCCGACGCCAGAAAGGCCGGTAGGCTCAAATAATGAGCGCATCTAACCCCTAGACCAGCAGTTCGCACAGGAAGCGACGCGAGGACCCACTGATCCGAACTAAGGGAGACATTTAGCAACGACTCCACCGACTCCTTCAATACAAAATCAAAGGAGTCGATGCAGTCGGGGTAAAGCCAAGCGGGAACTGTGCGCAAGAAGTAGGTTGGCTTAGGCACAGCTAAGCACACCCTCAACAAAATTAAAACGACGTGCGCAGACACGGATTTCAATCTCTCCCCGGCGGTAAGGAGAAGCTGCATTCGAATTTCAAAAGCCTCTGGAATGGCATCTGACATAATGGGAGAGCCCAAAAGCTCAAACGTTAGAGGCGACAACTCCTTGAGACTGGGAAGCAGTTGACTGAGGAGAGGAAAGGACGAACTGGACTCGGAGCCGCAGGGGAAAAATTCGCATTTCCCTGTGTTAACCTCCAGACCCAACTCACGTAAACGAGGAAGAACGATAAGCAAATCTTGCTCCACTACCTCTGGCTTACGCTTACCCCCGAGGGCACCATAATCTAGGTACCAGATGTTCAACGGGGACTGAAGACTGGAGATAACCTTATGTATGGCGAGGCTAAAGACAAGAGGGCCAAGCGGGTCCCCCTGCTGCGCACCGACCCGGGAAAAAAGAGCAGTGCCATTATAATACAGGTTGGAGGGGGACGCATAAACCTGGAAAAGGAAGGGATAAAGAGCTGGCACCCTTTTCCTGACTTCAGTCAACAATACATCGCGCTCTAAAGAATTAAATGTACTCCTTATATCCAGTTTGACCACTACAAACCAATAAAAAAAAACGTTTAAAAATTGTATTTTTTAAAACAAAAATAGGACGCTATATGGTGTGGATTTCAAATAAGTGTGACTGTGAAAATAGTATATTCGTACTTAAATAAGCAACATCCCAACTAGCAAAGAAGTCATATAAATCAAGAGTTATACGACCTTTAGCCATATAAGAGTTTTATAGTCGTTTTTAGTTAACCTGTTAGTCAAATAAACGTAATAAATCTGATAGTTTAGTCGTCCTACCAAATAGTCTAATTACTATGGTAAATAAACGTTTTTGCGACTTAATTATACAACAATCATGTAGAGGTTTTAAAGAAAACGTTTACTTAATGATGTTCAAAGTCGTATAAACGTTTTCGTCTTATAAAGGGTTTTGAAAAAACAGAACCGTCGTAATAAGGTCATTTTTACAACGTCTACATAATTTTATTGTTGTATAAGTGATATCATAAAACCTTATCTCGACAGTTATATAGCGGTATTGAGGGTTACTTCAATATGACAAAAAGATATCAGCGGGACTGTTATCTACCTTTTATTCAACAGTTGGTTATATTAACGTCAAACAAAAACTTTAATAAACCTTTAGTTGTTGCCGAACCCGTTATAATCCTTTTATTGAACTATATGTTTTTAAATTGATTTTAAGTTACGGTTATAAAACATCATGCAATTTAAAGTTGATTTGAAATTAATATTATAAAACATCAGTCGCCATTTCGTGAGCATCACAGTACTATTTCAAAGAAAAAAACCATGGACGTTACATTGTGGAAACGGTACAAACGAAGTGGCGGACTAGTAATGGCGGCTTAGTAATGGCGGACAATTTGTAGTCGTTATAAAAACCTTTACTTAAGATAAAGTTATATTGTAGTCGTATAAGCATAAATCCATGACTTGTTCCAAAATGGCTAACCTTAACTACAATAAAATATGAAGAAATATTGTTATAAATTATAATTATTTCGAATATATTAAGAGCGCGACAGCAAAAAACTGTATATCATCATAAACTTTAACAGTAAAGTGACCTTCCCATACGAATTCAGCTCACGCCAAATGTGCAAACGCTCAATATATAGAACAATAATTTCTATTACAAAACGTATAAAATTACCTTGTATTATTTTTCCGTACACTTTTTGTCACACACACTTCAAGTTTTACGCGTATCTAAAATAAATGTCAGGAGGTGTTTTATAACTAAAACTTAAAAATGTTTAGATAACTTAAAAGTCCGATAAGCAATGAATAAGGATTACACTAAACCTTCCATAAAACAAAATGGTCAGTTATAAAACATTTATATGATATTTAGGTCGCGTAAAGGTTTTTGTTGTACTCTTTATACAACGTTTTGGTCATTGCTTAATCGTTACAATACCTTTAATAAACGATTTAAGTCGCCATGCAAACCTTTATTTAACCTTTATCTCACCAATAAGTCTTATAATTTGCGCCACTTTCGCCTTTTATAACCGTTTACCTTACGTTTATATGACCAACCAAAAGGACTACAAGTTATATGCAAAACGTTGTCTCAACTTCTATATGACTATATTTTGCTAGTTGGGATGACGTCATTGTGACGTTTCAAATAAATATTTTATATCAATACGATATTCTGTGGCAATTTTCCCGCTCCATTTTTTCTATTCGATTACAACCACAGTCCTTGTACGAATTTGTGCACATGCATAATATGCATATATAAACATTGTTTTATGTAAATTAGTTGCATTAGTGTGGCATTTTAAACGAGTGTTGTTGTTTTGTGTCGGTGTGGGTGTGTACGAATGCAAGGGAGTTTTGCATTTGTGTGCACTAATTGTATGTGTGCGTTACCTCCTCCCCTCCAAATATCAGCAGACTATTTTGTTAGAACAAATGCGGCGATACTTATTCCAAATTATGTTCTAAGCGGGCGTACATCAACAATTAAAGCTGCGGTATAACTCAGGAGTTAATGCTAGCAATATGCCAAATGTGCGTCAAAATTCGAGCAACTTGCCCTGTACATTTCAGAAATATAAAAAAAATACGCCCATTTTGGTTTCAGGTTGGCGGTAGCATTTCCAGTTCTAGCAAATGGAAGCCTACTCAAGGGTGCCTAAAATTAGTACCAATTTGTAATATGCTACCACATATATGAAGCACAAAAAAATTTAGAAAACCGTTAAATATTAACATGGAATTGAATAAAATTAAATTGTAAACGCCAAGCTTATTTAAAATATCAAACACAAAACCTTTAGAATTTTTACGTGTGATATTAGTGTTTCAACTCGACATATCTGTCCTGTAGACAACAACGTCCTCCATGAGATATCGCAAATATCCACTTGCATTGCTGCTGAATCGACAAGAGAATACAGACACCGATGTCTCGATCGACGAACCTCTGATCTTCATTCGTGAGTCAATATGAGTATTGTTAGTTTTGTACATTTTTTCCCGATTGCTATTAGTTTTACCTTATGTCTCCAGGTAGGTTGTAACTATTATATTCCTTATCATTGCAGTGATATACACTTCTAGGTTCGTAGAAAATGGGTATTATGAATACCATCATCGAATACCTGGCCTTGTGTGGCCCTACAAAATGTGTGACGTCTATTTGCATTCGTTGAGTATCATTTTCATATCGTGCATTGCTTAATTGACGTATTGTATTTTGCAAATCAAATAACAAAGTTTTAATACTAGTTATATCTAAGTACATATAACTAGTATTAAAACTTTGTTATTTGATTTGCAAAATACAATAAGTACTACAACTCACTCATCCATCGCTGATCATTAGGCCTTCCATTGGGACCTCCAAGCGTACCGATTGGAAGCGATCAGCATCCGGCGTCAACCGTCTGTACAACTTGTGGTTGGACGTCCTATGTAGATTTTGTACAAGGGTGGTCTGCACTCAAACACTTGTCGACCCCATCTGCTATGCGTTCAATGTGACTGAAAGGCCAGTTCGGCTTGCTTATCCCGAGGACCATGTCAGTGACTTTAGTGCGTCTAGGGATCTCCTCATTTCTGATTCGATCACGCAGAGAAACACCGAGCGTAGCCCTCTCCATACCTCACTGTGTGGTTTCTAGTTTTGAGATCATGCTGATAGTGTACCACGTTTTGGTACCGTAAGTCATGACTTCATGTTGGTAACACACATTGATTGAATACCTTCGGTTTGAGGCACTGAGGCATATGTCCGACAAAAATACATTGCATAGTTTCCCGAACGCTGAAAAATCGAGTTGGATTCGGCGCGGCGGTTGACCTGTTTCTCGCATTTGAACCTACCTAATTAGCCTTCTTATCCTAGGTCCATTGCAGTACGAGTCAACAACTTCGAGTATACATAGATTCATTACCAAGAGCGTGGAATTACATTTGTACTGGTGTTACTAAAAGTGATACTCCTAATTATTAGTAGACCTTATTATTTATTGAAAACAATGTAAGCTTACAGTTTAACACCAATTCACTTACACGCTAGAGCACGGTTACAGTAACTAGACAAAAACATACAAAAAGAACATTCAATCTTATACTAAATTAAATGTCATACTAATAATACTATTGAAATACCAAAAGAAATACAATGTCAACATAAAATAATATAAGAATTAATACAATAAAACGTCGAATAATAAAATTAATAAATCACAAATGTCAGGTCAGATACAAATACAAATGTCTATCAACTATAAAAAATTTCAAAATTGTTTAGCAATTTCACAGAAGCGTGCTAAACGGTCAGCAAATATGTCAGCGTCTGCGTACTCAGTGATCATTTGATGCAAAAGGGACTGAGTCGGTGCATGCCTCGCGTAACACGTGCAAGCAGAGAACTTATGTCTTTACAATTAGGTTTATTATTATTAATCTAATGATGACAGTATAACAGTCAAGAAAACATACAAACAATGCAACACAATGCATTGTAAAGACACAATACCAATACATATGTATTGGTATTGTGTCTTTATATGCATATGTATATGCAATTCCAAGCTCTCAGTAATTTATATAGCTTTCTACAGAAACTGAGGCTTAAGATTTTGGTTGGTTTTCTGTGGTCTGTCTTTATTACGATTCGGAGTAAACTAAGCATCCTACTCAATGGAGAGTTTACCCTAATTCGTCCAATGCAGCCAAATTCTTTGGGCAAACAAAGAGCTTGCATTGAAAGCTTTTGGGGTTTTGAATATGGGTTCGAGTGGGTCAGAGCGTAGATTTCGAGTTTCAAGTTTAACCCTTAATTTAGCAAATTTTTAAAAATAGTGTGATCTAACCTCCTCGTCATTGTGTAGAGCAGAAAATTGTGTTTTAAAAAAATCAAAAAAATGGGTCGAAGACTATGTACTGCGATGTACATTGCCATTTTAAGAGTTAACATTGATATTTAGTAAGACCCTGATGATTCGGTAATAATTAGCGGTCTTTATTTTATTGATCACAGAACCATAATTGAATATATTACGTTTCTTGTCCGTCATGATTTCGGGCACTAGGGGCCTATTGCCATACACGCTACGCTAGGCAGGCAGGCGGGTTGGCGCTTGCAGTTTTCTTTGTAGCTCACCGGAAAATGCTGCTGCCTATCATCCGGCATATTTCCTTAGTTGGCTCCTACCGCAACCATGGGACAATTATTAAAGCCGATCACCCCAAAACACCTCACCCCACCAGACACAAGATACGATTTATAAGAGTTAAAATTGTAAATCCAATCTTTAGTTAGGGTTTTGACTGTCATGAGTCATTTATTCACCATGTATTTTGTGAACTAATTGCTTAACAGAGCTATAACCAAACATTATCAAAATGCTTTAACAAAATCTGTGATGGAGGACGGACCCAAAAACTTAAAAAAGAAGCGGAGACAAATAGATTATAAATATTTAGATCACTATCCAAACCGAATCATACTATTTGTTGATATAAATAACTTAGCAATATAAAAAAATATAGCATCACGATTTTCATCATAATCATCAAAAGCTTTTTCAGGTCACTGCTGAACACTTTTACTTATGGGTATGGACGGATTAGGAGGAAATGCCCATAATCACCGCTCTGAGAAAGGGGGTGTCCAACTGTCCAGTATGATGACGCCGCTGCCCATCATCTATCTTCAATAGCCGAATGGTTACTACAATTTAAATTGGCAAATTAAACTATTGTTATTCAATACAAGATTTTTTTAAATAAAGAAATATATATAATCGCCGCTGGTTCTTATCCTTCACTTCCGACCTGAGAAGAAATCCCTTCTTTGTACCTATGTAACATGTAGATTTAAATTGAAAAAATCCGTATATTTTCCCATTATTGCACAAACTTATTCTAAATTAATTTTAAACAAACACGAATGAAGAAAACGAATCGTAAAATAAAACTTGGATAAAACTAATAATTTACATAGCAAAGCTAAAAATATGTACATTCAACATAAACACTTACCAAAAAAACATCTGATCGTCTGCGGCATGAACCCCATGATTTATACATATGAATCTATTTTAAAATTCCATAAATAATCCGTTATTAAAGTTTTTTATTTGATGTACAAGAAAAATCCAAAGTTTGTATAAGCAAACAAATAAGCAAAAGCAATCAATAAAGATTAATGGCAGCCGTTGAAATTTACCATAACCTAAGTTCATTGAAACCTTGAATGAAATAATTACTCCTATTTTATTTAATCCTACTTACGTTGTATTGTGGCGTTGCGTGCGCATGAAACTGTCACAAAACCATTCACCAGACAGACATTGTGGATGAACGATAAAAAAACTATTCGAGACGTGCTCAGTGTAAGGTTCCGTAGTTTTATTCCGCCATAAAGTCAAAACAAAATTTTAGCAAAACTGTATCTGAAATTATCAAAAATGGCTTAAACAAGCCTGATCCCAATAATTTTCTTTCCCAGTCTTATAAAACCGTTCATAAAAATTGCTATTCTTCCCCAAATGTCTGATCAACCAACAATACAAGAACGGCTATAATAACTTAAAAAATAATGTACCTACCTACAGATGATTTTGCCTTGAAAACTAATATAAATAGACAAGCATTGAAAACAACGTCCACAACTTGATTGCCTTCCAATATCACAAATTCCAAATCACAAATTTCCAAATCACAGTTGCGCGTACGCATCCAACGAGTTCGGATGTGTGCGCATTGAGCGCGCGTAATCGTGGTCCCGTTAAAAATAATGGCATCGGTTGTGAAGTGCAATTCGTGCAACATTGTCATCAGTGAACTGTTGGCATACGTGCAAAATAAGATATCACTGGTGGGTGAACCCAGTTTGGCCAGAATTTGTGCGTCTGCATTTAGTGATGACGAAATTAAGCAAGCGAAGTCGTTACTATTTGAATCGCTGCCCAAGAAAAGGCGCCTAATTATTCGTAAAGGTGAGGGGAAAGTAAATCGTGACATAGAGGATATTTTATCTTGCTTTAAGGAGGTGCCAGAGGAGGAGATGCCAGTGTTTGTTGCAAGAGCCTTGGATAAACTTCCCCCCATCACGTTTGACCACTTAGACGTCTCGAAATTCATGAAAGATATGGTACTCCTTAAAACTGAACTAGAGGAGATTAAGTGCCAGTATTTATTGAAGTCGCAGTTCGAAGAATTCAAGAAAGTTTACGAAAATAAAAGTTCAGTTCCGGTTACACCTCAGTATCGAAACATCAACTTGAAAAGGGGAGCTTGCTTAGATAGTGGTCCGTTCGGCTTAACGCATATAGATTTATCGTCAACTAATAATGATAACTCATTGTCGCCGAGCGATAACAAAATACGATCGCCACAAAACTACCCACAAAGTGAAAATAAAATGAACACAAGTTATGCCGCCGCCGCGGGGTCGTTAACCGCCGCGGAGGGGTGTGCAGGGCGACAGAGGAACAAGGAAGCTCTCGCTACGCTGGCTGGACAGATGGGTAGCTCGGGCGATCAGCTGATAGATGCGACTCATGCCCTGTCAGCAAGCGTGCAGCAGTCGGTGTGCATAAGCGAGGTTGCTCGTGACGTTAGTAATTCGGTAATTGATACAAGAGAGGATACCAATCAAGCCGGTGATGATAATTGGAAATTAGTTAGCCGCCGAAAAACGAAAACTAAATACCGTTATCATGGCAAAATGGGTATATCGTCGGAGATGTGCGAGAAATTTAGAGCAGCGGATAAATTCGTACCGGTTTTTATTACAAAGGTACATGTCGATTGTGAGGAACGCGATATAATCGAGTTTATCTACAAAAAAACCGGCGAGAAAATAAGGCTCGAAAAGATTTCGTCGCAGAAAGGAAAACATTATAATGCTTATAAATTTTTTGTATTGGAAAATAAACTATGTATGTTTTTAGACGAGAAACTGTGGCCGAAAGGTATAATATTTAGACGTTTCGCCAATTTTAAACAGAACAATACGAGCGGGGCTCACCCGGTTGTCGGCCTATTATCACATAAAAATAGATAATAATAATAAGCGATTAAGTAATTTAACTAGTTTCAACTGCAAAAATGTGAAACGTTCGATTGATTGCATCAGGCAACTGTGTAAGTCGTCGGATATAATTGGGTTACAAGAAACCTGGCTGAGACCTGACGAACTATCGTTCCTGAACGAGATTAGTGAAGACTTTGGAGCAACGGGCACGTCCGCTATTGATACGTCAGCGGGCATGCTGCGCGGGCGACCGTACGGAGGAGTTGCTCTGTTATGGAATAAGGCTGTGTATCAAAATGTGTCGGTCGTTCAATGTCAAAACCCGCGAGTTAGTGCTATTAAAATAACTGTTGATCAAAAATCGTTCTTAGTGTTTAGTGTTTATATGCCAACGGATAATGCGGTTAATCTCACGGAATTCACGGATTGTCTCAGTTTGGTGAGTGCTATCGTTAGTAATGAAGACATTGAGACTGTTTACCTACTGGGCGATTTTAATGCGCACCCCCATGAATTGTTTTACCGCGATCTGACATGTTTTTGTAAGGAATCCGAGTGGACTTGTGCGGATGTTGATATCTTAGGCTTAAATTCGAATTCTTATACTTTTGTTTGTGAAGCTAGTGGATCCAGACGTTGGCTGGATCATTGCATTGTTACAAAGTCCGCTTTGCAATCTGTTGTTAGTGTTAATATTCAGTATGACGTGTTATGGTCTGATCATTACCCCTTGACAATCACATGTAACATTAATAGTGTTCAGGCCAAGTCCTGTAAACAAAAGTTGGTTCACAATAAAGTTATTTGGGGTGACAGAACACCTGATCAAATTGGCCTTTATAGTACATTATGTAACGAAAAATTTAAACTAATAGATTTTCCAAGTGAGTTACGTAATTGTTGTGACGGAATTTGTAATAATTTAGAGCACAGAAATTACTTGGATAAACTTTATTCCAATGTAATATCGGGGTTGAGCAGTGCTGCTTCGGCCACTAATACGAGTGCTTTTCCTATTAATAACAAAAGGAAACCTGTTTTAGGTTGGAATAGGTATGTTAGCCAAGTGCACAGGGAGGCTAGGTTTAGATTTAAGATGTGGTTATGGCACGGAAAACCTAAGTCTGGCCCTATTTATGACCTAATGCATACAAGTCGCAATATTTTTAAGTCACGTTTGAAATGGTGCCAAAATAAGAATGAACAGGTTAACATGGATAAACTTGCATTGCATCATTCCAAGGGTGACTTTCGAAGCTTTTGGAAGGCTACGAGTAAATATAGCAGTAAACATAGCCAGCCAATAAGTGTCGATGGGGTTAGCGATAACTTAGGTATTGCTAATTTGTTTAAGACTCATTTCGCAGTCGCGTCCCCTTTGGGTCTACCTGGGGCACCTAGCAGCGAGGGTCAAGAGTCGGGTCAGGTGACTACCACGAAGTTTACAGCCAGTGACGTTCAGAAAGTGATTACCAGTATGACACGGGGTAAGTCGCCTGGCCATGACGGCCTAAGCATAGAACATCTGAAACATGCGGGCCCTCATTTATTTCGTGTTTTGGCAATGTTTTTTACCCTGTGCCTCGGACATCACTACCTGCCCGATGCGCTTATGAAAACCATCGTGGTTCCTGTTGTTAAAAATAGGACGGGGGACATCTGTGATAAAACCAACTATAGGCCAATTTCACTTGCAACAGTAGTGGCAAAAGTATTGGATGGTTTGCTTAATATACAACTTGAGAAGCACATTGACTTGCATGACAACCAATTTGGTTTTAGACGCCATCAGTCAACGGAAACTGCCATTTTGTGTGTGAAGCAAGCCATTAGGTACTACACAGATAGGCAGACACCTGTATACGCATGCTTTCTCGACCTGTCAAAAGCATTTGACCTGGTTAATTACGATATCTTGTGGCGAAAGCTAGCAGATGCCAACGTTCCAAAAGAACTCAACAATACCCTTCAGTTCTGGTATCTGAATCAGGTCAACGTCGTGCGCTGGTCGGGAGAGTACTCTGAACCATACAGGTTGCAATGCGGGGTGAGGCAAGGGGGGCTGACATCGCCAATACTTTTCAACCTCTATGTAAACGCGCTCGTGGAGGAACTCAGTAGCATGCACGTCGGCTGTCATATTGATGGTGCCTGCTTGAATAATATTAGCTATGCAGATGACATGGTGCTACTGAGCGCCTCACCGTGCGGTCTTGCTAAACTGTTGCGAGTGTGCGAAAGGTATGCCAAGACACACGGCCTATCTTACAATGTAAATAAAAGTGAATGCATGGTGTTTTGGGTCAGGGGTAAACGACCTTACTCAGTCCCTGATATTATGCTTAACGGAAAATCGCTCAACGTAGTGGAGCAGTTTAAATACTTAGGTCACGTACTTACCTCTGACCTAAAGGACGATGCTGACATGGAAAGGGAGCGCAGAGCGTTGTCTGTCAGAGCGAACGTGATTGCCCGCAGGTTCGCGCGTTGCTCAACCGAGGTAAAACTAACGCTCTTCAGAGCGTACTGCACCAACTTCTACACAAGCAGCCTGTGGGTAGGCTATACGCGGAGACAGTACGACGCGCTGCGTGTACAATACAATAATGCGTTTAGGGTTCTGATGAAGCTGCCACGATATTGCAGCGCATCTGGGATGTTCGCGGAGGCTGGAGTAGATTGTTTTTATGCCATTATGCGGAAACGCTGCACATCCCTGCTGCGTCGACTGCAGGCCAGCTCCAACGGAATCCTAACCACATTCACGCGCAGACTTGACTGTCAGTATGTCAACCATTGTTCCCAGATCCATGCCACTTTCGCCTATATATAATAAATAAGTTATTGTATTTATTCCTTGTATGTTAAACTAACAATAGAATAAGTTTTTTGATGTAAATTTTACTAACTATATATGACCCATGAAGGTTGAAATAAAATTAATTTGAATTTGAATTTGAATATGGCTGCATTGAAACGTTTGAAGACTGCTCTTTTTCTTTTACTTGTAGTGGCCGTGTTAGCATACAAAGCAGAGGTGTATGTGCCAAAGTGTAAAATAGGTTGTTTTTTACCACCAGGTCATGCTGATCAATGTTGCAAGGATCAAGGCTACATGGGTTTGAGCCGTTGCGTTGGAGCACAGGTAGTATGTCAAGACATGGCGGACATGGTTATGAATATGGCAGCCGAAGCAGCCAGGCGTATAGGTAGGTAGCAGCAGCAATAATCAACATAGGAATTTGTTTGGAGAAAAAATTTTATAGCGACAAGACCGCCTGCTTTAATAACGCTCTGTTTCTGTACTTTGTGTATTGTTCAATAAATAAATATTGATCTACGTCCGTCGTCATCCTTTAATTTTATAAAAATCGCCTAAGCACCTATACTACGTTTTTTTTAAGATTAGAATTATCTGTCAAACGGGTGAATAAAGAAGCAGTGGTCGTAAACCTTCCTTCTTCGATTTCGGCCGATACCACTGAATTTCTCGGAACTTATGTACATACGTACATATCATTTGATATTTACCGATAGCTGAACGCATAGTTTTCACATTTATTATTAATTTGTTAACTGTATTTAAAAAAGTTATAAGTGTTTTATAAGCAAGATGGCGGCAATTTAGAAAAGTGTTAAATATTGAAGGTTTTCGTTTAGTGTTTGGCGGTTTTTAACTAAGTATTTTTTTAATAAATTTGTAACTCATATTGTAACGATTTTACATGTACTTAATTTAATGAAGTTTACAGTCTAAATAGTTAACAATATTTGCATATTTAATCTAGCTTAAATTATACACTCCCAGCACTTTTAAAAGTCATGCATTTAAGGATTAAAACTATCGGTATAAAAGCGGACACGGTGTCATAAAGACTGAGCAGATAACAATAGTAAGACAACCCTACCCATCAGCAACGTCGTTTAGTATTTGTCGCCATTATAGGCGGCTTTAATCTGGGACGCTCTAATGTATGTAGTTTGAATAACAAACCGTAACAAATTAGAAAATAAAACTCAGGTGACATACCTACATAGTTTTATTCACTGTCAGTGGAAGAGTCCGAGGACTCGGAACTACCAACGTTTATAATAAATTTTTCCACTGTGTTATCTATTACATTGTCGAATTTCATTTAAAAATGTATTTTCTTTTAAGATGTTGTATACCGTAGCCAACGATATGCCAGCAGTCTTAGCAGTCTTTTTCCCACGGTCCGATTTAGTGGGATATTCCTTTCTATGGCACATTTCTGACACTAGTTTGTAAATATTCACCACCATCCACTTTTCACTGGCAGTCACAGGATTTTGCGTTTGCTGCTTCTCCTTTAGAGATGAAAAAACGTTAGCCGGAACCGGCTACGACTTCATCCATTTTAAATGTGCACCAACAAACAAAATATCTAAATAGATCAACAATTAATAACGAAATTGAACAAAAACGATAACAACAATCTTTAAGTAAGCTAACAGCAATAGAAAACACAACCGACTCAACCGACAACAATATGAAATCGAATGACAGATAGTAACAGTGACATTTTAAAATTGTGTGAGAACTCTGCCTCTTTAGGTTTTTTTAATGTACAACCTTTCCATGAAAAATTGCAAACGCAATTTATTAAAATTCTTATCCTTTCATCATAGAATATAAATTAACTAACATTATGTTTCTTTTCTGTTCACAACACTGAGTGAGCAATTCTTTTTATTTTTGCCACTAAAGACCATAGGCCCGGCTCCGCATAGGTCTGAATGTCCAAATCGTCCCTTAGAGGGGCGTTGGTTCACGAAGCCGAAAGCCGAGCTACCAGAGTCCAGACATCAGCCCAGACTAGCGGAGCAAGATTGGACTTTCACTAAGAATGTCATGACATTTGGAAGAAATTTAAAGCAAGGCCGAAGAGGGAGCTGCGAGAAAAATATGCTACCAAGCTTTTTCAACTACCCCAGCATCTAAATAAGCCCAGCTCCGCGTAGAGCTGAAGACTTGGAGCGTCACTATCAGGGTGCTCTCGGCGCGATCCCGAGGACTGGAGGTCCGACGGGCGAGTCCACGCGGTACAACCGTCCTTCTTAACTATTTTAACAATCGAAGCCAGTGCCCAGCGCTACCAGGGCACGACCGTGATGGAATAGTGTAACATAAAAACGAATCGGAGAGCCGCAGGCCCGACGATCGTTTCCACAATTTTCGAAAGTTGTAGACCACACTCCGCGTAGGACTGATAGCCTCCGAAGTGTCCTCCAGAGGGGCGCCGGCTTACGAAGCCGAAGGCCGAGCTACCAGAGCCCAGCGCTCCTTCGCTATATAATGTAATAGTGTAGCTTTAAAACGAATCTCAGGGCCGCAGACCCGACAATTCGTTTCGAGAAAATGCGAAGGCTGAACGTCCGCGTATGGCCGTCGGGCCGTAGGCAAAAAAGGGCCTAAATACAATTTAATTCTTAATAGTTAACATATTTTTAAGTTTTAATTTTGATGCGCCTGTATGGCACGTCTAGCAATTTTGTTTGACCACAATTGCTGTTGTTAGTGTATTGTTAGGTATATTCGCCTGATTTTCAAATCATATCTAGAAATCCCCGATATTAGTAATGAGGAACGTACACACACTTAGCACATGATTAGTCCGACAATATGTCGCTGCAAAGTATCCATCCATATCTATGACTATCCATCCATATTTTATTAATATCATTAGTAAAAGATGGAAAATCTATGTCGCGGTGACCAACTGACGTACCTACCAATCATGTACTTAAGCATTAAGCATAAATATGTGGTTAAATGTCTCGTACCTATCTCGCAAACTATTTACGTAGGTACATGTTATTTTCGCTTTTATTGAATATTGTGTTATGGCTATTTTCCGCAACTCGACATCTAACGTACCTATTTTGCGTGGTCCCAATGCTGGCCCAATACTTGATGGGAACTCACAAACAGGTTACCTCACGGTGTTTTCCTTCACCATAAATCACTTTGATGATAATATCAAATGATGATGTACATAAGTTCTTCGAAAAACTCATCGGCACAAGCTGGGGAATGAACCCACGACTGCTGCGTAGCAGCCGTGCGTTGTATTAGTGTAATCATGGATTACAAGGTTTTTTTAAAGTTACTCTCAATTTAGACCCCACAGATTTTTTTTAAGATTGTCGGAGCAGCAATGTAGGTACGAACATTTGTTATTGTTGATTTGGCAGTTATGTCATCTGCTTTTGAAATTAGCTGTCAACCAGTGCTTAACTCGCTGTTAAGCTGTTGCTTTACATTGCGTGCCGAATTATTTTGTATGGAAAATTTTGTTGCTCTGATTTTGAGAAAAAGTTATTTGAATGTACTTATTATGTCATAAACTAACACCCCTTAAGAGCTTCGCCCGTATTAGACTTACACCCTGTATACAATGTATCATCTGTTTCATACAAACTGAGCCCCGTGTCAGCGGTGACAGTCCTGTCACGGCTTAGAATTCAAAGAAAAATTTCGATACCGCAATGTAGAACATTTCGAGTTTTCTCTTCATACATATACTTGAACATAATAACTTATACATGTACTTATTTACAAACTGCACGTAAAAAGCTTTAATTTGATACCCAAATCATAGCGTTTGGATCACATATTGTTGTTTGTGATTTTATTGCATTTTAATTAATCTTGCTCTTCTTGGATAACATAAGTTATGTACATATTCGTAATCGTTGTTTGAGGTTCTTCAGTTTGATACCAAACTCGATAAGTTTCTTTCATATTTGTTTTTAATGTGACGTCGTTTTTAATGTCCTATGTTACCCGCGACGTCACGAGGATTCTAATTATACCTTACACCAGGGATCGGATAACGGTTTTTGCTCCATACAAAAGAACGGTTCGAATTCCGTTCTTTTTCGTTCTTTGGTTTATGATTTTTTTGTTAATAGAGAAATTGAAAAATATGATGTTAATAATTACATAAAATGTTGAATACTACATAAAGAGCGTAAAACATTTTAAAATATTGAGCTATATCGAGGTTTTTCTAAAAAACCGGTTCCGATCCCTGCCTTACACTATTAAAAACGGTTAAGCGGTCGCGAAGATCTGCGCGTTTAAGGCGAGGTAAGCGTAGAATTCCCGTTTGTTTTTTTCAGTTTTCTCAATAATACTAATTCCTTATGAAGTAAAACTTATATATGTTACATTTGAGAACTTGATCTATCGCGCATTGATTAGTATTAAGTATTTAAACAAACTTCGCCCTATAAAAAACGATCCCAAACATAGGTCTAATCTCTACATGAAAACTCATTTTGCTAAGAAACTACATAACTTTACCAAGAAAAAAATATATCAGAAGAAACGTCAAAGTCTGTGTCAACGATTAACAAGAAGAAATCATTAATATTGTAAGAATTATATTTCATCTTACAAAATATGTGAAATTGTTCTCCCGGATCGCTCCTGCTGTCATCTTTCAGTCCCAATCGGGACCTGTTGAAGGGAGGACGTACGTCAATTTTCCGCACCGCTGTCGTCAACCAAACTATCTTTAAGATTGGTGTGATAACACATAAAAAAATGTTGTCATCACTGGGGCTTCGGAGACCGAATAAACATAAGTGGTGAGTGACTAAATTAATAGAATTATGTTATTCAATATATTAAACCAAAACAATAACAAACATATTACACAGTATAGATAAAAACAGTAGGATGACTACTGGTGATAAGACCATGACACATTTTGACATGACGAAAATAGTGAAATAATTAAGAATGGTACCTACTCGTATCTATTAAAACTAGGATTTCATATCCATAATAGTTCGTTATCATCCAATAAAATTTTAAAAACACAATTTATTTTGGAATTCGAATTATTTTATGAAATGTTTTGCAAGCAGTCGCACTATATTGATTTAAACTTTCACGACTATCACTCATATTGTAAATACAAACGGGACCTAATCGCGTAAACTTACGTTTAATTATATCCTGACGTTACACCCGTGGTCGCAGGCAGACATGAGTGTCAATAAAATACCACTAATAATATACTGTCAATTAAAAAAATTATGGAAAATAATGCGAATTGTTACGAAACATACCGAAAATTAGTACATTTCGATTCAAGTGCGAAAAAAATTAAGTACTAAAGGAGTGGAGATAAATTAAAGCACGACCGAAGGGAGTGCTTTAAATCGACACGGGTTACGAATTTCGTTTCCGCACGTGTATCGTACGACGTTTTTCAGTACATATTGTCAGCCTCCGTAGCCTAGTTGGTAGTGACCCTGCCTACGAAGCTGGAGGTTCCGGGTTCAAATCCCGGCGAGGGCATTATTTGTGTATTTATTTATCACAAATATTTGTTCCTTGGTCATGGCTGTCTATGTATTTAAGTATCTATATGTATCTATCTATCATATATATCATCGCCTGGTACCCACATCACAAGCCTTAATTGAGCTTACTGTGGGACTAGGTCGATTTGTGTGAGATGTCCCAAGATATTTATTTTATTTTATTTATTTATTTATATGGCCCTCCGAAGATTTCGACCTGACGTAAAATGAACCACTTCTCGCACAAGCGCGTAAAAATGCGCAATCTGTACTGAGAAATAAGCTTTTCATAAAAAAATTGAATGGAAAAATATACGAATGACTAAAGTTGCTATAGGGAATGGCGCCCACTATGTTACATTTGCATGAAGGGTAAATTAATAAAAATTAAAAAAAAATGAAAATTTTACTTGATAAATGTGATCTATTATCTATACCAATGATATATGGTACATATTTATTGTAACGGTGAAAAAGTAACCCTGTATAATAACACAGATAAACTTGACCATGTACAGTGATCGTACTAATAATGTGGATGACGTTAAATCACCTATAGAATGTTTTCAAAAAATATTTTTACTATTACTATTTTTACTAAAACGAAAGTGTCATTTGAAATAAGTAAGTTGAGTACATAATGCCGTTCTTTTACTAATGTTTTAAAATACACAATTGAATGTCGAATTTACAAGAATATTGTTATACTTTACCCTTTTTGGAGATACGTAACAAAAACATGTACGTGCTGTGATCAAAACATATAAACATAGAACCAACATTCAAATGCATTTTGGAGATAACACAATATATCAGAAATATAGAGCCAAAGAAAACGCAAATAGTATTAAAGACTGTATCGTTTATTATAATTACTAGTTTAACCTGGTCTAACTTTTGAATTATGTATTATTTTGCGTTTCTATGTTCTGAGTGTATGGTGTGTATGTAATGTATGGCTACTTTCCAAATTGTTTCTTTTAGGGGCTTTATCGTGCTTAAAATATTGCCTATCAAACGTATTTCGGACAAACCTATACAGCTGAATGTAATACTATTTCAGCGACTCCATGGTACTATTTTAAGAAGCAATAGGTCAAGATGCTACCCGAGTATATTATCTAAACGGAGTCTTCATGATTCCCCAATCAGGCATACACAAATAAAATGTGGTGGATTTTATGTTTTACATAAAATCGGATTTTTACACAACGTTTTAGATGCCCTTCTTCACTTTCTTATGCGTGCGAGAACAGCGAAGCAGCTATAAGAATCAGCCATACATAAAATCCTTAATGAAACACCATGGGCTTGATCCATAGTTAGAACAGGTACATATAAATGCTCCATGACAGTTATATTAGATGTCAAAGTCAAAATACACGTAAGCTACATACCATATTCTCTTTAAAGTATCCTTTCACAAATTCAGGTCATTTTTTTGGGCAACATAAGAGCTATGGCTATATCTAAATGTTTGCCATTACGAAGCACATGAAAGCGTGTCTTTCAAAGTACGATTTTTTTGTGTGTGATGCATGTGATCTTTTTCGCAAAACGTAAATTTTCTTGTAATAAATACTTGTCCGAAATATTTTTTTATTACTCAGGAGATCAGGATTTTGGATTGGGTTAGTTGTGTCTAATCCATCTGGATTAGACACAACTAACCCAATCCCAATAAAAATATTTCGGACAAGTATTTATTACAAGAAAATTTACGTTTTGCGAAAAAGATCACATTTCATCCCAGAAACTCGACGTAAACCATCTGGTTTACGTCGAGTTTCTGGGATGAAATGTGTACCTTATTAAAGCAGTAATTAGACACATGTATGTTTTTATATAAACATGTAATATAAGAAATTATGGCCAAGTAAAGTCGTATTTATAATAAATGATACACCCTTTAATATAGGCCTCACAAATTTTATGATAGCAGCAAGTATACCCTGGGTGTAACTACAAAATACAATCAATACATCTTTCATCCTGTATAAATGTAATGGATTTACTCGCGATTATTATATTACTTTGTGAAATATGCAGCACGGAAGCTTAAATAAAAGCATTATCCTATTATGCAAAATTAGGTACGTTATTTTTGCGTCATCTGCATGATTAGTTCGACCCCTGATCATCATGTATAATTATATACTTTTTTCGTGGACAGTCCTTATATCAAAAATTTTGAAAATCAGCATGTTTGCATCATTTTTTATGAAATTGTTCGCCTAATACGAATTATAGGACCGCGGATCTATAACGAGTTTCGTATTAAATATTAATGGGATAGTCTCGCATCCGTGCATTTTCTAAATTTACCGTCTACTTTACACATGGCTTGCTAGAGCTTGCCAGATTATAAATTAATCACTTATATTATTATTATGTTACACTATGTCGTTTCGATTCACACTAGTCACATAGTTGTAGTACTGTAAATATTTTCACTATGAGTATTACAGTATCACGTCATCATTGACGGCGACTGTCACGGGTATTAGCGGAGGCTGGATGACTCTTAAAACTAGCGTTGAGAGGTCAAAGAATATGGCCTTAAAGGAAATATGAAACATACATTGGGGCTGAACACATATACTCTCCTTTTGGCAGTAGAGTTATTAATAAATAGCAATGTAGCGTCTTATTAATAAATAGCGTCAAATGGAGTGAGTAGGCGAGGAAAATATAATCATGAATCGGAGGAGTAAGTTAACGTAAGTAAGTACCTACTTTATTACACCTACGCTAATTAATAATTATGGAGGGCTTAAAATTTAATACGGGCGAATCTTTTAACGGCGGTTAGTCATAGTATGTACAGATGTAGGGCAAAATCAGTTTCCTTCGCATTTTCACGGAAACCTCCGAATCAATCTCTGTCTCAATTGGCTATGTAAAGTTTTCCGAAGGTATAAATATTATATTTTTCCCTGATAGCCGTCGTCTTAAGGTCTAAGAGAATACGGCTCTTTTATTTTTCATCATCATCATCATCATCATCATCATCATCAGCCTATGATAGTCCACTGCAGGACGTAGGCCTCACCTATTAATTATGCGTATAGACGCATTAGGAGGTAAATGCCCTTAATCGTCACGCTGGGCAAGCGGATTGGCGATCGCAGTAATGTGTCCACTATGATGACGCTGCTGCCCATCATCAATCTTTTATCAAATAATAGTCAGTGAGACTTCAATCCCTTAGTTGACTCTATATCTTTTATTTTTATTTCCCATAAATTGTTGATAATCTTTTTTTATTTGTGTAGTTTAATGGATGAATAAGGCCGTTCGTCAGCAATCATTACAATGAAATAAAAAAAATCTGACAACGTGAATGTCACTCATGTCATTCATTCATTATTTTTTTCTATTTTATTGTACTTGTTTCGGACGAAAGTTCTGTTCATCCATAAAACTGCATAAATGTCATCTCACTCACTTAAAAACAGATTGTTTACAAATTATAAGCCATAAAAATAAAAGAGCCGCATTTTCTTCAACCAGACGACGGCTATCAGGGAAAAATATAATATTCATACCTTCAGAAAATTAGTTTTACAACAATGGATACTGAAAATAATTGAGATAGCAATATGATTTCGGACGTTTCCGTGAAAAGCCAAAGGGAAAAGATTTTGCACTACATACATTAAGATAAATTTACTAAAAATGACACTAAAAATAAAAGTATAATATACATAACGATCAGGTAAATTCAAAAGCGTGTGACGTAACCGCCAAAACAATGTTTACATCTACTACTACAATGCAACTCCGCGAATTTTAAAACAAATACTGTGGTGACATAGGTCATAATTAAGTTGAACTTAGACATCCTCTTAATTAGTTTTAACACTAGGTACCTAATGAATCCTATCCCTGATAAAATTAGTACGCTCGTATAAGATTTAAAAGCAAAGTCGATTTAATTTATAATATCAAAAAGAGCACGACTATGACATGTCATGAACGGCAAAGAGCATGTCGGGCCATGCTTAGAGTAGGGTTCCGTAGTTATTCAAAAATTATGTTCAAAACAGTTTTTATAAGGTCACTATTTCTGATTTATTTTTAATTTTTTGGACCCAAGGATTAAAAATTAGAGGGGACACACATTTTTTTTTATTCTGGAGCGATTATACACCGTGTTTTTATTGATTTCCGTTATCCTTATTTATGTCAAAAATAATCAATTTCTCTTAGTGTCTTAACTCGTACTGTTATTGAGTTATTAAAAAAATAGGCTTAATGACTGAACAAGTGTATTGCAACCTTTATTACATCCTAATGTAACTTAAGCTAAGTTCACATTTGTCTGTCGTGTTGTGTTATGATGCTCTCTGTCGTGATGGCTACCTTTCACATTTATATGACGTGCTGTGACGCATTCTGACGCAATTTTATATCAGTTCGTTCTCAGCACTCGGATAGCTCACACGTTCGCAATATTCTTTCAAGAATCATCCGATTTTGAAGATGAATTGCATTTATTGGCGCTGGCTACGCTCTTACAAAAGAAAGAAAGAGAAGGAGGTACTGGATTCATGCAGTAAATAAAAAGAGAGAAACTAAAGGCGAGTTTCATTGTCTCGTTAAGGAGCTCGAGAGTGATCCTGAAAAATTTCATCAGTATTTTAGAGCGTCGAAGGCACAGTTTGCAGCTCTGACACGTCACGACACGACACTGGCGCGTTCACACTGCTGTGCCGTGTCGCTTCCCCGCCCCCCGTACCTCACCCGGTCTGACGCGGACCGGGATCGCTTATGACGCGACACAACACACGCCGTCACAACACAGTGCATCAGATAAATGTGAATGCCACGATATTAAATACTTGAAACCGATACCGTTCTGATGCGTCACAACACAACACAACAGACAAATATAAACGCGGCTTTATTTTGACATGTGCCGTCAGCAGCCGTCAGTCGCCTGAGATCTTATTCTTAAGGTTCTCTCACACTTGCCATTACAATTATTATGTATGAAAACGAAAAAAAAATTTTTTTACGTAATTAACAAAAGCCGATATACCAGGCAACTTCTATTAATGTCCCAAGTAACCTATCCAATTTAACGGAAATCAATAAAAACACGGTGTAATATCGGAAAATATTGACTTTAAAAAATTAAACTTTCTTTTGGGACCCTTATTCTTATAGGAATACAGAAAAAAAACCAACTTTACGAGTAAGGGAAGTAGGTAGGACAGGTAGGTACCCGAAATATTTTTGTTTCTATATTTTATTCTACCACTTTGTCGGCGTAAGTAATATGTAGGTATGCTTGTACAAAATTGCTGATTTCTAGTACTAACGACCACTGAGCTATGCTGCAGACAGACAAATAGACGGACAGACGGCCAAACGGACATGACGAAACTATAAGGGTTATTTACTAAGTAACCCTAATAAAACAACAGATTATCTGTAGTAATAAGTAGTAGTAAGCTCTGAAATGGAATTGCAACGACATGACATTATAATGTCAATGTTAAACTTACATTCCAGGGGTATAAAACGTTTTATATCGAATGTATTTTATACCGCCTTTGTAAATTAAGGTCGTATTTTGAGTTTTTTATTTCATTTTATTTATTTCCACACTTACAACTATCCTCAAAGGTACTAAACCTAAAACAATGTTTCATGTGTAGGTGTAGATACGCGAAAGTCAAAGTAAGTTCGACACACAAGTATCACAATCGTTAACATATTTTTGGACATGGCTATAAAAAACATACGGCTGAGTGTCCACGGTTCCTGATTGCAAAAATAATACATAGAAAATTTGCTAGAAGGATGTAAATAATCAATTCAATATCAATGTTTCAAAACGAATATCGTGTTACTTTAACCTGTAGGATAGTCGGGGAACGAATTCCAGTCTTCATCTATAGTTAAAATCGAGTCCATTTCGATTAATAAATAAAAATGATTGATTTGATGGTCAAAATACTAAAGTCTGTATTAATGTACTCTGTAATGCAAATTTTTATGAGTTTTTTTTTAATTCATAAAACAGTAATTTGGAGCACCATTTTGTTTTGATTTTTTAAGTAGGTACAAAGCTATAAATGCGAACCCTCTGAAATGATTCTTAGTGTTCTTACCGTATTAAATTACGAATAAACTAGTTGTTGTTATAACTGCGAACCAAATGTTTAAGACTTCTCATCATTACCAGTATTATAAAGTACTGTAAATACGCATTCTTTTATAAGTATTTCAATGTTTTTCACCCACCTCTCGCGATTATTTTCTTGTGGTGGTATCCCATTTGTTTACATTTTTGATCTCCAATTCGATTTCGGATTATAGAAAATAATAAATTCATACAACGGGAACACTTTTTAAGTGTTTTTTTTATACAGCTGTAAAGTTATCCCGTCAAGTTTAGAGGTACTTTTTGAAATTTCTATCTGACCAACTCGTAGACCATTAATTGTGACTAATAAGATCACGCAATAAACGCTAGAATAACTAAAGAATAATATACCTCCTGATATAATTTCCTTGACAACTGATATAAATAAGCAAACATGCAAAACAACGTCCACAACTTGACTGCCTTTCAACATGGGTGGGTTGAAAGGCTTTAAAACTGGTTTTTTTCTTCTTTTTTTTTTGGCCGTGTTGAGCAAAGCAGACCAGTTTGTGGGAAAGTGTTCCGAGCACTGTTCTAAAACAGAAAAAGCTGATCAATGTTGCATAGATGAGGGCTACATGGGTTTTAGCCGTTGCGACTCACGTAAACAGACGTACTGTAAGGATATGGCCGACAAAGCCATGGATATCGCAGCCGAAGCAGCCAGGCGTTTAGGGTAGGCACCAGAAGGTATAAACAACATGGATGTTGTTTGGAAGAAACCGTGATAAGAACGCCTGCTTTATTAAACTTCTGTTTCAGTATTTGTTTGTTGTTCAATAATAGTACCTACATTACTGCAGATACCAATAAGTAAACCATTCTGGTCGAGTATGAGTTAACCGGACGAGCCGAAAGCGAGGTCCGTCTCTAATACGAGGCCACGATGACATTTACTGTAAAAGCATGTGGTATTGTAGTGCTTTTCTCAAAAAATGTTTCGCCGATTCCACCCCTGCAATTAAATATGGCTGCAAGCAAGCGATATAGTATTCTGATACATTTGAATAAATTTTCAGAAATGTTATTTGTTATTGTGTCTTCAAAAGAGCTTTATGCATGATTTTGACTGAAATAAGTAGGTAATATCACAATCGCAAGATTAATATAAAAAAAACTATTGTATATATAAATTTAATGATTATTGTGATATTTTGTGTTATTTTCTTTAACTTAGCATATTCAATATTCATACTTTGTAAGGATAATGGTAAAGTTAAAAACATGATTGTAATTTTTTTCTGTCTTTGGCGCATTTTATATTATTTTTGAGAAAATAATATATTATTTATCCATTGCCGTCATCAATATTATACAAATTATCTAAGCACATACGCAGGGGTAAACAAGCTAATGACAGACTGTGTACGATACAATTAGTAACGGTGTACGGTATAATTAGTATCTGAACTGCCGTTAATGTTACTTTGTACTTAATTTATATATAAATGAAATAAATAATTGAACTCGACGAAGCCTGTGTTGTGGATTTTTATGTGTCCTTTTCTGTTTTATTTTAATTTTCTAAGATAACTGTATAATGTATGTTGTATAAACTTTTTTTTTTCTATTCAGTAGTCATAATAAATGTCGTTGTACTCTTTAGTTTATAAATATTATTGCTCGGTGTGTTTTTTTACAAGTTTTTCTGTTTACTTGTCCCGATGTTTGCCTGCCATTCATCAAATCATATATTTTTGTATTTATTATTATTATTTTAGTAACATAATAATAAATAAATCAATCGAATAATGCGAGTTCAATTTGATCTATACGTACTTCCCGGTTATCGATTCCACTAAAATGTTATATTAAGTAAGTGTAAGTTGGATGAAAATGTACTTAATGATAATAAGATCGCCTTAATAAAGATAAGCGTTTGTTTCTGTTTTAGTTTACTGTTAAATAAAAAACATTTATCTACGTGTATGTACCTCGTTGTTTTTATTACTGTAAAACCTAAAAATAAAAACACATGTTGTCAACTGGAGGTTTTTTTAAGAGGATGTGGGAGGAGGAATGAAATTTAAGAGTTTATGATATCTCGCATCCGATTTCTTTATAAATAAGGCAGAAAATAGTTTCTGTTATCTACAGGGTGTAATCGATAAGTGTTTACAGACCATAATTCCGTAAATATGAGAGATATCAGAAAACTTTTAACTGATATCAAAAGTACGTTACCTAACGAGTAAAATTACTTTAATAGCTTTTTCTAAATAGATGAAGTAATATTAAAAATACTGACTTAATACGCTCCCATACATTTAGTATGACGACTTACAGCCTTAAAGAATGTCGGGTATCGTAAGAGATAAAACTGTTAGAGATTCGTTATTTGTACGAATACATTGTAATAAAATAATAATACTACCGTTTATGAAATAATTAATCTAATATTTATTCTTGAATAAAAAAAGATTAATTTAAGATTGATGATGGGCAGCAGCGTCATCATAGTGGACACATTACTGCGATCGCCAATCCGCTTGCCCAGCGTGGCGATTATGGGCATTTACCTCCTAATGCGTCTATACGCATAGTTAATAGGAGAGGCCTACGTCCAGCAGTGGACTATCATATGCTGATGATGATGATGATGATGATGATGATGAAAAAAATATTCGTATTAAACTAGTCTTTGAATGAACGTACTAAATGTATGGAAGGGTTTGAAGTTAATATTTGAGATATTTCTGATTTTATTTCAAAAAAGTTATTAGTGTAATTTTACTCGTTGGGTAATGCACTTTCGATATCAGTTAATTTTTTTCTGACATCTCTCATATTTACGGAGTTATTGTCCGTAAACACTTATCGATTACACCCTGTATACAAGTTGACTTTGCTGCGTTCTGTAATTGCGATTATCATCTTACACTAAAACAAAGGTTACTTATGGAATTTTAAGCTTCGGAAATACAATTAGAAAATTAAATAAAGTTTTGTATTCAGTAGATTCTCAAACAATTTATTTAAATATAATTAATGAGCATTTTGCGTTTTATTATCTGTCATACGAATACTACTTCGCGCTATGCTTCAAGGTCCGTAGTATACCCGCTCGTATTAAATAATGAAGAAATGTTATACACTGGTTAAAGTTGGTAAAAGTTAGTTAGTAACATATCTGGTAGAAATTGGTAAACTTTTTTTTTACATTCATGGATTGTCCTTACCTAGAATAAATATTGGTAAGCATGACACGTTGACACTCTGGTGCCGTCACATATTTCGATCACCGGCGTTGCTGCTGGCGCCGCGTCATCTTCAGGAACCAGCTACATGTTTGCAGCGTTTGGTGTGGAGACCTTGGACTCATGGGGGCCAAGTGCATATGGACTTTTTAAAGATCTAGCGGCTCGCCTAATAGAGACCTCAGGCGACCAAAGGGCTGGCCAGTATCTTGCACAGCGTTTAAATATCGCTATACAACGGGGGAATGCGGTCAGCCTTCTGGGTACAATGCAAATACTCGTGTTATTTACCAGCTCACAATAGTGTTGTGAAACGCTCTATTTTACCGTCGTAAAATTTTCAGTCAAGTGCGAAAGGGCGTTGGATCTGGTACTTGCCATTAAAAAAGTGTTAGGTAATCCGAATTAAAAAAGTGTTTAGTAATCTTACTTAGAATTATTAGCAGGCAACGAAACTTTGGTGCCGGTGACGTCATAATGACGGAAAGTCGCATTTAGGTAGGATGTTTTATAGGACGGATAGGACGTGACCTCTATAAGCAAAATTCATAGCATCCGCAGCCTCTGTTAGCGAGAGATAGTAACTATATCCAATCAGAAGCATAAACAGTGTCCAAAATTAAATATCAAGGGTCAACAATTAATAGCAGTAGGTCTAGGTAATCGGTGTCCAAATGTAATGCCAGGTCAAATAGTATAGAGTCTGATATAAAATATACGTAGTTTCACTTGGTAGTAATGTCAATGCAGAACTGACAGTGGTTGAGACCATGAGCTTGGACGCGAGTTTGCCAGCCTGCAGCGATCCACTCCCAAACCACGTTTGGAAAACTTGCGTGCTAGCTCAGAGTGCAATATAGGTATGCCTCATTCACTAAAACCATTTATCAAAATCGGAGCACCAGGTGATAAATAATGTAGTGGTACATAAATTATTATTCTACGAAAAATAAAATTATACGTGATTTTATAACAATTTTGACATTTATTTGGTTGTCAAGTTCCACACAGTCTGTAAGACCGCGTGTCTACCGGGCACACAGGCTCGCGAGGACCTGTCGAAACCATAACAAACTTTTAGAAAATATGTAGGTACCTACTATTATAGCAATTATTCGTACCTCCATAAAAAAAGGTTTACTTATTTATTTCGATTGACATATCGGCAACAGCAGTAGCAGTAAATGCAGCAACAGTAGTAATATCACTATTCCGTACAGGCAACAATGAAGTTTGACATTTGCTCCATTATACTAACTGTGAACATTTACAGAACTTTATGTGCAAACAAACGTCAAAAACGACTTCTTTCGATGCCCCTACTTTAGCAGCGTTATACCGCATTGTATACTCTTTCTGCCTGCGTCGACGTCCTATTTCGCGCAAAATGGCCCGCTGTTTCCACTGCCACAGGGACAAAAATGTACCCCGGCTCTGAGGGAGCATTTAGGAGGAGCGTTTAATACTAACGGGAAAGGTTAGTGTTGAGTAAATTTGGTTTTAGGACTTCACAAGTAGATAAAGCTTTCTGTTTCGGTGTCAAGTTTATCATTTACTATTTACCACCCATTAATAAATAAATAAAAAAGAACCCAACTATCCCTTATTCGTGGTTTCTTGATTCCCTGTTATGAACAATTACAAGTTTGTGCGTATTTTTAGTATATTCTGTTTGGTTTGGTGTTTAAAAAAAGGTAAACAATCTGACAGTATCTTTTTATTGAAAAATGCACATAAAAATCCAAACTAGGTACTTAATGAATCAAAAACAATGTAAATCATTGTATTTCTTTGTTATATTATGTACATTTGCTGAAACTTATTTTCTACTCGTAGTTTCCAATAAAAAGATACTGCAAGATTGTTTACCTTTTTACACCAAACCAAACAGAGTATAGAGCGTTGTCTATCTATCTAGTACGAGGTATCTCGTATAGGGTGTCCCATATTTAATGATTTTTTGAAATTAATAACGCATGAAAATAAATTTCAGTTCATTCCTGTAACTGTAACCCGTGCCGACTGTTTTGACATTTTCCTATACAATGTATGGAAATTACAATTTTTTTATTTTTTTTTTATTTGATTTCTATGGCATTAACCTAAACTACTGCCTTATAAACATTTTATCATAAAATTAACTTGATGAGAACAGAAAAACAATACATTTATTATCAACTTACTGTCTGACCAAATTTTTTCATAGTAATGTTTACGGGAATTTCAGATAAAAGTCAGCACGTGTTCCTGTCGCAGGAACGAGAATATTTTTTTTAGAGTATTTTGGTGTTAAAGAAGCCGATTTAGGGGGTATATATGCGTTATTAATTTCTAAAATTCGTAAAATATGGGACAATCTACAGAATGGAGAAATTGGAGGAATACAACTTTTTTGCCGCTATTTTGCTTATGTCATAAATGCCACAGTTTTGGCATGAAAATTAGTCTCAGATACGGCTGTTATGGAGCGTGGAACTGCGTGTTTTAATGACGGGGCCGTGACCCACGCGTGACAATGCACGAACCACAACAGAAACACTACCAGGAACGTTTGCTGGTTGATCGAGAAATCTAAACGGAAGTGTCTATGTTATTAGAGCAACAAACCTTCGAAATATTCGTAACTCATTCACAGAGGTATTGAAAAGGGTTTGCATCTGCCATTCTGCTAGAGGTGGACATTTGTCTGATTTTATTTTCTTTGTGTTATTGCCGCCCATCAATATTATAATTAATGCGGGATAATAATATTATCCCGCAATAATATACGGTTTTACCTACAAATTAGGTACGTAAAGTTTTATAGAATAAATAAAATTTCGAAAGTAAAGCATGCAGTCACCCTGTATACGTAAGCGTTATTTAAGATAGGGTGTGGGATATTTTACTGTAATAAGTCTAATCTCCTATTTTTAGATTCGCCTACGTTACTTGGGTTTGTTCATTAATTACGATTAATAAATAAAATCAGTCTACCACGCATGAAAGGCTAGAAAACTAAAGAATGATGTACCTACGGATGGATTTTCCTTGACAACTTATATAAATACGCAAACATTGAATTCAACGTCCACAACTTGATTGTTTTCTGACATGGGTGCATTGAAAGTATTGAAACATTTTAGAAATACTCTTTTTCTCCTATTGGTCTTGGCCGTGTTGGCAAGCGAACAAAGGGATGAGGTAGTTCCTTATGGAGGGTGCAACGAATATTGTTTTTATAATCAAGATCAAGCAGGGGCATGTTGCGTGAGAAAAGGCTACGCAGGTTATACTGGCTACTGCCAAGGTGGACAGATGTTGTGTGTAGTCGCAGATGAAGCCGACATGCTCATGAAAAATATGAACATGATCGCAAGAAGGTTAGGATAATCAACATAGGATATTATTTGGAGGAGATCGAGATGCAACCGTCTGCCTTACTAATATTCTATGTCTGCATTCGTTTGTTGTTTCATAAATAATATTTCTCTACTTAACTTGATGTCTTTTATTATAATTGTATCATTAGCATTATTAGTGTACCTTTTGATATAATAAGTAAAAAAAAATAACGCTACGTACCTATTATTTACACTGTTATCATAGAAAAGGTGGATATAATTTAAGATTTAAATGTTTATTATATTAGCATTACCACAGTAAATTAACAATGAGATCTTTTTTACCATATACTCTCCGGACCGAGGGTCACAGGCCCACTCCCTCAGCCACCGACCCAAATCCCTTACCAAGACCTTAGTCTCCAAGGCCCAAGGTCATGCTGTCTCGACAGCAACTGGCATGAAATCGTACCACATGTTCCGCGGAAAACCTAATTGTGTTGCCTAAATGAGATGACGCAAATGTATTGACTTACGTCACATATCCCATAAAACGCAACGGCCCTTCTGCCATATAGAACCAATGTACGACTATCAGTGCGATGTTCTTACCTTCTGTTCGATTCGGGCCTGGAGGCTCCTTAGCGCCAAGAACATTGGTCGACATCAAAGCCCTGTGAATCGCATCATAAATAGCATAATGTCTAGAAAAGCGCCCTGCACACTTAAGACAACTAATATTTCCAAACAAACATGGATGTATATTATACCAAACAGATTTATCAAAATGTATGGAACGAACTGACACAGTAAAGGACCCCGTGCCTAAAGTATGGAAAATGTGGTTTCAGTTAAATGGGCTGGGATTTCGATATTATGTAGACGTCACAAAACACAACGACGTGAACAAAAGTCTCTATGGGAGCTACCACGGTTTCCGAGACCCTGTCAAAGTTATGACTGATTTTACATCTACCCTCCTATGAGTTGAGATTCCGATGAAATAAAAAATTAAGGGGTAAAATAAAAGAAAACATCTTAAGAGTATCTTATCCATCTATGTACAATACAATTTACTTCATTTGCACACCTATAAAAAACAATACCCATCAAAAATCTATATTTACATTTTTTTCATCTAACAGTTTCAACTTGTTTATTCATTGATATTCGCACATTTCATTTTATTTATTCATAAACAATATACATTGCATTTGAAATAGGCTTAAAATAACATGCAAAATACATAATCCCATATAAAAAAAATCAAACACGAATACAAAAAAATAAAATCTAAAGTCAAAGTCAAAAATTCTTTATTGCGACTATAGGTGGTACAAAAGATGTTACAAAAATACATAAAGTTACTTAAACCATAGCCTACCATCTTAATGGTGTACAATAATTCTTAAATATATCTATTATAAATTATTTCTAACAATGATTGTGCGATTTATGAAGTTGGAATTACATATTGCCTTTATTTTCTAAAAACTCATTGAGTGTGTAAAACATCTTACTCAGTAACCACTCACTAATTATCTTTTTAAATTTCGTATAGTCAAACGACTTAAAATTATCTGGAATAAAATTATATATTTTAATACACATAAAGAAGATACTATTCTTATAAAATGTAGTGCGTGGGCAATGTATATTTGTCAACTTATTATTATTACGAAAATTCCTATTATATTTAGACACAGTTTCGAACATGTGTATGTGTTTTTTAACAAACATCGCCACTTCCTTAATGTATAAGCAGGGTAAGGGTAATATACCATATCTGTTAAATAACGGTCTGCAAGATTCGCGCTGTGATGCACCACACAGAGCCCTAACACAACGTTTCTGTATTTTAAAAACTTTAAGCCAATCAGTGGAGTTGCCCCAAAAGATAATGCCATAGCCCAGCAACGATTGAACATATCCATGATATGCCAAAACCCCCGCCTTTTCTGATGTGCTATGCACAACTGTGCGTAGTGGATATATAAATCTAGAAAGCTTAGCACATAAATCTTCTATATGTCGTTTCCAATTGCAATTGTCATCTATTAATAATCCAAGAAACTTAGAATTGTTTGTTATGTCAATACATTCTGTATTATAATTTATATTAATTGTCAAAGCTGGTCTATAGGCGGAATGAAATTGGACTACATGTGTTTTTGGAATATTGATATTTAAATCATTCATATGCAACCATTCCATTCATTCTAATAGGCATTATATCAAATATAGAAGCAATGGATGGATGCAATATTGTCATAGTCAATCATAATTAAAAAGATCCACATTACATATTACACACAGTCCAGAATGTAGTTTAATATCGCTGTACTCGGGTACTTAACATCTGGTTGATGTCGTGCATAACCCAGGTATTGTATACAGATGGATAAGTTACTCTAACGCTGTTTTCTTTTATTTTACTCTTTAATTTTTTATTTCATCGGAATCTCAACTCATACGAGGGTAGATGTAAAATCAGTCATAACTTTGACAGGGTCTCGGAAACCGTGGTAGCTCCCATAGAGACTTTTGTTCAGAGCGCTGACGTCTACATAATATCGAAATCCCAGCCCATTTAACTGAAACCACATTTTCCATACTTTAGGCACGGGGTCCTTTAGTTATGTAGGTATGATATATTGTTAATGTATTTACCTGAACAAAGGTGTAAATTTTTTATGTATATTAAAATTTTGACCAGCCGGACTAGTACATTATGATACAAGTGTGCTAAATTGATCATTGGCGGTATTGTTAAGATATTAGAGAGTGTAATGATCAATGTATACGAGTTTCATACGACGTTTTTCGAGAAAGAGGTCAATCGTCGAATCCGACTCGGTTGGGCAGCGTTCGGGAAGCTACGACACATATTTTCGTCCAATATTCCGCAGTGTTTGAAGACGAAAGTCTTTAATCAGTGTGTGTTGCCAGTGATGACATACGGTACTGAAACGTGGCCGCTTACAATGGGCCTCATAAGAAGGCTCAAAGTCACCCAAAGGGCAATGGAGAGGGCTATGCTAGGAGTCTCTCTGCGTGATCGGATTAAAAATGAGACCATCCGCAGCAGAACCAAAGTAACCGAAATAGCTCTCCGAATCGCTAAACTCAAGTGGCAGTGGGCGGGGCACATTGCGCGTAGAACCGATGGCCGTTGGGGCGGGAAGGTTCTTGAGTGGCGGCCACGTACCGGAAGACGTAGCGTGGGTAGGCCCCCCACAAGGTGGACCGATGACCTGGTGAAGGTCGCAGGAGTCCACTGGATGCGGGTGGCGCAGGACCGGTCATTGTGGCAATCTTTGGGGGAGGCCTATGTTCAGCAGTGGACGTCTTTCGGCTGATGTGTGTGTGTGTGTGTGTGACGACGTTTTTCAACACCCTTGTGAGGAATAACTGACTTTTAGTAACACTTTTACTAACCTTTGTTGCTAGGTAATCACTACTTACTTAGGTACCTACATACTATCCCAAATTTACGTTCAACCTTTTTATTTTATTCTTGTTCATCAGTTCATCCCTTGAAGTCCCGAATTTATATAAAAGTAATAACTGAAAATACAACAAAATAAACGCAACAAACATTTGAAATTCACTCCACTCCGAATAGGTAACAAATAAAATGGTACCTAACTATAATGCGGCGCGCGCATACCTAAGGATTTTTTAAATGCGCGCATATTTCCAAGGCAGCCACCCTATCGACAAACAGCCAATATTTAAAAAAATCTGCGAATCATTAACGATTATCATAAAATAAAATACGATAACTTTACATTTAATGTAATGATAATTTAATGGAAGGTCGTCTGGTGTAATTGGAAGCACGTTGGACCGGCAATCCAGAGGAAGCGGGTTCGAATCCCGTGACAACCAGTCTTTCGCAGTTGATTTTTTCTATGGTAAGGACATCTGTTACGACGTTGTGGGATTAATGTAATAATGACTTAATAATTTGGCACAATTTAAACATTTTATTTATTTACTTACAAAAATTTATACTATTTAGAAATATACTTCTGGATTCCGCTATTTCTGCCACCTGACAACTCTTTGGTCAAATTAAAAAATAAACATAACCTGACAAAATTGGGATGCTTCATGTACTTGTACATGACATAATCCTTGCAAATGTTTGCAAACATACTTGGCCGGGTTATGTTATTACCGCCGCACTAAAGTAGCGGCATCGTAAGAAGTCGTTTTTGACAGCTCGCAATAGTGTTGAGAAACGCTCGATTTTACCGTCGTAAAATTTTCAGTCAAGTGCGAAAGGGCGTTAGATCTGGTACTTGGCATTGAAAAAGTTTAATTAAAAAAGTGTTAGGTAATCCGAATTAAAAAAGTGTTTGGTAATCTTACTTAGAATCATTAGCAGGCAGCGAAACTTTGGAGCCGGTGACGTCATAATGACGTAAAGTCGCATTTAGGTAAGATGTTTTATAGGACGGATAGGACGTGACCTCTATAAGCAAAATTCATAGCAACCACAACCTCTGTTAACGAGTTTATGCTTCTGATTGGATATAGTAACTATATCCAATCAGAAGCATAAACAGTGTCCAAATGTAATGCCAGGTCAAATACTATCGGAGTTCAACTCTGCGTTAAATAAAATGTTTTTGGAACTTTAAAAAAAAAAAAGTCGGATATACAATATACGTAGTTTCACTTGGGAGTAATGTCAATGCAGAACTGACAGTGGTTGAGACCATGACGAGCATGAGCTTGTGCGCGAGTTTGCCAGCGTGCAGCGATCCACTCCCAACCCACGTTGGCAAACTAGCGTGCTGCTAGCTCAGAGTGCAATGTAGATATGCCAAATAGAGAAATGCCGTATATACAGTATATAAACTCACTAAAACCATTTATTAAAATCAGAGCACATCTAGGTGATAAATAAGGGCTCGTGCATAAATCATGCGAGTTTTTTTCGGCTACTTTTTGACCCCTCCCTCCCCCCTAGCGGTCGCACGTGTATTTTTTTCATTCAACTTTTAACGTTTGCTCTCCGAAATTCACAATATTTCTCAGTTTGTTCATCGTAGAAAAATACACGTGAGGTCTCCTTGTACCCCCCCTCCCCTAGCGTGATCTTTCGTGATGTTTTCTTGGACCCCCTCCCCCCTACAGGACCTCGCGTGATTTATACACAAGCCCTAACGTAGTAGTATATAAATTATTATTCTACGAAAAATAAAATTATACGTGATTTTATAATTGAATTTGTAATTATTATGTGCTTACTATTATTTTAACATAATTTTAATTATTTATTTATTTTTATGATGTAACTAGTAAGTGATTTGGTGTTAATACTAGCTTATGTGAATAAATACATTGAATTGAATAACAATTTTGACATTTATCTGGTTGTCAAGTTCCATACAGTCTGTAAAGCCGCGTATCCACCGGGCACACGGGCTCGCGAGGACCTGTCGAAACCATGACAAACTTTTAGAAATTATGTGCGTACCTACTATTATAGCAATTATTCATACCTCCATAAAAAAAGGTTTACTTATTTATTTCGATTGACGTATCGGTAAATTGCAGCAACAGCAGTAACATCACTATTCCGCACAGGCAACAATGAAGTTTGACATTTGCTCCATTATACCAACCATAGACTTATTAATTTAATAGACCGAGTCTATTATATCTGTGGGTGACGCCAGCAATGCCTGTCAACGATCTTTGTTTGGCTATACTAGTGCACCTAAACCGCAAATAGTAAAAGTGATTAAAATAAAGCTTTTCATGTATATTTCTGTTCGATAAGTGCACGGAATGTGATAAAAGTGATGACTTGTGTGGTTCCATGGTGTAAAAACCGCCAGGGTTACCTGAATGAACAAAATAAAGACATTACGTTTCACCGGTAATTTAGTTTTGACTTGAATTTTAAAATTTCGAACCTTATTAAGGTAAAAGTAACTGAAAATCTTATTCAATATTTGTTGCCGGATACATGTGTGTAGCTTTGTGAATTAACCATTCGTATTTGCATTCGTAATGTAATTATAAATAGTGGGATTCAAATATTTGTATTGCATAGTGTTGTACTTAAGCGATCGATCGTGATATCGATAAATCTATTGATAGCCAACTCAGAAAATGAATCGATGTTTTTAATTTCCAACAGGTTTCCACAGGACACTGAACAAAGGCTAATATGGGTCAAAAATATCAAAAAGGCAGACGACTGGTGCCCTAAAAAGTATTCAAAAATATGCTCCGCACATTTTTAAGCTGTTGTTTCAGGCAAGGGCGTACCCATAAGTGATTACATTCTGACGTAGTACCCACCATATTTGGTAATCATCCAATGTCATGTCAACCAGAAAGTAAAGTAAGTTTAGTTTAATAATGACACTCATGTGATACTTGTGTAGACTGATTAATTATAAAGAAGCCATCATACGAAAATTGTTAGGTATGCTTTAAGGGATGATAAGTTCCGTAAAACATGTTATAATGAGGGTTTTCTGAAATGCCGTTCATCAGGGCGGCAGCACTGAGGCGTCAGGTCCAGAAACTTGTCTAAATTCTCAGAGCGCCTATAGTTTCGTGTTTAAATGATTTGTACAAGTTAATAAAATTATGTAAAAAAATAAAATGACCTTCTTCTAGTTAGTTGTTCTTTGAGGCTAGGTAATTGTGTTTCTTAGCGGGACCTTACCGCTAAGTGGCGCCAACTAGTGGCATACGTTTTAGACAGAACACTTCTTATGACATTTTAATTAAAGAAAATATTTCATTAATTTTGTGATTTTATTTTTATCCTAAAGTGTAGATTTAGAAATCATGACATATTAAGGATCGCAGAAGATCGTGATTCTGGGTAGGAAATAAGGTTTATTCGCACTGTTCATCGCTAACTAATTTGGTAAAAATATTATTATTGCCGATAAAAGCATACGATGAAGACTGGACAACACTAATAGTAATGACATTTTATCTAGTCAGGTTGGTAGCATTGTTCAAGAAAAATTAAGAAAATGGAGTCGGTGATATAATTCACGACCGAGTAGAACTACCTTGTTTGTCTCTTTTTCCTTATGGAATACATACTGAGATGGTAAAGGATGACAATAGTTTGTTCAGGTATGTCTTAATACACGGAATCTTCCCTATATTTTATCTGTGATACCAACTGTCAACATTTACAGAACTCCATGTGCAAACAAACGTCAAAAACGACTTCTTACGATGCCTCTACTTTAGGAAGATAATGTAATGAAAAGGCACGCGTGCTTCAAATTTGGATTATGAGCCTAAAAGCGCTTCAACAATACCTACGTTACGAGCAAGTGTGTTGAAAAATAAATTAAAATTAACAAATAATAATATAAACTTATGACATCAGTACTGCCTTAGTGTAAATATAAATGTGAATTATATTATTTAAACAAACAGTAAACTTATCACGACAGCACTGATGGTGATGTTAAACTGATTTAGGTAATTGTACAGCCATCTTGGCAGATGCATGCGATAAATCGTAACACAACTTGTTGTATCAACAATATTGGCGGTAAGCCGCGAGTAGCTGGCTGATTAAAAAAACTAATGTTAGAGACTTTCTCTTATTTTTTGGATAAAGACGATTTGATATAAAATTATTGTTTTAAAATTAAAATAATAGAATTATTTTATTGTACTAAATTGAAATATTTCAGAAAATAAAATTAAATGTAAGTATTGTCTATGAATATACGAGTTTTAATGGAAATAACGACCACACATTGAAGTTAAAAGTGATCCACCTCCAGTTTTGTGGTTTTCAAGAACATTATTACAAAAATGGGCATTTCTCCGGGCGTTTTAACCGCCGTGACTTCGGTGGCAGCCCTTTCACACGAATACCGTGAGAGATGCAAGAGTTTTTGGATATATTGGGAAGACGTAGTTGACAACTACCAATACATCCTACAAAATTATGAGATACCCACGGAAATGGGACAATAATGTTGCCACCGAAGTCACAGCGGTTGAAACGCTTGGAGAAATGGCCAAATAAGTTTAAAAACTACAAAATTTCATGCTGATACGCAGCCCATCACTCTAGCACGAGGGAACGACCAGTGGAGGGGCAAGCACAATCTAACGTTATTTCTAGTGCCCTATCTCACTCTAGATGAAACAACAACATCCGGTGACAGTTACCGCGAATCCCAGCGCGAAGTTGAGCGTTGCTTGCTTTGATATCCAATATACAGTCAAGGTAAAAATACAGATGCATGTGTTGTTGTTGTTGTTGTTGGTGTATTCTGGCCATTTTTTCCGCAATTCGACATTAAACGTGCCTATTTTGCGTAGTCCGAACGCTGGCCCTGTACTTGTTGGGGACTTCACATACACACTTGAATTTCTTCGCAGGTGTATGCAGGTTTTCTCACGATGCATATTCGTGTAAAGTGCAAAAAATAGTAATAGGGTTGTGTATATATATTTACCTTGACTGTACGTCATCGAATACAGCTAAATCTGTTTTTATTGGATCAACTCTTAACAATAGATATCCTGAACCGTTAAAACTATAACACAGTGCGATATAATTATTATTTTTGTTAACTGTATCATGTTTGTATTGCATTATAAAGGTTACCGAGATAAAGGATGGAAAAATAGGTAAAGTTGCCTTGAGAATAAAATGTTAGTATTTAAAGACTTCGCCAGCAAATTACTTATTACCGACCTTTGTGGTTAGAAAAGTAAATAAGTAAACTTTCCATTACTTGCATCAGCAATTTTAAAGGATATTGTGCGGTTACAATACTAATTACAGGAAATTAAGTGTACCTATGGAACGGTCAAGCAACTGGAAAACCTAGAGAATAGCTAAATAACAACTAGAATTATCTTGTTAAGTATGCATTTTTAACCGACCAAGTGGGGGTCTGATGATGGGATCTTGGAGAAATCGAGGGATCTCTTCAAATGTTATAGGTACATGTATGGCAAATTTGGTAATTTTCATTCATTTACAAGAATTTGCATGCAGAAAGTAGGAAACCAATGATGGAAACAAATCGGGGACCTTGGAGAAATCGGTTGAAGTCAATTTTTTTAAATTATTAATTTGTTGATTATTGATAAACAAGGCAAACCAATCGTCCATATATACCTATATATTTTGAAAAATTACCAACGTCCGAGGTGGGGATTGAACCCACGTACTCAGCTTTCGTGGCTGATACCTGTAACGCTCGGCCACAGTACATGGTCTTAGCAATCACCGGTCAAATTTCTCAGGTTCAAATTCCGGTCTCCAGCCGGTATGTTACAATGTATGGTATGGTACGGTCGAGGAATTTAATTTCCTACCCATTTCATACTTACCTTGTCATAGTAGCTATAATATGACAGTCCTAGCAGCTTTCATATTGATTGTCACTGTGACAAGGTACGAAATGGGTAGGAAATTAAATTCCTCGACTGTACAATTTATTCGCTTCGATTTATCTGATGACAAATATGACGCTTTTAAAATATAGTATTTTGAAACGATACATTTGGCTAAATATTTTTTTGTAAAATAAAATATGACCGTTATATTATTTGGGAAACAATTTCTTATCATAAGTTTTGCGAAATAAAAATAATGCAATAAGTCGTCTACCCAGTCAGTTTAAAGGGCTATGCTCATCCCTTGATGCAGTCACGTGCATTGCAATGTGCACAATCAATTTTAGCTCTCGGTACTCGGTAACCGGTAGGTAAGTGGATCAAATTCGGGATAGGTAGGTGGAAAAATGAAAGATTGTTAGATGTTCATTTCGTTTATGTAATACATGAACATACACTTTTACTCCAGTTGAATGAATTACTACTTTAACTAACCTTTCACATCACATACATCACATCATCAGCCTATCTCAGTCCACTGCTGGACGTAGGCCTCTCCTACTAACTATGCGTATAGACGCATTAGGAGGTAAATGCCCATAATCACCACGCTGGGCTTGCGGATTGGCGATCACAGTAATGTGTCCACTATGATGACGCTGCTGCCCGTCATCAATCAAATCAAAGAATGGTTAGTGATACTAATTCAATCCCTTAATCGACTCTTACGACTCCCGCGGGAAGAGTTGGGGTGGTGACAAATGTATTCTTACTGCCGTCACCACACGGCTTCCCAGAAAATACCTCCAGGGCAGTGGACTCATCCGGACCACTCAAATAGATCCGAGAAGGGCAGAAGCCAAGTAAGAACCACAAACTTTAAAAGCAAATATTTTACCACAACGATATGGATAGGATATGGATGCTGATATGGGTACGCTCGCTCTCGCACGTATGGTTTTCCGCTAAGCCGATCGCCTTAGACCAATGTCGTGGCCAGGCCATATGTGTGGGAAACCGTGGCTTCACTAGCACCAATACGCGACTACGAGCGGAATGGCTAGAAAGTAAATGTTGACGGCAGCTCATGGTACATACCTGGGATAACTCGGGTCATTTATACGAAAGTGATGTAGCAAAATATTTTATCGACTAAAAATATATCGATGTTACTGTGAATGGCATTAAGTTCGCCTTTTGTAAATTAAGGTTTTCTTTTGTGCAATAAAGATTAAATAAATAAATAAATAAATGACAACATTAAAATGTTATTCGGCATAAATAAATATTAGGTACTTACTCCTCAATTAAAATAAAAAATAAATTTAAACGGGTACCTATTTACGCGCTTATTTTGCAAAATATACAATTAATATTAAAATATCAATATTTAAATTGTCATTTTGATTAAAAATATATCTGCATACTTTTACTAACTGAAGAGGCCCGATATCAGATATGACATCGAACCTGTATTGTAATCGAGAATGTTCAACAATATCTATTATTCTAATTATATCGACATCTTTTTAATCGATATCAAATCCCTATAACTTGCCCCCAGTTATCCCAGGTCCAGGTATGCTCATGGTACAATGTTTTATTTTAATCTTTGGTTATTTTGAAGGCGGCCTGTACAAATGGTTTATGCTTGAAGGTTTATGTAGACAATCAAATGGAAGTGTATTTGATAAGTAATATTTTTTAGATTAACTTTTATTACTTGGGTTAGACTATTAATTAAGATTAATAAGCCTAGCCTTTCATGCGTAGCAGATTACGCATGAAAGGCTAGAATAACTAAAGAATAATGTAAGTACCTAAAGCTGTATTTTCCTTGACAACTGATATAAATAGACAAGCATTGAAAACAACGTCCACAACTTGATTAACTTCTAACATGGGTGTATCGAATCGTTTTAAAACCACTTTTTTTCTTCTACTTGTCTTGGTCGTGTTGGAAAGCGAGCAAGCAGAGGAGAATGTGGGAGCGTGTTCCGAGCATTGTTTTTATGACAGATTTAAAGCTGATCCTTGTTGTCAAGAAAGGGGCTACAAAGGCTGGAGCCAATGCGTAGGAGGACAGATGTTTTGTACAGTCCAAAATATGATAGCCCATTTGATATAACTTAAGTAATTTAATAAACAATAATTTTATTACACATCAAAGATAAAACCTAAATTTGCATATGTAATTATTTTTCTTTATGGTTCATGTATGCTATGTACTCGTCATTAGACACAGTTTAAGATATTATGTTTTACTCATGTAAGTGAATTGTTAATATTCTTTTGAATAATAATAAAGATTTAAACCTAAGTACTAATAATCAACATAGGATTGTCAAAAAAGGTTACGACAAGCCCGTCTGCCTTATTAAAGTTATTAACAATCTGTTACTGTTTTCATTTGTTGCTCAATAAATTATATTTGTGTAGGTACTTACCTTGTGTCTTTTATTAGCGATTTATCATTGACATAATAATATGTATAATCATAAAAGAAGTGAACGTATATTGCCAAATATATTTTGTAAAATCCTATGAAGCAAACCATAAAGGTAAGATGTAGGATTTTAATAGAGGGCTAATGATGCACTAAGCACCACGGTAGCACGTTGTGCAGCAACCATATTTGTTTGGGACTCAATTGGTCAGCAGATGCATATTGGCTTTTGGAACTAATGTGATATTTTTAAATAAATTGTGTCATTTTATAACTGAAACTTATGTTGTTAATGTTAGTTAGTATAAATGCGCACGTTCTATCTTGATATTGCATGTTGATTGTATTTTTGTGGACATCTTTTATTGGCTTTGTTTACTGTACACTCAGTTTTGTGAATTTCTTATGTATTGCTGTTGATGCCCCAAAAAAAAACATGAATAATAAAATATTTTAAAAATAGAAATAAAATCGCCTTCAAAAATACGCTGAAACTCGGTGTGAGTGCTCTCTCCGAGTCGGTGCCAAGCTAAATACGTCCACGGGCTACATCAACCACATATTTTAGGGTTAGTTATGATTATTATTTTAGGGTTAGTAATTATAAAGTGTAGGTAATATTATTCAGTTTTTGTTGTTCTTTGGCTTGGCACCGACTTAAAAGAGATCAGTAGGATACCTAGCAATCACATTTCATTTTAATGATTAGGGTAAAAGGTTTGGATAGGAAATCGTAAGTGGTAGGAACGAAACTTATTTTGAAATTTTTAGTTTCAGCTTATGTTTGAAGGCGGTTTTATTTTTAAAATATTTTAATTTTTGCCTTTTAGTAGTATAAGGGATGATTCAAAAGTAATGATAATCGGTATTACTGAATACCAATATGAGTGTTCTACTACTGTCATTATTAAAATTGGACATTTTGCAGTTTCTCCGTGTATTTTATTATTTTACATACATTTTTTTATTTTAATTACGTTCGGAAATACAAAACTTGTGTAATTATTGAGTTTCAATTACATCACAAAATTTTATCACTTGTGCATAAATTTAATAGAGCATTATTATGAAAGTTAACAAAAAAAATTTGATAAACCATGTTTGGCCTTTAATTTACAGCAATTAATTGTCGGCTGTGATTTCCCAAGTTTTTACAGCAGTCTCTGAAATTTGAGATTCCGGATCAGCCGAAAGTCGTCTAGAAGCTCCAGATTTAAGAAAAAAAATCTCGGGTTTTTTCCTTTCAAGTAATTCGAACTACCCAAAAACAATGTTTGTATGCTCATCTAAAATTGATATGGATATTTATTAAAAATCTACGATAGCAGATTTTTTTGTAAATCTTCGAAGGAACATTACCCAAAAACTACATATTTTTTTTAAGGAATACCAATTTTTTTTAATGATTGCTCAAATGTCTTTTATAGGACAAGATCAATAAAAATGAGTCCAGCTTTCATTATTCGTATTATATATATATATATTTGGTTCCATCTTAAAAGCTGAAGCTACAGGTCTTATAATTTTTTTCTTTAAAATGTTATTAAAATTAGAATTATTGTACCATTTGTCTTTGTCGCAGTAATAAGTAATGAATATGAAAGTTACTAGGAACGGAAGGCTAATGGGCACACCGGGCGTAGGAACATATCTCGCGGTGGGCCGACTCCTAATCGTTAAGGAGTTGTTCCTTCCATCATCAGCTGACCAACATGAGACTATGATATAACTACTAGACCCAAATATTTTAATAGCTTTCCAAAATATGTGAAATATGTTATGTTTAAAGAATTATATTCCAACCCCTACACTTTAAGGAATGTCAATCTTCTATCATCAGCTCATCAACATGAGATACGCAAATACTCGAATAGCTTCAAAAATAATCACCCGCCAACTCCTAATCGTTAAGGATTTGTTCCTTTCTTCATCAGCTAACTAACATGAAACGATAACTACTACGCGCAAATATTTGAATAGATCTCGAAAATATATGAAATTTGTTATATTCAAAAATTATCCTCGAACTCCTAGTCGTTAAGGAGTTATACCTTCCATCATCAGCTCACCAACATGAGACTATGACCACCTGAAGGTAAATACTCGAATAGCTTCCAAAATACATGAAATATGTTATATTTAAAGAATTATCCCCCAACTCCTAATCGCTAAGAAGTTGTACCTTTCATCATTAGCTCACCAACATGAAACGATGACCACCTAAAGGCAAATTACACAAATAGCTTGAAAAATATACGAAATATGTTATATTTAAAGAATTATCCCCCAACACCTAATCGCTAAGGAGTTGTACCTTCCGTCATCAGATCACCAACTTAAGACGTTCATGACTAGACGCAAATACTTGATTAGTCTTCGAAAATAAATGAAAAATGTCATGTGCGCCTACAACATTTGAAGAGTTCCCTCGATTTCTCCAGGATCTCATCATCAGATCTGGACCCAATGACTATGGGACCAACTTGAAGATATACCCTTTTAAACAAAAAAAGAATTTTCAAATCGGACCACGCGCCATTTAGCCAGAGTCACTAAGTTTCAAAATAACATAATGTCTTCTTTGAGCAGAGGGTATTCTGCTAAAAAAAGAATCTAGAATCTATTGGTTTCATCATTTTTATTAAGTAAAAAAGATAGAACATATTGTGAAAACACAAATCAAATTATTTATTAACTAAATATTTTGATTTGTACTTGTAATTTTTCTCCAGTAGTCACACTACTTAATACTATACAGGGTGTTTTTTTTTCGACCGTTCAAATTCTACGTAGTGAATGTGTAGATCATACTCACCAACTTTTACTATGGGGACAAAGTCGAAATCGCGAAAAAAAAATCAGCTGTTTCATACAAATTGGCGGCATTACGCCGGCCGAAATGTATGAAACAGCTGATTTTTTTTCGCGATTTCGACTTTGTCCTCATAGTAAAAGTTGGTCAGTATGACCTACACATTCACTACGTAGAATTTGAACGGTCGAAAAAAAACACCCTGTATAAATTATAAATATTAGATGTCATATACCAAAGAAAAACAACCAAGATCACCTATGTCCGAGGTGGGGATCGAACCCACGTACTCAGCTCCAAAAAAAAAGATAGACTAAGAAAATCTGATATATACATTTGTTTTCCAGGTACATACATACCTATTTGACAGTAATTTCGCATCCTTGTATTTTAAGCATCAACCTTACTGGAACTAAAGATAATGGTTTCTTAAATAACATTTCTAATGCCGAATGATCCGTCTCAACGAGTACGTGTTTTCCTAGGATATATTTATGGAACTTGATACATCCAAACACTATACCAAACATCTCACGTTCAACCTGAGCAGAGCCTTTCTGACATTCATTAAGTGCCTTGAACCCATATGCAACCGGTTGTCTGTCTTGTAAAAGACATGCGCCTACTCCTTTCGAACTGCAATCTATCGATACAATGATTTCTTTATTACTGTCAAATAGCTTAAGTGTAAGAGCGTTAAAGCCTCTACTTTGAGTTTGTTAAACGTGTTTTCGTGAGATGGAAGCCATGTAAACAAAACTTCTTTTTTAAGAAGTTCGCGTAACGTGCTTGTGATAGTCGAGTAATTATTTTATTGATTTGACAAGTAATTTTTCACTCCCAAAAATGTTTCTAGCTATTTTTTATCGCGAATGCATTTAACTCAGAAACAGCCATTACTTTAATTGGATCAGGTGGTCACTTACATTCATACCAAGAAAATAAATGTCAATTCGTAAAACTCGAGATTTCTCCCTATTCAATTTAACGTTACATTCTTGGGCTCTTTTTAACTGACTTGAAAAACAGGAGGAGGTTATAGGTACATGATGTATGGCGCTTTCGGTAATTCTCATTCATTTACAAGAATTTGCATTCAGAAAGTAGGATTTAATGATATGAAACCAATGATCTTGGAGAAATCGGTTGAAAATGGTTGTTTTTAAATTTTTAGTTTGGTGATTATTAGAATAAACTTTTAAACATTGACGTAATATAATTGTTTTATTATTGGGTTCCTGGTCAACACAAGACGTATAATTAGTTGGGCGTTTTCACAAACCGTTGTTCAAATCACCTTGTTATTTAATTCTGACAAGTTTGGGCTTGTTCTACTCAGAATCACGAGCTCTTTCGAATTTAATAGGAGAAAAAAAATGTCCTAAAATGTTTTTTCCATTACAATACCGTTTTTTCATAGATGTTCAAAGGCGTTAGCGTAATGGAAGGAATGAAAACTGTATGAAAATTATGGAACATATTTTTTCTCCTATTAAAATCGAAAGAGCTCGTGATCCTGAGTAGAACAAGTCTAAACTTGTCGGAATTAAATAACAAGGTGATTTATTTTTAACAACGCTTTATGAAAACGCCCAGTTATGTACCTACAATCGACGTGCGGTAATTGGTAAATACCTAGTTCGGAAATTTATGCGCGCAACACCTTCTAGGCCTAGCGAAGATGCCATTCTACAATCGTATACGATACGCGATTAGTAATAAATGTATGAGAATGACAGATTCGAACTAAAAGTCACGTGACCATTTCCATACATTATTATGATTACGTGACTTATCGCTTATCGTATACGATTGCGGAATGGCGTTTTCGCTAGGCCTGCTGTAGCCGTACCATGAGCTGCCAAGGCGTTATTAATGCATATTTTCTCAAACTTGCTACGGAATGTTGATGTTACTTACTTTAAATTAAACCCGGAAATACTATGTATCTGGTGTCATGTGCTAAGATGATATGTAAAGAGATTTCATGTATTTATTTCACACCTAGGACTGCAAACACAATGTCTTTTGTTTTGAAACATAAAATTGTGACACCAGGCCCCTATACCACAAAACTTTACAAGCGTACAATTCTACAAAATTGTCAACTTTTTGTATGGGAATTTATACAATTTTGTAGAATTGTACGCTTGTAAAGTTTTGTGGTATAGGCCACAGATCTTGACATTCAGCCAAAGAAAAAAAATAACCTTAGAACTAATCGGCTGCTCAAAGTCAAATTCAAGTATGTCCAATTTAGCAAATTTTACAGGAGAGCAAAAAAACGTAATTTGTCTTTTTCATCGACAAATAAACTCAAAAATGATTCAAATTTATTGTCCTGGCGTTTAACACTTTAATGTTAATTTTTTGATGATTTTTATTTTTATGTTTATTGCTCAGTTTAATCACAAAAAATAAGAAATGTTTTCAGCTTTGTCGCACACCCACATTTTGGGAACAACCGTCAACGTAAAAACAAGCAAGTCTGACATGCTTGATTTTAGGTTTGTTGCATTGTACTAAAATGTAGGGGAAAATGAGTCAGTTACGTCTTTTTGCTTTTGTTATAAAACGTATTTTGTCGAATTCTTTAAAACAACTAGATCGAATATGTTCAAAATCATGTTGCGAGTAGATTGCATCATGTCCCATATTTCTGATATTTTTTCACATTTTTTTAGACCTGCCGATAAGAAATTAAGGGGTGGAGACACATTTTTTTAGACTTTCTGGACTATTATTTCTGAAAGTATTCCACTAATTAAATTATTGGTAAGGAAACCATAAGCCGAAGGCCGAAGGAACTTTCATTTAAATGAATTAGTATGGTTCGGCGAAATCAGTTCGTTTTATTTCATGGCAAGTTTGAGAAAAGCACTATACAAATCTCGGCGAGAAACAGGGTTACAGGCCGCGTATCAATCTGGCCTCAGTTCCTTCGGCCAGATATATCTACTTGGCCTGTAACCCTTCGTTTCCCGTCCTCTATAGTAATGTACTATTACTTTATATCCGGCTCGCTCGCCCCAATAAGCGAGTACGAGCAGGATGGATACTCGTAGAAAGTAAGTCCGCGTTAAAACGCCGCGGCAGCTCATATTAGGCACACTGAGATCGTGTATTTACGATTTGACCGCCTTAGGGCTGTAATATTAACCAAATTGATTTCATTCGTATTTATTTTTTGTGGATTATTTTTTGAAATCAGAATCTAAGCAACTCAAAGTTGGCCAGTAATATTAGACATATTTGTTGTTTTCGTTGTACAATCAAATCAATTTGATCGTACAAAAAACACAATTTATACCACAGTAACTTTTTTACATAGTGCACTAATGAAAATAAAAAATAGACATCAGACTTACTAATAAATTAGGGTCTGTCTGTACAGATATTCTTCACGAAGTCCGTTTGGTTATGAATGTTATCAGGCGTGCATGTATACAATGCTTTAGTGTGCGTAAGCCCGGGAGTGCTCAGTCACGATCGCGACGCGGTCGAGGTCGCTAGTGTTCTGAGTTTACGCCAGATTGTCTCACGAAGTAGCGTTAGCATGGAAACTAAACGTCGAAAAAATTATAAAACAAAATTTATTTTTTGTAAATTTATATCATCCACGCTGATAAGAATGACAATAGTAATTGTTAAAATTATTATTTTTTAGTTACAATACATTTTAATTACATGTAGGTACTTCTGCTCTTTTTTCTTTGTGAAATCTAAATTAAAATGCTTACTTATATAAACACGTTTGGCTTTTATTTACTACCCGTAAATCCGTTCCAAGTATTTCAACGAAATGTTACTTTTAAAATATATGTATATTTGTGTAATCAGGTTTCCGTGCTAACGTTCCTCACGTTCGCGCACACAAGGGCGCTTATCTGTACACTTTACACACACAACGAAAGACAAACGGACTTCGTGAGATAGAATATCTGTAATCGAACTAATCGAATACTATAAAATCTGAGTCAATAGAAAAAGAAAAAAAGGTAAACAAACCTGCAAACCTGAATTACTTCGTAACCACATACTTTCCAAACACAATCTTGATACTATCCACAACTTAGAACCTTAAACCTTGTGTTCACATACATTTTTAGTTAAAATATCTGATATTTATTAATAATTAAGTACAAAGAAATCTTCGGACGTGTTTTACGATGTATGTCAAGAGCTAGTCGCGATTTTTTACTCATCGAAATTTATCTTGTCTATGAAAAAACTAACATTTGTAGTGATGGGACATAAAACAGTTTTATTCCGTTATCGATTCGGTTTTATTCGATCGATTGTTTTAGACACACGATTTTATTTTTTTCTTTGAGATTATACCCAACAATATACAAAAATGATTGTTCGTGAGTCATTTGGGAAACTATTGATGTGTACCGGTACCTACAATGTTAAGCGGCATAATTCGCGGACTTCGCGGCGGAGTTTAATAATTATCGGATACGTGAGTATGCGGCTTAACCATGACTGCCAGAAGTGGCGGTAAATTGAGAAAAAACTAAAAACGGGTATTTAAAAAAATGCTACTTTTTCGTGTTATTACGGGTTTTGTGTATTATTATATTCTTCTGATATTTACTTTATTACGGCTTAGCTTTTATACATATTTATTTGGACTCCGATAATTGTAATTTGATTGGATTTTTGTGACTGGTTAAACTACGACTTGGCTATTTTATATATGGACTAAGATAAACATTGTGATTTCGTTACACTTTTGCTACAGAATAACGCAACTTGACTTAGCTATTTACGGGCCTCATTTCGTCTTCAAAAGGTTTGTTATAAAGGTAACTTCTTTTAAATTAAACTCAAAAGTGTAGATAAGTGAAAAGTAAATGTCTGTCCCTTTATCTAACTTTATTTTAGATTACAATGAGTGAACCTGGACCATAGGGATTAAAGCCGCCAAAAATAGCTAAGATTGTAAAAAACAACGAACGGAAGATATGAAAAGGATTCTTTTAAATGTCTACAGACATTTAGAAAGAACCTCACCTACTTACCCATACAAAATGGAGCTGTATAAAACAACGGCAGCGATTAAGGAAGTGTCGATAGATGTTGTTAGCAAAGTTGTAAAAAATAGTGAGAAATGTGATTGACGGAATTTCCGACACTGTTATTGACAATGCGGCTGTAACAAAAGCTTTCATCATCACAGTCACTGATGATGACACTTCGGAGGAGAGTAGTGATAGTGACAGTCACTCCGATTAAAAATTGTTAGTAGGATTAATGGCTTTTTGTCATAAAAAATTGTTCCCACACTATTACTTACCCAATACTTATTTATATTGAGTTCGTAATTATTTCGCGAAGGATATATTTGGTCGATTAAAGTTAATACTATTCCCATCGGTCCCATCACTATTTTCATAGACAACAAATGCGATTGCCGGTCCGCCATATTTGTTTACCTTTTTTTCTTTTTCTATTGACTCAGACTGTAATTTAATAGGAAATTATCCAATTGATTAAATACGCTTTTCTGTACAGTTGAAAAACTTAAGCAAAAGCCTATAATGTTGTATCTAGCGGTGCGCAGAATATAATTGGCATTTACGTTATTATTCAAAATCATCATCATCAATTTGTATAAAAAATATTTAGTTTTAAACTTAAGAAAAGTGATTTCAGGATTTTTAGATATTCGACCACAAAAGGAGTAAAATGAGAGATAAGAAATTTATATGAGAATATAAAAACCGGCCAAGTCGCGAGTCGGACTCGCGCGCCAAGGGTTCCGTACCACTATCAATTTATTATTAAAAAAATACAGTTAAATCAACCTACCTCAAAAACTATAAGAGATAATTTAATCAAACTAAAAATCGTTGATAGAGTTTATCAATGTGAACAAACATATATTTTTTTAAGAATTTTATATCGCGTAGTTTAAAAAATAGAGGGGGTGGACACATTTTTCAGACTTTGAGAGCTGATATCTCGCAAACGATTTCCTTAAATAAAATTGAGATTTATAAACCTTCATATCATTTTTAAATACCTTTCTATTAATACCCCACACGCTTATATACAACTAAAAAACACATGTATGGAGGGCCCCCACCCCAATGGGTTTTTTACAATTTAGTATCATAATCCTGTAGCGGTTTAGACAACATATATCCTTACCAAATTTCGTTATTGTAGCATTTATAGTTTCCGAGTAAATCGGCTGTGACAGACGGACAGACGGACAGACGGACAGACGGACAGACGGACATGACGAATCTATAAGGGTTCCGTTTTTGCCATTTTGGCTACGGAACCCTAATAAGTGCGAGACGAGTTTTAATAATGCAAGAAAGCAAGAGAAGTAATTACAGGATTTCTTGAAATTCATCTCATGTAGGGGTCCATGAATGGTGTTGTGGAGGTTTTCTCAAGAAATATGAAGATTAATGGTAATAAACTTTACGAATAGATAAGATGGACAATAATACGCATTAAGAGTCCGGTATACCTACTTTTGAAAGTGAAAATCGTTAATAACGAATTAACACGTATGGCAATTTTTAAGATAAAATGTAGGTACCATTGGTGTTACAAAAAATAGTTTTTATAAATATATATTATTATTTAGTATCCAAAAACACGATTATAAGTAACCTTGTTTAGGACGTTGATTCATACAATACTGTATCTAGATTTTCCAATATAAATTTTCATGTCCTCTAATAAAATTTATAATATTTTAATTAGACATGAATTGATGTTTATTGTTGCATTATTATTTTTATGAAATATGCTTTATAAGTACCTACTCTAATTTATCTACTAAACTATGGTATTTTTTCTTGCTAAATTCGAATTTATTCAAAAAATATGTATGAAAATGAAAAAAAAAGTGTTGCACTTATTCCTTAGACGACTCATTTTCCAACTCATATATATAAGTTACATACCGCTTTATTATCATTTTGATTATAAAAAAGGTGAACAAATTTACCTCTTCAATCAAAAATCATGAAACAGCTCCTATATTGAGGTACATTATTAAAAAACTAAGAACGAAAATAAAAAAGTATTCCACTGATTCCTTTAAAATTGAAATGATCTTCCGTTATATGTTAAAATACTAGCAGGATTCTTTTTAGTTACTCCAATATACCTACTATCGCAAAGATGAGCAATTTCGTAAAATAACTACACCAAAGCCTTAAGTACTGGCAATTGTTTTCAAATATTAAGAGTTGACAAATATTTAAATTAACTGTACAATTAAGTAATTTTATTTCTTTCGAACGATCAACGTGACGCGTGTCCTGTTTAAGCCGGGTACTCACTAGCGAGCTGTAACTGTAACCGTTGCATGTACTGTAACCAAAAAACATAGTGTGTACGTGGTTCGCAAACCTGCTGCGAGCGGTATGCGTGCGGCTTGCCACGAGCCGACGTTTACAACGTACTCATTTTTGAACCCGTAACGTTGCATGTAACTGTAACCGTTACTATTACCAAAAACATAGTGTGTACGTGGTTCGCGAGCGTGTTGCGAGCGGTACGCATGCGGCTTGCAGCGAGCCGACGTTTGCAGCGTACTCATTATCGAACCTGTAACGTTGTAGGTAACAGTAACCATTACTGTTACCAAAAACATAGTGTATACGTGGTTCGCGAGCCTGCGACGGACGCTATACGAGCGACTCGCAGCGAGCCGATGATTGTCGGTTTTTGCCGCGAATCAAAGGGAACCCGCAGTGCGCTCGTGGACGTCAAGAGGAGAGATTGTTGCTAACCGCAACGAACCAGCTGTATTTTTTCCGAAATGCAGTGTTTCTTCGTTCTATTTTGGGACCGATTAAATTCAGGAGATATTCAAAGTCAGTTGCACTCATTCTTGTAAAAAAATTGTAATGACCACTAATTTCATGATTTTTCAATATGAACAGTAGATCACTTCTTTCTCGGTACATTCTATGAACCCACCATCTTCGTAGCCGTTTATCATCATCGAGTAAGGCGTCTATAAGTATATACGCTGCACAGGCGAGATACACTTCGTCCGACATCGCGGAGTTGTAAACCAAAACTGAGGGCAGGCCTCCCCGTTCGTTATTCCCGTACACACTAGAACCTCGTTACTGTATCTGTTTGGTTACAGTTACAGCTCGCAAAATGAGTACGCTCGGTGAAAGCGTTCCGGCGACGCCGTGAGCCATAACTTAACACGCGTACACACTGCTGTTGCTGTTTGGTTACAGTTACAGCTCTCAAGATGAGTACGCTCGGTGGAAGCGTTCCAGCGACGCCGTGAGCCGTAACTCTAACACGCGTACACACTAGAACCTCGTTACTGTATCACGCATGTTACGGTTATTGAATTAAAAACGGTTATTTGTTTGCATTTAACTCAAAACTTAAAATATATGGACTTGGACTCTATATTATTTGGTATGGTGACATTTGTAAGTCTGACAATGACGCGGGCATCCAAGCTAGTCTGGGTAGCTAGTGTTTCCTGCAGTAGCTTCGAAATTTGGTACAAATCCTTCCGTTGGATGAAATCTTAGCTCGCGATAACTGACGCTCACAAAACACTTTTTCTAACGTTTGCTGTAGAAAAATTCGACAATCAGCACCCGTCTTAGCTGTAACTGAATGTTTTACTCCCGTTGATTATTCAATTTAAAAAATAGTTGTAAGAAGATCTTATAGATTAGGAGCAAAGGGTACCTAATCAATAAAAAATAGATACAATTTTAATTGATTTATTTATAATAAATTACAATACAACATAATTGAAAAATTCAATGTTACATTGGGTCATTTTGGACTTACCACCAGTTAATTATTACAATTGAGTTTGGTCTGTTGTAGATACATAATTACATAATGTAACAATGTATTCAGGTTTAATACAAGCCTAGATTAAGTTGAAATAAGCTTGTATTTCAGTATTATTGTATGCTAAAGTTGTTTTTCAATAAACAGTATTAAACAGTATTATTGTATATTATGTATTTTAATCCATATATCATAATATAAAAGAACATTTTTATTCTTATCACACACGAATATGACTGTAACTTTACTAGTTATCTAATTGTTTTCACATGATTCACATTGGTGTCTTCTAGGGGGTGCAGTTGGGTCTAAAGTTTGTAGATATGGTGAAACTTGATGATTTCAAATGTTTTATGCGAAACTTCACGGAAGTATTCCTAAACATAAATCATGTTTTAGGGATAACAAGGGTAAACAGAAAAAAAACAACGTGTGAATTTATTCTATTGCTTATCAAGTAGCTGTTCACGAAAACAAAAGCGATTTTAAAATCTAACGAGGCGTACCTGAAATACCATATTAGTACATTGTGCATCAAGGGAGGTAAGTACGGAGGTAAGGCGGAGGGCTTTTATGACTCGAGTTAGTATTCCGCTTACCGACCGTGATGCATACAATGTTTTTCATCACACTTGCCGGAAAAAAATTAGGTTTTAAGAAATAACATTATTAAATGACGTACTGACATTAGGGAATTTCACTTTTCTATTACTCCCGCTGCGCGCGCAAACAATGGCGCGCTTAGGCAGCAAGTGTGAGGAAAAATATAATATATTATCTCCACTGTATGGTGTGAAGGGGTTGGGGATTATGATAGGGGTATCGTTTTTACGTTTGTTTCTGATTCTGAAAATACCTTAAGCATGTTGGTTCAAACACGACAATTACATAGTGTATGTAAAGTTTTGATGATAACGGTCCAAGTAATGAATCTGAGGTCAAAGATGTATGAAACGGTTGGCATCTTGAATTTTATTTAGTTTGAATCCGTACTTAACACAAATATCTGAGGATCCAAGAGGTAGATCTTAAGGATTTTGAGATCTAAAATTTTTATGGTTTTGATTCGATCTTGATGAAAATCGATACCTGGGAAGCCGAAAAGTTCTTCAAATGGAATCTGAATTCAAAATTACAAGAAAAGTCCGTCGTCTTGAATTTACGACTTAAGTTTACGTGCGAGTAGTACGAACGAACGTGATAAAAATTGGTAGAATGTGGACGCAACCACGGGTCAAAACCGCCTTAAGCTTAAATTGTTTAAGCCAAACGCGGGATAATTGCGGGAAACATAATTAAGATATTTGATCACAAAAAATTTTACTCAAGATTGAAACTTTATCTGTTGTGTGATTAACTGTTCGCGAAAAACATGCATGTAACTACATAGAGTCGAAATGATAACCACCCCTTTTTTGAAGTCTGTAAAAAATTGTTTTTCGTATGACATTTCAAAACCAATTTGGTATATGGGTTAGTAGGATTCTTTATTGAACAATAATCAAAAACCAAATACAGAAGCAGAATGCAAAAGAAAAAAACTTCTGGCGTCTTATGAGCGATATCTTCCAAACCACCGCGAAAATCAATGTTATCCGCTGCTAGGCGGTACAGATGTACCATTCAAGTACAATACGTCATTACAGAAACTTCTTCCATCAACACAGCTGCTAGTCTCCAGGTACCCCTGTTGTTGGCAACAAGTATCCTGGGTGTTGTCTCTGTACCTGCCGACTGGGTCGCACACGCTTTCACAATCAGGAGCACGTATACGTCCCTCAGTGGTGGTCACGTCCGTACAGTATATTTCATCTTCATCATTGCAACGGTTGGCACCCGGGTACCTGGCTTGCCTGCAACATCCATCCTGGCGGGATTTCGTCGACCTGCATGTTGCATCACAAGTTGGCTCTGGCTGTTCTGCGTCGCTGACCAAAAAGGACACTCCAACTAGAAGTTACGAATCGTTTGAATGCAGCCATGTTGAAAGGCAGTCAAGAAACTATTCATTGTTGTTTTCGATGAAGGTCTATTTATACTGATTTTGAAGGATTTTGAATGCATAAATCCTGTATTTACCTTTAGTTGACAGTCAACGATGGCGGTGTCCCGCGAAGGCAATAACGCAAGGCGCTGGCTGGAACCCCAAAATGTCGATAGTAAGTATAAAAAAACCGGCCAAGAGCATGTTGGGCCACGCTCAGTGTAGGGTTCCGTAGTTATTAAAAAATGGAAATAGTTTTATTTAAAAGTTTCTTTATTCCTTCCAATGACCATACAGTACGCCTTTATACCGAGAATCAACCTCTGAAAAATCCGGAGCAACATCAAGGACAGCTCCGTCAGACGCTGCCGTCGCAGCTAGACGGTCAGCCTCCTCGTTGCCTGCCAGGCCAATATGTGACGGAACCCACTGCACCTTGAGGCACCTTCCTGTGCTCTGCAATTTCCTAATTCGGTTTAGAATCTCGTAGGCTACTGAAAGGCATCGCTCACCCAAAGCACACCGGTTTAAATGCTGGATGGAGCTTTTGCTGTCCGTGAGGATCACAACATTACGATAATTCTGGCTTTCCATATATACCAGGGCTTGAAGCATCGCACAAAGTTCCGCCGTCATTATTGACACTTGAGCCAAGATTTTAAATTGTGTCTTTTTATAAGTATCTGATCGAAACATTGGTAGTGGGAAAGATCAGCAAATGTGTTCTCCAGATACTTTCTCGAAGACTTCCGCTAATAGTGGTATTTTTTTCGTTTTGGTCCAGTAACCTCTTTGACACGAGGCCGCCAACTCCTGAATCGCATCGGCCGTGGTTTTGCTTGACTAGGACAATGATTTTAGGCAAAACCTATTTGCCAGATACCATCTACGTAAATGCAATGGTGCAATACATAATTCATTTTCCATGACATGGATAGGTGTAGATCTGATAAAGCCTCCGGTAACCCTTAAGGCTTGGTTCTGTACCTTTTCCAGTTTATAAAGGTGTCTGCCAGCACTGTTATGAAAGAGAGAACTTGCGTAGTCCAGCCTGCTTCTGATCAGAGAGATGTATAATCTTTGTAGGTGTTTGGGGTGTATTCCCCAGGATGCGCCGGCTAGAGTTTTCAAAATTAGAAAATATTTTTGAGTTTTTTTACCACTTAATTGATATGGCTTCCCCATCGTAGATGTTGGTCGAACCATACACCTAGATATTTCATAGATTTATCAGAATCCAATTGATGACCCCTTATGAATAAACTTATTTGCTGATTTTTATCACCTTTACTGAATAAGCATAATTTTGACTTACTAGCTGAGATATCAAGTCCTAAACTATCAAGAGTATCTATCATCACATTCAAACTTTCCTGCATCAAGCGGACACTGTCTTGTATTTTCTTTCTTCTAACATACAAAACAAAGTCATCCGCGTATTGGGAAATTGATATGTTAACTATTTCATTACAAATCTGATACGTAGCGATATTAAATAAAAGAGGAGAAAGAGGATCCCCTTGGGCCAGGCCTCTGTCAGTCCAGCGTACCATAGAGAGGCCGACATCTTGATCTTGTAATATTAGATGTCTTTCACTCAAAAAAGCCCATAAATATCTACAGTAGTTCGCCCCGATCCCTAAGCTATCCAGAATATTTACGACTTTTAAAACCGAAACATTGTTGTATGCGCCTTCGATGTCTAAGAAGCACGCTAGAGTGCAAATGTTTTTAGCAAATCCCACTTAATGTGAGATACTAAACGAGTTAGACAATCCATGCATGATTGTCCTTTCCTAAAACCTACAGTATGCCTTGATAGAATTTGATTTGTCTCCACAAACCACTGTTCCACTCCAATGTATGAAATATCTTGCATACACAAGATAATATAAGAGAAATGGGTCTTAACTTGGAATTATTATCATTCATCTGACCTGGCTTAGGAATAGGTACAGCCTGAATAACTCGCCATAACCACTGTTTAGGCAATTCGCCTGACGAAAAGATTAAATTGTATAATTTTAGCAAAAATAACAAAGCGTTATTCAGTAAATTATATAGTAGAGTTTTTCTTTTTTAAGCATCTAATTAGTTCTTCCAAAGAAAAAACAGTTTCTAGATCGATGTTCACAGAATTAAATGTCGGAGTCTCGGGCCGTACAAAATCAGGCGTAAGAGAACACAATAGCTCCATCTTTTTTTCCTCGGATGCGGCATCGTTCAATCGATTGTATCCTTTCATCGATCTCATACGATTCCACATGTCAGAAGCAGAAGTAGTTTCATCTATACTTTGACAGAAGTCCTGCCAACACGAACGCTTTGCATTTTACGAATACGTCGCTGTGCATCAGCAGTCTTATTTTGTAATATTCTCAGGTGGTCGGGGGTTGGATTTCGTCTGAATTTAACGAGAGCTAGACGTCTTTGAGCTACAGCCAGAGACAAAGAAGGGTTCCAGTATCGTTTGGGCTTGACATTTCGTGCTGAATCAGTACATAATTTGGTAACAGGATGGACAATATTCATTGTTAGCGCCTTATTAACACCGGACTCAAAAACATTATTGTTTTGGATAGTAATAGAGTAAGTAGTTACAAAAATATTGTTTTAAAAAGTCCCTATAACCAGACCAATAGGCTTTTTTGAAGTTCAATTTAGGTTTGTAGTGTGTTTTGTTACAATAATCTTAACTAATTTTGATAATTAGATGGTCACTTCCTGAGGTGCTCGTTAGTGACATCTCAAATAAAATCCATAGCACTATCAGTGGAACAAAATGATTTTCAGGAGAAGATTCTTAGAGTGACCCATTAACGAACTTAATTCTCGTCATCTTTCCATTATTGAGAAGAATGAAGTCGTGTTCAAGTGCGGAGTCTAGCAACTGTACTCCTCTTGAATCACACTTGTACTACCAATTAGTATGATGTGCATTAAAATCACCCGCTATTAAGGTTTTGCCGGAGAACAAAGTAAATATGGAATCCCAGTCTAGCTGAGTCGTCCGAACTGATGACGGGCAATACAAAGATAAAATGTAATTTAACGAGACACAATTTAAAATCTTAACACAGATTATCTCAATACCAGAGTTCTGTTATTTAATGCAACATGAAATGGATGTACTTACCTTGATCGAATTATGTGTAAGCACGGCGACACCTCCGTACGAAGAGTCCGACCTATCTTTACGAAATATGTTGTATGAGTTTATGCTGAGTGTTGAATTGTGGTCTAACCAAGTTTCACTAATTATAGCAACATGGACTTTTTCTGTATTTAGAAGAGTTCCGAGTTCTGATAACTTGGGCCGAATACTTTGCGAATTCCATTGTATAATATTCAGTAGAGATTTGTTAACCGGGCTAGCCATCTGCATTTTTAAATAATAATTTTAAAAAATCTCCGATCTTGAAATACCTCTTAAGTAGTACTAAGCATTCTTCAACTATAGTTTTTAGAGTGAGACACAACCTATCTGGCCATTTTTCTCTGGACAGGAGAATGTTCTTAATTTTATCAACCATATGATTAAAGTCCATACATCCTTGGCTGGTCTTCCGGAGTATGATGCCCTGCCATTGTAGTCGATAGTTTTTGAATTGGTACTTCGGTTTCTTTGACGCGCTTCTCCTTCAGATTCCTTTGCATATCTTGATATTTTTGTATTGTTCTCTGGGTGCGTATTATTAACAGACTCTTGTAGTAGACGCTGGTTTGTACTATTTTCAATCTTCTTATTGACTACTATTTTCGATACAACGGCGTCTCTATATAACTTTCTTTGGGTAACTGGTTTTGGAGAAGGTGGCGTTTCCTGGATCCAAGAGTGTACAGTCGGGGTTTTCTTATTTTGTGAATGTAATCGTAAGGCTTTTCTGTAGCCATTATCTTTCGAATTTCTTTTTCTTTTACATAGGCCTGGCAAGATTTGTTTAAGGCTATGTGAGCACCTTTGCAATTTAAGCATTTAAAATCAGTCGTTAAGCAGTTGACATGTTCTCCTCCACATTTAGGACAGATAGTTTTACCGATTGGGCAAGATCTGCTTAGGTGTCCAAATTTCCAGCACCTAGAGCATTGACTCACTGGGAAGTTATAGGGGTGAATCTTAAAACGACATCCGTAAGCGTTAATATAAATCGGTAAGGATGTACCTTTAAAACATAAACGAATAGCCTCCTCAGACATAACCCACCTGCCGTCACTATGCAAGCGGAATAGTTTACGGTAGTTACGGTAGCGGCCAGAGAAACAGGGCAAGGGGTGCTAAGAATCACCAGCACCTATCCGGCTACCCACCCCCACGACGATTGGCCCTACTAACACACAATATCCGCACTATGAGGACTGACGAAAAGATTTACGAGCTGGAAGAGGAACTGAGCAAGTTACACTGGGACATAGTCGGGCTATGCGAAGTCCGTAGAGAAGAGGAGGACACCGTAACCCTGAAGTCCGGTAACTTACTCGACCACCGGAAGGGCGACCAACAGTCCCAAGGTGGTGTCGGGTTTCTCGTCCACAGGTCCCTCGTAAACAACATAATAACCATCGAAAGTGTGTCGAGCAGGGTGGTATACCTGGTACTCAGAATATCCAAAAGATATTCGCTGAAGGTCATTCAGGTATATGCACCGACCTCGTCACACTCCGAGGATGAAGTAGAGGTTATGTTTGAGGACATAAGTAAGGCCATACATACTTCTAAAACCTACTTCACTGTTGTTATGGGGGACTTCAATGCAAATTTGGGCAAGAAAAGCGGTGATGAGTTGAGAATGGGGCAATTTGGCTATGGACAACGGAACCATAGGGGACAGAGGCTGGCCGACTTTTTGGAGAAAGAGGGACTCTTTATCATGAACTCTTTCTTCCAGAAGCCGCCTCAAAGGAAATGGACCTGGTTGAGTCCCGATGGTTCCACGAGAAATGAGATAGACTTCATCATGACCGATAGGAAACGTATATTCAGTGATGTGTCTGTGATCAACAGGGTGAAAACCGGTAGCGATCATCGAATCGTCAGGGGCTCACTGAATATCAATGTTAAACTTGAAAGGTCCAGCCTGATGAAGTCTACGCTCCATCCCACTCGAGCCCATATCCAAAACCCCGAAAGCTTTCAACTTGAGCTCTCTAACCGCTTTGATTGCCTTGAGGACTTGGCATCAGTGGACGAGATCAACGACGGGCTAGTACAAACTGTCCATATGGTAGGGTCTAAATTTTTTAGACCGCGCAGTAAAGATAGACCTCAAAAACGGACCGTTCAAACTTTAAACCTCATGGCTGAACGACGCTCGCTACAGCTGCAATCTTCGGATGACGCGGAGTCATATAGGCAGCTCAATAGACGTATATCCAAGTCCTTGCGACATGACGTGCGTCTCTTTCATACTAACCGTGTTAAAGAGACAATCGAGCAAAACCAAGGCTCCAAAGTGTTCGCAAAGGACAAGTCTATTGGGCAAAGCCAGCTGACAAAGCTGAAACGGGGAGATGGCAGCATAGCGTCAACAAAAGCAGAGGTTTTAGGTGAGATCGAGAAGTTCTATGGACAGTTATATACTTCGGTCGCAAAGCCCGTTGACAGTTTGGTAGGAGATCCAAGTGCCAAGCTGTCCCGACACTACACCGAGGATATCCCGGACATCAGTCTGTACGAGATTAGGATGGCCCTGAAGCAGCTTAAAAACAACAAGGCGCCGTGCGATGACGGAATCACTTCAGAGCTTCTGAGAGCGGGTGGAACACCGGTTCTTAAAGTCCTCCAGAAGCTCTTTAATTCCGTCTTGTCCGAGGGTAAAACGCCTGAAGCATGGAACCGAGGCGAGGTGGTGCTGTTTTCCAAAAAAGGTGATAACAGCCTTTTGAAGAACTATAGACCCATCACGTTTCTGAGTCAATATGTTTATAAACTGTTTTCAAGGGTCATCACGAACCGTCTCGAATACAGACTTGATGACTTCCAGCCTCCCGAACAAGCTGGATTCCGAAAAGGCTATAGTACTATAGACCACATACATACGCTGCGACAAATTATACAGAAGACCGAGGAGTATAACTTGCCATTATGCTTAGCGTTTGTGGACTATGAAAAAGCCTTCGATTCGGTAGAAGTATGGGCAGTGCTTGAGTCTCTTCAGCGATGCCACATTAACATTCGGTACATCGAAGTGTTGAAGTGTTTGTATAGCAACGCCACAATGTCGGTCCGAGTACAGGACTACGAAGGCTATTCCGTTGCGAAGAGGCGTAAGGCAGGGAGATGTTATATCTCCGAAACTGTTCACTGCCGCAATGGAAGATGCCTTTAAGCTCCTGGAATGGCAAGGACTTGGCATCAATGTGAACGGCGAAAACATCACTCACCTTCGGTTTGCCGACGATATCGTAGTCATGGCAGAGTCGATGGAGGAACTCAGCAAAATGCTCGATGACCTTAACCGAGTTTCTCAACGGGTGGGCTTGAAAATGAACATGGATAAGACGAAAGTTATGTCAAATGCCAATGTTGTGCCCACCCCGGTTTCTGTTTGAAGAAGTTGTTGACTCGTACATCTACCTAGGACAAGTAGTTCAATTAGGTAGGTCCAACTTCGAGAAAGCGGTCAACCGCCGAATCCAATTCGGTTGGGCAGCGTTCGGGAAACTACGCGATGTCTTTTCGTCCGACATAACCTCAGAGCCTTAAGACGAAAGTCTACAATCAATGTGTGTTACCAGTGATGACTTACGGCACTGAAACGTGGTCCTTCACCATCGGCCTCATCTCTAATCTCAGAGTCGCTCAAAGAGCTATGGAGAGGGCTATGCTCGGAGTTTCTCTGCGTGATCGAATCAGAAATGACGAGATCCGTAGGCGAACTAAAGTTACTAACATAGCCCTCCGGATTAGTAAGCTGAAGTGGCAATGGGCAGGCCACATTGCACGCAGAGCAGATGGTCGATGGGGTCGAAAAGTGCTCGAGTGGAGACCACGGCTAGGCAAACGCAGCGTAGGACGTCCACCCACAAGATGGACAGACGACCTTATGAAAGTCGCCGGGACACGCTGGATGCAGGTCGCATCTAACCGGTACATGTGGAGGTCCAGAGGGGAGGCCTATGTTCAGCAGTGGACATCTTATGGCTGAGATGATGATGATGATGATGAAATCTTGGTAATAATTTTGCATTATGTATATTTATGTTTTAAAGGTTCCGTCTGTCTATTGAATAATAGTGTATTTTCCTTGAGGTTGTAGAAAAAAATTGAGCTTAAAAAATGTATCGTACATCCTTATTTAGTTAATACTCGTAGTAGACCTAAGAAGTTTCGTAAGTAGAATCGACTTGTTTGTTTTTCATCATTGTATCAATAGTAACACAATTAGTGGAACATAATTAGCGAATTATATGAAAATCCCAGATGTATAATATTAAAATCAGCAAAAATTAAAATTATTATTAATAACAAAACATATTTAAAGGTTAGTATTTAAAAAAAAATTGCCGTGTGGTGCCGGCTTAAGAATGTCATCACCCCTTTTCCATCCGTGGGTGTCGTAGAAGTCTGACTAAGGAAAAAGCCCTAAAATTTGCTAAAAGTGGCACATGGAATTTATTAGTTTCGTGTGCTCTGACCCCTATTGGGAATACAGGCGTGAGTATGTAGATATGTATGTGTATATGAAAAAAAAACATAAGAATACTGATTTGCACAACTAATGATTCAAATTTGAGTAAACTAAAACAAGTTTTTGTCTTTTTTTGCGTTCAGATTATTTGATGTGCTAATCAGTATTTTTGAATGGTCGGTTTAATGTTTTCCTTTTTTAAAAGGTATGTCTATAATGAAAAACGAAGTGTTACTGTAATAACGGAGAAACCGCGATTCGCAAATTGTTGCGTAAAAAACGCTGCATTTACGAAACAGTTGCGTCTTTTACGTCACCGGTGTGGTGTCTGCCATAAGATCTCCGTGTAATATTTTTTGCGATTTTTTCGCAGATCAATTTCCGGTGCATCAGCGTATTTTAAGCAGCGGCGTGTGGAGCATGCGTCGAAAACGGTACGCATACGACGCGTCACAGCGATTCCGTATCGTGACCGTTTTTTAAGCTGCGGTCTGGTCGCACCTTAAAATCGATTTTGATGATTATTTTTTTATTTGAACGCTGATGCTCATCAATTGGTCTCATTTTATTTAAGTTTACGAACGAGTAGTACGAACGTGATAAAAATTGGTAGAAACTGGACGCAGCCGCGGGTCAAAACCGCCTTAAGCTTAAAGGCCATAGTCGGATTTTCATAGTAAGTCAGCCTTTAAATCAACCAGACTCTAGTATTTTTTTGTGAGTACCTCTTATGGTGAAGAATATTTCTGCTGAGTATCAACGTCCTATCGGTGACAGTTTTTGACTTATGATTTTTTTTAGTTTTTTCTTTAATGTGTTGTATCTCAGGATGTATAAAAGCGAATTGCTTCAAATTTTGAAATAATGTTCTTTATTTAGATATGCATCGAATTTAAAAAAATGAATATCGATTGTCGTATAAAAAAAAGAAAAAAAAAGACCAAAAAATTTTTCATATTTTTTTTGTGTACCTATGAAGTAGTGACACCTCTATTTTCTTTTTCTAATTATAGACCATACATTGGCCTACTAGTTACCTAAGTATCAAAATTTTCCAAGCGGTACTTCTTACCAAAAATCGGCAATATGTGTGGTCAAGTTCTGCATTCAATCGGTGTTTTTCAATGTAGTATACAAACTCTTCATTTATATTTGAGTTTTCTTATCAGGTTATCTTATTTAAGAGTAAATGCTAATGACAACTTAATGTCATCATGATGCAAGCTGTTTATTTCATTATTAATCGGCCCTTTACCATTTCAACTAGCGTATATAGTAATATATTCAAGAAATATATTATTTTTAATGAATATCTCATAAATAATATCGAATTACGCTAGTTAAAATAATAAACGGCCGATTAATAATGAAATAAACAGCTTGCATCATGATGACATTAAGTTGTCATTTGCATTTACTCTTAAATAAGATAACCTGATAAGAAAACTCAAATATAAATGAAGAGTTTGTATACTACATTGAAAAACACCGATTGAATGCAGAACTTGACCACACATATTGCCGATTTTTGGTAAGAAGTACCGCTTGGAAAATTTTGATACTTAGGCAACTAGTAGGCCAATGTATGGTCTATAATTAGAAAAAGAAAATAGAGGTGTCACTACTTCATAGGTACACAAAAAAAAATATGAAAAATTTTTTGGTCTTTTTTTTTCTTTTTTTTATACGACAATCGATATTCATTTTTTTAAATTCGATGCATATCTAAATAAAGAACATTATTTCAAAATTTGAAGCAATTCGCTTTTATACATCCTGAGATACAACACATTAAAGAAAAAACTAAAAAAAATCATAAGTCAAAAACTGTCACCGATAGGACGTTGATACTCAGCAGAAATATTCTTCACCATAAGAGGTACTCACAAAAAAATACTAGAGTCTGGTTGATTTAAAGGCTGCTTTACTATGAAAATCCGACTATGGCCTTTGTTAAGCCAAACGCGAGATGATGCCGGGAAATATAAGATATTTGATCACAAAAATTTTTAACCCTGAACTTGGCAGTGTGCATTCTCATGCACATTACCCTTCGTAAAAATCTACGCGACAAATTAACTGACGAACAAAATTCTTTGACGCGTATTTTTCAAATCGATACTATAATCGATTGGTAGAAAATTGTTTTACGTCGTTGGCAACACAGATTTTGACAGTAAGTAGCACGCAAAATGGCGACCCGCAGAGCTGCGTCTACGCATCGCAAGGTAAAATTTTAAGTTTTTTGTGTGTTTTTATTAGATTTCGATTTGTTTGCGATTGTTACGCAAAAAGTAAATGTACATTCATTATAAATACGCTTTTTTCTTGTCAATTTCTTGTTTCTTAAAGATAACATGAACGAGTTTTGTTCTATGTAGCTTTAAAGATACACTGCCAGCTTCTCTACTAACAACGAGGCTATTTATACGTATCTTTAAATATACACCGCCAGGTTTACAGGAACGTGTGATTGGCTTTTTCTATGTATCTATAAAGTTACATTGCCAGGTTAAGGCATATATTCTGCATTACTAAAAAAAATAATATAAGTAAGACAAAGTAGTACTTACAAGTATTATTATTATTTTACTATGTATGATATTAAGTCAGATTTCTCGAGACCTGATATATTGTGTTTTATTTTTAGGTTTCACAGATACAGCAAAGAAATAGAGCTCGTAGAATGATTGCTCTTGTTCCTGAACCCGGTGCTAGATCAGAAATAGACAGCAGCAGTGATTCTGAATTCAAGAAACAAGTCCGCTCCGGTGTGCCCGCCGCGTGCGCACGGAGCGGACACCCGCAACCCCCCGCGCGGATTAACGTCCGTCGCACGCGCCCGCGCCAGTTAGCGGTGTCTATACAATTTCTTTGAGGCGGGCGTCCGTTGCGGGTAATCCGCGTAAGCTAGCGTAGGTATGTGCTAGGTATGTGCAACTGATACTGATGTTGCTGCCCGTCCGTATAATAAGTTAATAGTTTAGTTACAATTCAACCCCTTAGTAGACTATACATACAATTAAATGGTTAAATTCACTTGTATTTAAGTCACTACACGCGACACATGTTTCGGAGAGCCTAGGTCTCCATTATCAAGCAATGAGCCCGCGTTTATGACTCGCGACTCGGAAGCACGACGCGTCCCTTAGACTCTTACGACACCCACGGAAAGGGTAGTTGGAGTGGTGACAAATGTTGGTATTCTTACAGCCATCATGAAGCGACAAATAGTACAGTCAAGGGCATTAATACATTTCTCCATACTGATCCCTTACAAATGTGTCTATATATTAATGCACTCGACTGTACCTACATTTGTTAGATTTCGACTATTTGGTCCCTGAATTCACAGTATGCACGTAGGTACTGTCGTATTCTCTTTGAAAATTGCAGATAGTTTTACTTGTAAAAACCAATCTTTTTCTAATCGGCCCTCGAATGAAAATATCTTTGGTATATTTCCTGCTGCAATGAAAGTTTCTCCAATCATACGAAATCTTAACCCTTTAACTACAAAATAAACTACATATTTCTTTAGAGAGGATGACGTCATGGGTAATTCATAGGAAATTGTTTAGCCCAAAAATAAGACGTCGGGTCTTACGAGCTTAATAGAGTTGGGACATGATTTCCGGTAATTTGTCTTACTTGATTCCCTACTTGTGCAAATTGTACTATTGCTGAAAATGTTACTAAGCTGGATTGTGAGCATTATGATGACACCATACTTATACTTATACTTTCTCAAATACCGATTTTTTTACTTACTATCGACATTTGCGGCTTCTAGTCTGCGCCCAGCATTATTGCCCTGGCGGCACGCCGTTGACTGTCAACTGAAGGAAAATACAGGATTTATGGATTCAAAATCCTACAATTTTTCCTTCAAAATCAGTATAAATAGACAATCATCGAAAAAAACAGTCAATAGTTTCTTGACTGCCTTTCAACATGGCTGCATTCAAACGATTCGTAACTTCTATTTTTATTCTATTTGCAGTGTCCTTTTTGTTCAGCGACGCAGAACAGCGTGAGTCACGTTGTGATGATACGTGCTGGTCTCTCGGTATATCCCGCCAGGATGAATGTTGCAGAAAGGCCGGGTACCCGGGTTTCAGCCGTTGCACTGATGAAGATGAAATATACTCGTACTGTAAGGACGTGACCGCCACTGAGGGACGTATACGTGCTCGTGATTGTGACAGAGTGTGCGACCCAGTCGGCAGGTACAGAGACAACGCCCAGAGGAATTGCTGCAAAAAACTGGGGTACTGGGGTACAAGCGGCTGTGTTGATGGAATAAGTTTCTGTAGAGACGTGTACTTGAACGGTACATCTGTACCTGTACCTAGAAGCGGATAACATTGATTTTCGGGTGGTTTGTAAGAGATCGCTCATAAGACGCGAGAAGTATTTTTATTTGCATTCTGCTTCTGTATTTGGTTTTTGATTATTGTTCAACTAGCGACCCGCCCCGGCTGCGCACGGGTACAATACCTACATAAAAACCTACCTCTTGAATTACTCTGCCTATTAAAAAAATCTCATCAAAATCCGTTGCGTAGTTTTAAAGATTTAAGCGTACAAAGGGATATAGGGACAGAAAAAGTGACTTTATTTTATACTATGTAGTCATAAAGAATCCTACTAACCCATATACCAAATTGGTTTTGAACTGTCATACGTTTTTACAGACACAATTTTTTACAGACTTCAAAAAAGGGGGAGTTTATCATTTCGACTCTATGTTCGAGTTACACGCATGTTACACGGTTTTTCGCGAACAATTAATTAATTTAGATATTTTTTTCTCAGGATATTTAGAAGTGGCCAGATTAAGTTTCAATCTTCACCCTATACTTGGCCGGATTTTTTTTGTCGGATTTTTATGTTCTTTTTTTTAAAGGGAGATGTCAAGGGTTAACTGAAGGGTAGAAAAATAATTAAAAAAATGTTCGTATTTTAGTTTTTTATTTATTCAGTGTATCTTAAAATGCACTCTGCCAAGGATTCGCTATTTAACATTTAATTGAGAATGTATCTTAGTATATACACTGCCAGCTATTGGAGCACATTCTTTAAAAATAACATTAACAAAATCACAAATAAAACTTCTGTAAAAAAAAAAACAAAAACAAATAGTTTGTAACGCAAATCTATGGCGTAAAAATTACTAAAAATAAAAACATAATTATGAGTCCATTTATCATAACCCTTTAAATAAAAACAGCCTTTTTAAGTCTTTTTTTAATACAATGAAAATTGAGATCAGAACCTAATCTAAGCATAATTAAGACTTGCCCAATGTTATCACAATACTACTAGTAAGCAGGCAACGAATATACCTAAACTACTTAGAGTGGTACATGTGGTAACAATTACGGTTTTCAACCAAACATAACCTTACATTGCATTTTGGGCAGATAAACTTTGTCTGACCTTTAGAACAGTACATATTTACATCTGCCTTTTGATGTAAATTGAGGGAGATGACCAACTTGATCAAATCGCACTGCTTCAGCAGGCCTTTCAGCTACTGGTTTCTTTATGACGCTGGTGACTGCATTTTTGGCCTTTGAACCAGTCTCAGCTATTTCAAACTGTAGCAGGCATTTAAATATTTCATATCTAAAGAGCTTTACAGGCATTTGTTTGCTCTTTTCCTTACCACGACGATGCAATAGCCATGAATTGTTTATAGCTATGTCAAGTACCTGGGAAAATAAGGGCAGATGCCAACGATGTCCGCGAAGATCTGTTCCGTACAAAGCGATCAGCATGTCGGCAAGATCCACCCCACCCATATTAGAATTATATTCTTTGATCATCTTAGGGCATTGCACTGGAACTCTTGCTTTGGCCTCTTTACTGTACCTCATAATTGTTCCGACAGGGTTGGCATCTATAATTACGCTTGATGCTGATTTTGGTACCCACTCTGTCTAGCCTGACTCTACTTGTGCAATTAAGATAAACATTTTTGATAATGTTAATATATTTTTCATTAATGTTTTGTCTGCTTAATGCTTTCCAGATACTGGTGTGATATATAGAGTCGAAAGCTTTCTTATAATCGATATAAGCTATGTAGAGCGGTTTTTTATATTCAACATACTTTGCGATTACTTGGTCAACGGTATGAATATGATCGATAGTACTAAATCCTCTTCGGAATCCCGCTTGTTCTATAGGTTGGAGTGAATCTATCTGTGAAGATATCCTGTCTAATAAACAGGATGCGAAAAGTTTATATAGGCAAGACATAAGACTTATCGGTCGGTAGTTAGCTATGTCTTTAGGGTCTCCCTTTTTATAAATCAGAACAATTTCTGACTCTGTCCATTGCTGCGGCACAGATTCTTCTACAAGTATTTTATTGAATAATATTGAAAGTGGTGTCAATAAAAGTGTCTTGCCTTGTTTGATATATTCGTTATTTAAACTATCCGGTCCTGGGCTCTTATTCTGTTTTAATTTGTTTATTTGTTTTAATATTTCCATTTCACTAAAATTCTGTACAGTCAGGGTATTTTTCGGTAGATTTTGTTTTTTATTTTCCGTACAGTCCGGAGAGCTGTAAAGGTTAGCGTAGAAGTCGCCGGCTATCTTTATAATGTCAGTTCGTGATTTACAAATTGTAGAGCCATTTTGTAGAGACGGGATCCATTTTTTCGATGTGTCTAATTCCTTATACGCCTTTTTTGCAGATCTTGTGTTTTCTATACATCTTTCTAGCATTTGCAATCTATGATTTTCATAACATTTTTTTATTTCTTTATTTGTTTCTTTATATAAGTTTTTTAACTGATCTTTGTCCTTTTTAGTGTGGTTTCTCTTGTTTTGTAGAATGCTTCTTTTTTCCATTAATTGCATTGCTTTTTCCGATAAGATTCTTCTTTTATTTACTTTGGTCTGGTTTTTTAAACTTGCTAATATAGAGATTTCAATTTTTTTGTAGTATTCCATGACAGTATATTCTTCGTGGTTTTCTAATAATTCGGGTATAAAATTGTCTAAGTTTGTTAGGTACATATTTATATCTTCTGTAGTCTTCAGTGAGTTTATGGGACAGGTAAAGTTTTTTCTGCTTTTCTTCTTTTTTTCTAGGCAAAGAGTCGCTCTCAGAAGTCTGTGATCGGTTCCAAAAGAGAAAGAGTTAAGTACTTCAAATTTTGAGAATAATTTGGGTTTTGTTGATATTATGTAATCAATTTCTATTCTGGTATTTTTATCAGGTGATATCCAGGTCCACCTTCGGGTAGGTTTTAATTTAAACATGGAATTAAGAATTTTCAGATTGTGTTTGTGCGCATACTGAATTAGTCTGTCACCTCTTTTGCTTCTGTTGCCGAAACCGTGAATGCCCCCAACGTTATTCTCATATCTCATCAATTGGCCAATCTGTGCATTAAAATCGCCCATAGTTATAATATTCTGTGTAGAGATCATATCGTGAGCTTTTTCTAGGTCTGTATAGAATGTATCTACTTCTTCTTGTGTAGAGCTTTCTGTTGGTGCATATACTTGAATAATTGCGAAGTGCTGGTTTTCTGGGTTTATTTCTAATATGCACACTCTTTCTGATATTCCAGAGAACTTAATTATATTTTGTTTGTATTTTCTTTTGATTAGGAAGCCCACTCCATAAAGACCCTTTGTTTGTCCTATATAGTACATAATATAATTTTCATCTTCTATTATATTTTCGCCCAACCGGCGCACTTCACACAGGCCCAGTATGTCGTGTTTTATGTTACGGAGGGCCGCTTTTAGTTCTAGCAGTTTTTCTGGAGTAGATAATGATCTCACGTTGATGGTACAAATATTAATTTCATCTCTTTCTCTTGATATTTTAATCTTCTTTGGAGGGTTTTGGTCTGACTCTCCCGCGGTGACCAGCCGTGGTGGGAGGTGTGTGGGGAGTAGAGGGTCCGACGATGGTTGCTATGCTAAGTCGGGCTGTGGCATACTTGTTTGGTTATGGGGAGTATCGCTTTGATTGTGAATTAATTTCGGTTTTTGAAGTATATAATCTCTCATGCTGGATGATTTGTTTTTCTTAGCTGGTTGTTTATTATTGTTTGACTGTTGAGCATTTTGGCTACCGGAGTGTGATGGCACTATCTCTGGGGATTCAGACAGGTTTCTTTTATTGAATTGCTGGCGCTGATTGTTCCTATTATTACTCAACACAATAAGTTTATCATACTTTATAAAGGCAGTATTGTACTTGACATAGCTATAAACAATTCATGGCTATTGCATCGTCGTGGTAAGGAAAAGAGCAAACAAATGCCTGTAAAGCTCTTTAGATATGAAATATTTAAATGCCTGCTACAGTTTGAAAGAGCTGAAACTGGTTCAAAGGCCAAAAATGCAGTCACCAGCGTCATAAAGAAACCAGTAGCTGAAAGGCCTGCTGAAGCAGTGCGATTTGATCAAGTTGGTCATCTCCCTCAATTTACATCAAAAGGCAGATGTAAATATGTACTGTTCTAAAGGTCAGACAAAGTTTATCTGCCCAAAATGCAATGTAAGGTTATGTTTGGTTGAAAACCGTAATTGTTACCACATGTACCACTCTAAGTAGTTTAGGTATATTCGTTGCCTGCTTACTAGTAGTATTGTCGTAGACGTGTGCGCCGCGCCGGCGTCACGCCGCCGCCGACCTTTTTTGCCACGCCGCCGCCGCCAACTAATGGTCGGCGTGAAATCGGCGTGGCCTTGACTGAATAACAGAGTTATTTCTTATGGGCTAAATACTACACACTAAGCTTTGTATTTGCTTTAGGTATTTATATAATGCTCTTATGTAGGGAATTTACTGTCAACCTATTAGTTGCTTTCGAGTATTATCACTCATTACCCGTAGGTTCTTAGCACCGTAAATCACATACACCAGCAACGTCAGGATATACCGAGAGGTATAACTTGCCCCTCAGGTTAGCGTTCGTGTTTGTGGTCTATGAAGCATTCGAATTGATCGAGACCTGGGATGTACAACAGTATCTTCAGCGGTAGCAAGTAGACTACTCTTCATTGCGTTGATAACCGATTTCTGGGGGTTGTGACTTATCAACTCATCAATTTCTCTTTCACGATCTTCCACCAACCACTCCAATTTTACGCAGCGTGGATCACTTCAGCAACCCGTAAGTTGAGTGAGGTGCGGATCTGGTCTCTCCAGCGCACGGGGCTCCTTCCTTTCGACCTTTTCTTTCTAATCTTTCTTGTGGCAATAAGTTTTTAGAGGTCTTCTCCAGGTTTGTGTCCAAAGAACAACCAACAAACAAACAGTAGAACAAGTAAGCCAAATAGGTTCAAACCATGACCTTTTAAATGCAATCCACTTTACGTTCGGCTAGCCAATTTTTGACAGTTATTCTATGCAACTGATACATCGCGATTCAGTTTAGGTCCTTTACTGAATCGCATTAGGAGATAGTGGTAGCCCCCTAATTCGTCTTAAACGGCGTTGCCAATGTGTACCCAAGGGTACGAATGGTGTACCTACTATTTTGTGGTCCTGTGTACCCGCGTACTCATCAGCCGTTTTGCGTACTATTTTATAATTTTACTTCTCTTGAATAGAACAACTCATTTTTAACTTTTTCAATGATTATTATTTAGGAACTCACCCAAAAAAATACGTCTACTACTTATACGCAAAACCCGCAAAACACAAACAAATCGGGCGTTACTGATGTTAAATTAGTCAAGGCAAAATCGGACATGTTCTTTTTGGCGGTTTGTGTTGACGTTTATGACGCTGCGATTTTTTTTCTTTGGCGGCATTTGGCCGTGTACCCAAACTTGAACTGGCGTACTATTTTCAAGAAGTCTGCGTACCGAAACGTTAAACCCGTCTGACAACACCTTAAAGACCGGTATTCGAAATCCAGACCATTGCAGCGACGATTCAGACAGGGAGATGTCTTGTCCCCAAAACTGTTTACTGTTGCTTTAGAAGATGTTTTCAAGATTTTGGACTGGAATGGGATGGGCTTGTCATCAACGTCGGTTCGCCGACTATAAAGTTATATTGGCTGAAACCATGAATAACCACCCAATGATGAGTACGAGTGAGGCGAGCTGGCGCTCGGCTTTCGACCTTCGCAAGGGATCGAAACGAATCGGAGGGCCACAGAGTGTCACACTATACCATTGTGTAGCATGGGAGCGCTAGGCTCTGGCAGCTCGGCCTTCAGCCTCGTCATCTAGCGTGCCTCTGTGGGAAGCTCCAGGCCTTCACCGAAACGAAACTGGGTCTTCGCTATCTATTTAGATACAGAGACGTGTTTCCGCGCCTCTACGTGAGATGGGTCTGCGGCCTTCGCTGGCGTTAAGACGGTTGGGAAGCGTAATTGTATCAGAGAGCACTGAAATCGCGACACTCCGGGCCTTCAGCCTTCGCGGGTTTGACGCCTCGCCATCGGGTCTTCGGCCCTTAAGTTTGGCTTATTTAGATACTAGGGCAGATAAAAGATCTTATTGTGATTAAGACCGTTAAATCTGTTAAAAGTTTAAAAGATGTACGTTTAAATGGAGAATTTTGTAGTTGTAAAACATGGTTATCATTTTTTTGCATATTCAAATGTAGTTAAAATGTAAACTGAACAACTATTATTTCAGCGTTAAGTCTAACTTAAATCTAAATAAGGCCGAACACTATAACTGAATAAAAATAAAACAAGCCTGAGAAGAAGCATCTAGCGGGCCAGCAAGGAGGTGGCAACTGACAGGTTACTGCTGGTCTCCTGTTCGTTGCCGCTGCGTTTTGGGCTCTCCTTTTCACTTACGATCAGGTGGAGTGGAGCCACTTTATTGTGCCAATATTTAAAAAAAGCATTCATGTATTTGCAATGGATCCGTATTATGCGAAGTATCCGGATCCGCTGATTTTCGATATCTGCATTATCCGAATCCTGAAAATCGACGGATGTTGCAAACCCTAATTGAGAGCCGCAGAACTGGAAGCACCAGCGTAGATCAAAAAATCGATGAACTGAAGTGGCGGAGGGTGGACATACATTACTCGCAAAACTACCGGTGGGGCAAGTGATTTTTTAGTGGCAAGCATATACTGGTTGACGCAGCATAGGATGCCTCCCAATATGATGGACCGATCACCTGGTAAAGATAGGTGGAATCCAATGGACGTGGGCTGCGCCCTCTTTATCCTTATGGCATGCTATGATAGGGGATTTGGGAGATGTAATGTGAATAGGGCTAGTCCAAACCCAGTTAGGTACTGTTGAAAATATTATGTTAGGACATGGTGGGAAGAGAAAACTGATATCTACCTACTGATCAGTTGTTGGATAAGGTGGTCAGTGGTGGTGTTTGGTGAACATTTGTATTGTATTTATCTAAACTATGACAAAGATACTATCGAATTCGGCTTTTTTATTCATGTGACCTTGACGCCGATTTCACGCCGAAATCACGCCGCCGCCGCCGACTTTTCAGCAAACGCCGCCGCCGATCATTTTTAGATCGGCGCACACGTCTAGTATTGTGATAACATTGGGCAAGTCTTAATTATGCTTAGATTAGGTTCTGATCTCAATTTTCATTGTATTAAAAAAAGACTTAAAAAGGCTGTTTTTATTTTAAGGGTTATGATAAATGGAGTCATAATTATGTTTTTATTTTTAGTAATTTTTACGCCATAGATTTGCGTTACAAACTATTTGTTTTTGTTTTTTTTTACAGAAGTTTTATTTGTGATTTTGTTAATGTTATTTTTAAAGAATGTGCTCCAATAGCTGGCAGTGTATATACTAAGATACATTCTCAATTAAACGTTAAATAGCGAATCCTTGGCAGAGTGCATTTTAAGATACACTGAATAAATAAAAAACTAAAATACGAACATTTTTTTAATTATTTTTCTACCCTTCAGTTAACCCTTGACATCTCCCTTTAAAAAAAAGAACATAAAAATCCGACAAAAAAAATCCGGCCAAGTATAGGGTGAAGATTGAAACTTAATCTGGCCACTTCTAAATATCCTGAGAAAAAAATATCTAAATTAATTAATTGTTCGCGAAAAACCGTGTAACATGCGTGTAACTCGAACATAGAGTCGAAATGATAAACTCCCCCTTTTTTGAAGTCTGTAAAAAATTGTGTCTGTAAAAACGTATGACAGTTCAAAACCAATTTGGTATATGGGTTAGTAGGATTCTTTATGACTACATAGTATAAAATAAAGTCACTTTTTCTGTCCCTATATCCCTTTGTACGCTTAAATCTTTAAAACTACGCAACGGATTTTGATGAGATTTTTTTAATAGGCAGAGTAATTCAAGAGGTAGGTTTTTATGTAGGTATAGTACCCGTGCGCAGCCGGGGCGGGTCGCTAGTTGAACAATAATCAAAAACCAAATACAGAAGCAGAATGCAAATAAAAATACTTCTCGCGTCTTATGAGCGATCTCTTACAAACCACCCGAAAATCAATGTTATCCGCTTCTAGGTACAGGTACAGATGTACCGTTCAAGTACACGTCTCTACAGAAACTTATTCCATCAACACAGCCGCTTGTACCCCAGTACCCCAGTTTTTTGCAGCAATTCCTCTGGGCGTTGTCTCTGTACCTGCCGACTGGGTCGCACACTCTGTCACAATCACGAGCACGTATACGTCCCTCAGTGGCGGTCACGTCCTTACAGTATATTACATCTTCATCAGTGCAACGGCTGAAACCCGGGTACCCGGCCTTTCTGCAACATTCATCCTGGCGGAATTCCACAGAATAGCACGTTTTATTACAATGTGGCTCAGGCTGTTCTGCGTCGCTGAACAAAAAGGACACTGCAAATAGAATAAAAACAGAAGTTACGAATCGTTTGAATGCAGCCATGTTGAAAGGCAGTCAAGAAACTATTGACTGTTTTTTTCGATGATTGTCTATTTATACTGATTTTGAAGGAAAAATTATAGGATTTTGAATCCATAAATCCTGTATTTTCCTTCAGTTGACAATCAACGGCGTGCCGCGAGGGCAATAATGCTGGGCGCAGACTAGAAGCCGCAAATGTGGATAGTAAGTAAAAAAATCGGTATTTGAGAAAGTATAAGTATAAGTATGGTGTCATCATAATGCTCACAATCCAGCTTAGTAACATTTTCAGCAATAGTACAATTTGCACAAGTAGGGAATCAAGTAAGACAAATTACCGGAAATCATGTCCCAACTCTATTAAGCTCGTAAGACCCGACGTCTTATTTTTGGGCTAAACAATTTCCTATGAATTACCCATGACGTCATCCTCTCTAAAGAAATATGTAGTTTATTTTGTAGTTAAAGGGTTAAGATTTCGTATGATTGGAGAAACTTTCATTGCAGCAGGAAATATACCAAAGATATTTTCATTCGAGGGCCGATTAGAAAAAGATTGGTTTTTACAAGTAAAACTATCTGCAATTTTCAAAGAGAATACGACAGTACCTACGTGCATACTGTGAATTCAGGGACCAAATAGTCGAAATCTAACAAATCGTCCATTAAATACAAAAGCGACACAACTCAAAAACCGTGAAAAATGATTTTATTGCAAAAACGACATTATAAGCACTAATATTTTACGTGACACTAAGACACCCGTCGATTTGACGTTAGAAAGTATCAAAATTATGCAGGTGCCCTTTTTGCACTATCACTCTTTCGAGACTAACTTCAGTGCTAAACTGCCATTTTGTCAGTTGCGACTCGACCGCCGACCAAAACGCACGACATTTTTGTGAAAAAGTGCCATGAAACGAAAAAATAAGTGATTACGTTAAAAAATATCCCAACTAGCAAAATATAGTCATATAGAAGTTGAGACAACGTTTTGCATATAACTTCTAGTCTAATTTGGTTGGTCATATAAACGTAAGGTAAACGGTTATAAAAGGCGAAAGCGGCGCAAATTATAAGACTTATTGGTGAGATAAAGGTTTAATAAAGGTTTGCGTGGCGACTTAAATCGTTTATTAACGGTATTGTAACGATTAAGGAATGACCAAAACGTTGTATAAAGAGTACAACAAAAACCTTTACGCGACCTAAATATCAAATAAATGTTTTATTACTGACCATTTTGTTTTATAGAAGGTTTAGTATAACCTTTACTCATTGCTTATCGGACTTTTAAGTTACATAAACATTTTTAAGGTTTATTTATAAAACTGCTTCTGACATTTATTTTAGATACGCGCAAAACTTGGTGTGTATGACAAAAAAGTGTACGGAAAAATAATACAAGGTAATTTTATAAGATTTGTAATAGAAATTATTGTTCTATATATTGAGCGTTTGCACATTTGGCGTGAGCTGAATTCGTATGGGAAGGTCACTTTACCGTTAAAGTTTATGATGATATACAGTTTTTTGCTGTCGCGCTCTTAATATATTCAAAATAATTATAATTTATAACAATATTTCTTCATATTTTATTATAGTTAAGGTTAGCCATTTTGGAACAAGTCATGGATTTATACTTATACGACTACAATATAACTTTATCTTAAGTAAAGGTTTTTATAACGACTACAAACTGTCCGCCATTACTAAGCCGCCATTAGTAGTCCGCCACTTCGTTTGTACCGTTTCCACGATGTAACGTCCATGGTTTTTTTCTTTTAAATCACACTGTGATGCTCATGAAATGGCGACTGATGTTTTATAATATTAATTTCAAATCGACTATAAATTGCATGATGTTTTATAACCGTAACTTAAAATCAATTTAAAAACATATAGTCCAATAAAAGGAATATAACGAGTTCGGCAACAACTAAAGGTTTTTCAAAGTTTTTGTTTGACGTTAATATGACTAACTGTTGAATAAAAGGTATATAACAGTCCCGCTGATATCTTTTTGTCATATTGAAGTTACCTTCAATACCGCTATATAACTGTCGAGATAAGGTTTTATGATATCACTTATACAACAATAAAATTATGTAGACGTTGTAAAAATGACCTTATTACGACGGTTCTGGTTTTTCTAAACCCTTTATAAGACGAAAACGTTTATACAACTTTGAGCATCATTAAGTAAACGTTTTCTTTAAAACCTCTACATGATTGTTGTATAAATTAGTCGCAAAAACGTTTATTTACCATAGTAATTAGACTATTTGGTAGGACGACTAAACTATCAGATTTATAACGTTTATTTGACTAACAGGTTAACTAAAAACGACTATAAAACTCTTATATGGCTAAAGGTCGTATAACTCTTGATTTATATGACTTCTTTGCTAGTTGGGATGTAAGCAAAAGTGCCATATTTGTAGATGTGGCCTTTTTGAATAAAATAAATACGTAAATATTATGTTTCTTTATATAAAAAGGAGTCACAAAACGGAATGTGGCAGCTTTCATTTTAAAACATCCTCTTAAATTTGATTTGTCATTCATCAAAACTGCCGTATTAGGATTTGCAACCTTTTTGAATTAAAGATATATTCGAATGCATCAATCACAGGAGCCATATTTATACATGATGCTGTTTTGAATAAAGTAAATATGTATGGTTTAGATTTCTTTGTAAACAAAGGAGCCACAATACGGAATGTGGTAGTTAGGATTCTAAAATGTACAGTTCATAGTACGTTTCAAAAAACATTGTTGCATTTACAACCATTTTTAATTCAGTATAATATTAAAATCCATGAATGTACCAGATTTAATAATTGTATATCTTTTGCATGAAATCTTAAAAAATACAATACATCTTATAAAAACTGTAATTGTAAAACGTGGTACTTTGTATTGTGTTCGTTTTACTTAAAAGTATTATTAGAGATTGTGTGGAAGATGACTGTGAATTTTGTGTACCTATAATTGCGACTACGAAGAAACAATAATGGCATAAACTTTGGATTATTAAGTATTTGTCATACTTTTCTATTATATTATTTGTATACAATACAAGTAAAACAAACATAGATCTAACCTCGTTGTATGTTTTAACAAATCTAAAAACTTATATTAGTAGGCAAGGCAGTATTTATTTTTTCACTTTTGGCAATGCCAACATAGGGATGATGACTGTATTTAAAATAAATTATTAGACATTATGCACGGCATCATACACGAATAAATTATTACTAAAATATAGACTGCAGTCGTTATTGTACAGAACTTTTATTTAATATAAGTGTAGTATACAAACGTGACGTCACTTTTGTGTATTTCATGTAAATCTTTCAAAAATCAAAAAAAGATGTTGATTTGACTTGACAGTCATCATGCCTATTGCTTCACTACATAGGTTGTACGTATACCCAAGTACTAGCGCTAAACTGTCATGTCGTCTAGAAAAAAAAATGTTACATTATTACTAATCATAAGTAGATTTTTAGGAAAGACTTATTATCTCTGTAATTAAATATTGAAAGAAATACTTTTGTATAGGCAAAAATTAAGTTCTTGCATCAATTCTAACGAAAAAACTAATAATTCGTCAAAACATATCAATTTGGATCATTTAGTATGGGATCATAGTAACCACTCCACAAATACAATACACATTACACATAGAAAAAACAAATAACTAAAGATGTACTTAACCGATCTTTGTTATTTACGTGCTTTTAGGTGGGCTATTTCCGGTTTATAGTAAAAATAAGTGGTATTCAAGTAAATTCCATTCTCAACAATATAACTTTGATCGCGTTGTATTTATTTTATATTTATTAACTAAAGGTACCACATTTATTTATATAGCAGGTTGATTCTTGAATTTAACCGATAATTATATCTGAATTTTAAACTAGTACGTCCGTTAAATTCATCAAAATATGCAACCAAAGTTAAAATTAATCAAAGTAACCCCGGTTTACGGTACCTATTAACATGTTCTGACAATATGTAAGTAAAGAAACAGTAAGAAAAAGTTTTGTCTGGTTCAGTTTTGTTAAAAAACAGTATTTCTATGTTTAAGACATGATTTTATGTATGATTTAAATGAAATAACTGCTATATTTTTTGTATTTGTGGCCTTTGATGGAAAAAAAAATATCAGAGTTAATGTTATTTTTTTATGCAAAACGGACGTATACGCTCATAAAAGCTTGCACAGCACATATTACTTTCTAATAACCAAACACATCAAAAGAAGGTTAAAATGCCTACAAATTGATATATAACACATATAATATTAATGCTGTAAAACAAAATTGTGAACAAAAAACGAATACAAAATCTTTAAACAGCTCTCCTGTAAAAAGTAATTTTTTGACTTGTGTCGCTTTTGTATTTAATGGACGAAATGTAGGTACAGTCGAGTGCATTCATATATAGACACATTTGTAAGGGATCAGTATGGAGAAATGTATTAATGCCCTTGACTGTACTATTTGTCGCTTCATGATGGCTGTAAGAATACCAACATTTGTCACCACTCCAACTACCCTTTCCGTGGGTGTCGTAAGAGTCTAAGGGACGCGTCGTGCTTCCGAGTCGCGAGTCATAAACGCGGGCTCATTGCTTGATAATGGAGACCTAGGCTCTCCGAAACATGTCGCGTGTAGTGACTTAAATACAAGTGAATTTAACCATTTAATTGTATGTATAGTCTACTAAGGGGTTGAATTGTAACTAAACTATTAACTTATTATACGGACGGGCAGCAGCATCAGTATCAGTTGCACATACCTAGCGCATACCTACGCTAGCTTACGCGGATTACCCGCAACGGACGCCCGCCTCAAAGAAATTGTATAGACACCGCTAACTGGCGCGGGCGCGTGCGACGGACGTTAATCCGCGCGGGGGGTTGCGGGTGTCCGCTCCGTGCGCACGCGGCGGGCACACCGGAGCGGACTTGTTTCTTGAATTCAGCGCTCAGTAAAGGTGCGTGCAGACCGAAAGAGCATTCGCTGTTCTAGCGCCCGTTCTAAGAAATCAACCAATCACGTTTTGCGTACCGATCGAATTTCGTAGAGTGGGAGGTTAGAACAGCAAATGCTCTTTTAGTTTAACCGCACCTTTAGGCGTGTGCCCGTCGCGGACTCGCTGGCCCGCGGCGGGTGTCCGGAGCGGGACCCGCGAGCGAACACGCGGCGGGCGTCCGCGTAAGTTAGCGTAGGTCCTAATAGCAATAGGGAAATGCTATTATTCAGGTATGTATAACTTTTCTGGTATTCTTAACAACACATTCCTACATAGATATATGTCAACATCATATCAATTCTATCGCCATACCAGAATCTCAAAGCGATCCGGATAGGACTAAAAGGTGTTCACACTGACGGATTTTTATTCGAAGATGGTCAAACAGCCCGTCAATCTTCTTAAACACATAAATTATTAATTATATGAACTGGTACAAAAAGTATGGTGACATCATCATCATCATCAGCCTATGTTAGTCCACTGCTGGACGTAGGCCTCTCCTATTAACTATGCGTATAGACGCATTAGGAGGTAAATGCCCATAATCGCCACGCTGGGCAAGCGGATTGGCGATCGCAGTAATGTGTCCACTATGATGACGCTGCTGCCCGTCATCAATCTTGTACAATGGTCAGTGACACTTAAATCCCTTAGTCGACTCTTACGACACCCGCAGGAGGAGTTGGGGAGGTGACACATGTATTTCTTACTGCCGTCACCACACGGCCAGTATGGTGACAATCAGAGCAATAATCAAGCTTTTTCATACCTTAATTAGCCTAACACGATACTTGACTAAAAAGCTCGCTATTATGACACGATTGTGAAAAATACTGACGTATGCGTTGCGTTCACACTGACGGATTTTATTCGAAGATGGTCAAACAGCCCGTCAATCTTCTTAAACACATAAATTATTAATTATATGAATTGGTACAAAAACTATGGTGACAATTTGAACAATAATCAAGCTTTTTCATACCTTAATTAGGCTAACACGATACTTGACTAAAAAGCTCGCTATCATGACACGATTAGGAAAAATATTATTTGACAAACCAGTAGATCCTGTGTTTTTGGTAGGATTGGTAGAAATATTTTGGTACTTTAATTTTAGGATATAGTTAATTTATTATTTTAGTGTTTCAGTATCTATCAATAATTGAGTATATAATATATTTTTATCAATAATTTAGTAAAAAAATATACCTAGTACCATATAGACTTTTTCATCACACTTGCTGTCTAAGCGCGCCATTGCTTGCATGCGTAGCGGGAGTAATAGAAAAGTGAAATTCCCTAGGGAGTAATAGAAATGTCAGTACGTCATTTAACAATATTATGTCTTAAAACTTATTGTTTTGTTGGCAAGTGTGATGAAAAACATTGTATGCATCACGGTCGGTAAGCGGAATACTAACTCGAGTCATAAAAGCCCTCCGCCTGACGGCGTCGGTGCTTACCTCCCTTGATACACAATGTACTTTTTCCCCTCACTAGCTCGTAAAACGCTCGTTTATCCTGTAATACGAACGGGTAATAACGAATATTATTCACTTGTGTGGTAAAGTAATGACCTTGGAGCGTAGCGCGAAGTAGCATTCGTTTAACAGATAACAAAACGTAAAATGCTCATGGAAGTCGTTCCACATTGATGATAATTAAATAGTTTGTTTGAGAATTTAGTGTAAAATACAAACCTTTATATAAAATGATAATTTTAACATATAAATCCTAACATTCCATAAGTAACCATTGTTTTAGTGAATGATGATAAGATGACTAGACGCAATCACAAAACGCCGAAAATGTCAACATTGTCAATAAATATTATAGGTTATAATCTTTATTTTGCAACTCGAACACGCATAAAAATAGTAAACTAAACAACTTTCAGTGTTCTGTTGTAATTTTGTAAAAATAATGAGTGAGAATGATTTAATAATGCATTGGCGTTGGTGTGCAACTACAGGAATGTGTTAAAATCGTGCTGAGTTTACTTCTTCGTACTAAGTTTACTGCGGCAAAATCTTGCATTAAATACATGATGCATTTCGAAAATTATTATCACTATCCTGATGATGATTGTACTGTTAACAAATAATTACCTTTTTTGAGTTTCCTCGCTATAGTGAGGGGAAAAGTTTTGTGTTACACACGGGTGCAAATGTATTTTTCATCACACCTGTTCGGTAAGTGCGCCAATACGCTACGGTGATGCGCGCCGTAGGTGCGTCATTACGTCCTAGTAGGCCGTTAAGGATTTTCATACAACATTACGTCGCACTAGCGCGGTCCGGCGCACGCCGCGCGCCGCGCCGAGATTTCTTTTATGAAAATGATAAATTAAGTCATCCCTGATTTAGACCATTTTAGAGTAGTTTTGTGAAAATATACCATACCAAAAATGCAGCGATACTACTTGATTTGCGAGTTTAGGGTAAAATGATGTACAATTTGACCGCATTATTTAAGTCATTTCAAGTTTTAGTCATTATCAGACTAATCTGTTTTGGGGTTACGACGTTTTAGGAATATGGTATTATGAAATTTGGTTGTAGCGAACCGAAATTGTACATGTATATTCGTGTATTCAACAGCGCTGCCGTTTCATAAACCTTATTTTAACTGAGGTGCAATATGTGACGCCGTTTTATATGCAAACGTTACGAACGCTACATCGAAAAGGAATCAAATTGGAAATCGACCAGGCGGATATTTCCATAAGTCACGAGTTTCGATGCAGTTTGTGTCTGTGTCAGCGGTTCTGTAAGTGCGGGACATTTACATTGCTAAGTAAGGGCTTTGTGTTTTCATTGCTGCGACAGCAATGGGAGGATCGTCAGCCTTAATTTCGGGTTACATTAGCCCTAGAAGTAGCACTGCTAACCCAAAACATGACAAGAGGAACTTACCTAAAACTGTTTTACAAAAATGCTCAGTGTAGAGTTCCGTAGTTATTCAAAAACGGCTGGGCCGATTATGTTCAAAATAATTTTATTTTAAAGTATTCTATAAGCCCACTATTCATGATTTTTTTTCATATTTTTTGGACCTACGGATCAAAAGTTAGCTAGGGGGGGCCACAATTTTTTTTCTCCTGGGACTATTATCTCCGAAAATATTGACTTTATAATAAAACTACCTTTCAAAACCCTTATTCTGTTTAAGAGACCTATTCAATGATACCCCACAATAAACTATTACAGCAAATAAAAAAAATCATCTCCACTGACCAGTTGGGGAGGTATCCGGAAAAAAAATGTACTTTTTATGTACTTTGTTTAATGTACTTTGTTGGCATGATTAATATGTACCTGTACCAAATTGTAGATTTCTAGTATTAACGGCCACTCAGCTATGCTGCGGACAGACGGACAGACGGCCAGACGGATAGACCGACAAAGCGAAACTATAAGGGTTCCGTTACGGAACCCTAAAAAGAATAATCAAAATCGGTTCACGTAGTCGAAAGTTGTACGGTAACAAACAATAAAAAACATACAGTCGAATTGAGAATTCAGAACCTTTTTTTGAAGTCTGTTGAAAATAGGGACATAGTTAAGGGCTTAATCAATATAAAAATCACGTTCTGTTACGAAAATTAGTCATACTAACTATGATTATATTTTATTACTATATTGTATTACAAAAATTGAGACGTTTTTGTTTTCAATGTATGTAGCCCTTTATTATTTATGTGCAATTTTTGTGCAATAAACCTATTTGGTCCTTTCAACCAGGACGAGGAAGAGGAAAATATTAACAAAGGCCATAGTCGGATTTTCATAGTAAGTCAGCCTTTAAATCAACCAGACTCTAGTATTTTTTTGTGAGTACCTCTTATGGTGAAGAATATTTCTGCTGAGTATCAACGTCCTATCGGTGACAGTTTTTGACTTATGATTTTTTTTAGTTTTTTCTTTAATGTGTTGTATCTCAGGATGTATAAAAGCGAATTGCTTCAAATTTTGAAATAATGTTCTTTATTTAGATATGCATCGAATTTAAAAAAAAATGAATATCGATTGTCGTATAAAAAAAAGAAAAAAAAAGACCAAAAAATTTTTCATATTTTTTTTTGTGTACCTATGAAGTAGTGACACCTCTATTTTCTTTTTCTAATTATAGACCATACATTGGCCTACTAGTTGCCTAAGTATCAAAATTTTCCAAGCGGTACTTCTTACCAAAAATCGGCAATATGTGTGGTCAAGTTCTGCATTCAATCGGTGTTTTTCAATGTAGTATACAAACTCTTCATTTATATTTGAGTTTTCTTATCAGGTTATCTTATTTAAGAGTAAATGCTAATGACAACTTAATGTCATCATGATGCAAGCTGTTTATTTCATTATTAATCGGCCGTTTACCATTTCAACTAGCGTATCTCGATAATATTTAACTGCAATATATTATTTTTAATGAATATCTCATAAATAATATCGAATTACGCTAGTTAAAATAATAAACGGCCGATTAATAATGAAATAAACAGCTTGCATCATGATGACATTAAGTTGTCATTAGCATTTACTCTTAAATAAGATAACCTGATAAGAAAACTCAAATATAAATGAAGAGTTTGCATACTACATTGAAAAACACCGATTGAATGCAGAACTTGACCACATATATTGCCGATTTTTGGTAAGAAGTACCGCTTGGAAAATTTTGATACTTAGGCAACTAGTAGGCCAATGTATGGTCTATAATTAGAAAAAGAAAATATAGGTGTCACTACTTCATAGGTACACAAAAAAAAATATGAAAATTTTTTTGGTCTTTTTTTTCTTTTTTTTATACGACAATCGATATTAATTTTTTTAAATTCGATGCATATCTAAATAAAGAACATTATTTCAAAATTTGAAGCAATTCGCTTTTATACATCCTGAGATACAACACATTAAAGAAAAAACTAAAAAAAATCATAAGTCAAAAACTGTCACCGATAGGACGTTGATACTCAGCAGAAATATTCTTCACCATAAGAGGTACTCACAAAAAAATACTAGAGTCTGGTTGATTTAAAGGCTGACTTACTATGAAAATCCGACTATGGCCTTTAAACTATTTTGATCCCTACGAGTAGCAGCTGATTTTTATCCCAGAAAAAGAAAGACCGGTTTTTAATACATTCATGTATTTCTAATTACCATGTTGCCTGAAAACGCACAAGCCTAACCCACTACATATTTATAGATGTGTTTACTTATTACTATGCTTATGTTACTCGTCCTGTTTTTCCCGAATCTTATACCAGCTACCCGCATAAAATGTAACCTTTATCCCATTAATTACCTACAGGTTAGTCGTCCCAGCTCATATGTCAAAGAATTACAGCCCCCATGTGGGCTGAAGGTTCCTACCTGGGAAACACAACAAATCCTTTTACACTCCAAAATAATATTTCGAGAGCATGGTGTAGTTTCTTTCACATAGAATCTTCAAAATAGAAAATATTCCAGTTACTCCTTAATTGGACATGATATCTAAGTTAACATGGATTGACGTGGACATTTTAAAAAGCGAATAAAGTAGGTAGTAATCATATTTTTAGTTATTTCCCTTATGAAATGATTCACATCAAACCTTACCGAGCCCAGGCCGTGGTGAGCGATATTTAATTTTCTATACAATGACATCAGACTGAGATTTGCAAGCAGGAATCATAAAGAAATCTCATGGGACATCTTACGCAAATCGACCTATTGGTTATGTAAGTTTTCTGAAGGCATGAATATTATATTTTTCCCTGATCCATCGTCTTAAGGTTCAAGAAAATGCGGCACTTATATTTTTATGTCCTTTAATTTGTTAACAATATTTTTTTAAGTGAGTGAGATGACATTTGTGCAGTTTTATGAATGAACAGAGCTTAATGCTTTCGTCCGCAATCAGTACAATGAAATAGAAAAAAAATCTGTTAACGTCATAATGTCACTCGTGACATATTTTTTTTAAAGGGAAAATTATAATATTTTTATCCTCGGCAAACTTTCCAACTCATGACCCCAACAAAACTATTGTAAGTTACAATTGATAATAAAAATCATTTGACGTATTCAGTTTTGCATAAAATATGTTATGTCCATAAACTATACTAACTATACTATATAATGTACATAAACCACTTAACTAAATGAAATTTGGCCAAGTACGAGTAGTTGCCTGTAGATAAACGAATCATTGACTAAACAAACAGGTGCCAAAAATTAATCTCCAAACTGGAGTTCGAGGCCAAAGAAACTACGACAGATGCGTTACTGTCAAATCTGTCAAATTCTCTTATGTCATTGTCAAATAAAGTTTTCAAGTTTCACCAACCTTTTTGTCATTTCATTAATTTACTTAAAATAATTCCTAATAAAAACAGTACATACCCCTGTAATATTTGTACACCTTTTTGTTAAATATGGCTGTCACAACTAGGATTTTTTTTTAAAACAAGTAAATACCTACAGACTTTTCTTTTCTCTAAACTAATATTGAAATGACAAAATTTTATTGTAAAGAACTTCAAAAAATTGATAGGAGCCTACGTTTCAAAGGCTATTTTGAAAAGAAGTAGATCACACAAAATTAACGAGTCAAGAAAAATAACAACAGATTGAAGTAATCAAAAAATAAAAACATAACAACAACAACAGAAAGCATTCGAGCACTCAGAACAGACATCAGTCGTGGAATAACAGTGACAAGTCTATGTAAAAGCACGCTACACAGTATTATTCTGTAATTAGCTAAACATAGGCAGAAATAGGGTTTTAATAATCCATGTGTTGTTAAATGATACAAGCGCAATACCAACTTTATTGCTAATAATTGCGGGTAATTATTTTTTTATTACAATATCTGATATCTAAGACTGAGTCCTGAGTGCAGTGAGGGATTCAAGCGCCCAAGACAAAAACAGTTTTATTCCCGAGATATATACTCTACTTTTCTCACCATATGCGAGACAATAAAATCCGGCTTAGTAATACTTCATCATCATCATCATATCAGCCGAAAGACGTCAACTGATGACCTGGTGAAGGTGGCAGGGGTCTGTTGGATGCGGGTGCAACTTGTCGCAACTCGTCTCTGCCATAGCCTACTTGATTTAACAAACGAACATCGTGCGAATCTAGTTGGATACGGTGCCCGCGGTTTCGGTTTTTGACAATCGAGTGCACGGCTCGGCGCGCGCCGAGCCGTACTCGATGTTCGGTCGATGCTTACACATTCTGCTGAACGAAATTGGGCTTTATCGTCATAGCAATAAAGTGTAATTACATTATCGCCGGCGGGTAATAATGAAATTTCATACAACATATCGCCGATCGGTGCGTACGCGTACACGCACTTGTCGCGTTCGCGCGCACTCAACTCGCGCCAATATTTATTAATTCGTGCTTATTTAAGTGTAATATCTAGTAATTTAGCCGCAATGGATTGCCAAAAGTGTAAAAAAGTGCTAGCTAAAAAAGGGGCTCATTTTGTTTGCCAAGGACAATGTCAAGGGACATTTCACAGGGGCTGTGTGAAAGGTCTAGCAGCAGATTTAAAAAATGGTAAAAACAGAATCTACTGCAACAATTGTGAAGAGGAAGAGACGGACGAGGAGATAGAAGATGAAATGGATAGTCAATCTAAAATATTAAAAGACATTCAAAAGAAAGTATGTACTCTCCCAGGGCTCAAGAAAAACCTTGATGCAATTTCCCAAACATTAAGCTTACTGTCGGAGAAATACGATATCTTAATTTCCGAACATGAACAATCGAAACAGAAAATCAACAAGCTTGAAAAAACCGTCGCGAATGTCAATAACAAATGTATATATCTAGAAAAGTGCAATGCTGTCCTCGAACAAAAGGTCAATGACTTCGAGCAAGCGACTCGCAAAAATAATATAGAAATAGTCGGCGTCGAACAGTTCCCTGACGAAAACCTGAAAGACATCGTGTGTAAAGTGGCTGCGGTCCTCAACGTCACCACCTCCGACATAGAGTGGACGCGGCGCACGCGGCCGGCGCGGGCCGGCGCGGGCGGCGGCAAGCCCGCGTCCATCCTGGTCGGGTTCAAGGCCGGCGCGGTGGCGCGCGACATCTGGCTCGCCGAGCGACGCAAGCTACCTGACTTAAAGAGCAACATGGTTTGTAATGGATCCGCCACGAATAGAGTCTACATCAACGAGGATTTATCGCACTCTACTCGAACTCTACTATGGAACACAAAAAAACAGCTACATGGAACATTTAAATATATCTGGGTCTCAAACGGTAAAATACTAGTCAAAAAATGTGAAGGAGACAAAACAATCTACATACGAACGGAGAATGACATTAATGAACTCGCTAAAAATAATAATTAACTAATTTCCCCAATATCGACGTATTGAGTATAAATATTTGTCTTCACATTCTCAGACATAAATAATTTAGACGATATAATACACGATAATGGGTCGTGTATTACATATACCTATAGTAACTTATGCAACTGGTTTAGTTCACTTAACTGTAAGAAAGATTTTTATTTAGTTCATTTAAATATACGTTCATTAAAGAAAAACTTTAGTGAGTTATTAGTAATCTTAGATAGTCATTTGAAAGATCTCGATGTAATTGTAATAACAGAACCTAATATAAATTTCGCTTTATTAGATTTATTTAAAATTAAAGGCTTTATTACAAATAGTTATATCCGCGAGGGGAGGACTGGAGGGGGGGTCATCGTGTACTCGCGGGCGGCGCTCGCGGCTCGCGCGTGCGCGCCCGTGCGCGCGGCCGCGGCGTCCATGCGCGCGGCCGAGTGCGTCTCCACTACACTTAGCAACAATGGTAACCTAACACACCTAATAGCTATCTACAGACCACCTAAAATTAATAAACAGGATAAACTGTCTCAATTTCTTGATGAACTTCGTATCTTATTAATCAGCTTACCTGAAAATTCGGAAGTAGTAATTTGTGGCGATATTAATATTAACTTATTAAATACTAACGACAGAATTGTAATTGCATATGATAGCTTATTGTACGAATACGGTTTTATAAAGTGTATTAATCAAGTAACTCGGAGGGAAGTACTAATGGGGAAAATTACAGAATCTTGTTTGGACCATATTTATGTTCGTGCTCCGTTAGCCTCAATTAATTCGGCAGTCATCCAACACAAGTTATCAGACCATTATTGCATTTCGGTTGCTGTGGAGTGGAGACGTGCTGATGGCCGCGGCGGCGCGAGCCGGCGATTCCCGGAACCGTCGAGGTCGAAGCCCGCGCCGCGCGCGCGCTACGGCCATGTTCCCTACGCCCGCGATCACGCGCGAGCTCCCGCCTCTGCCCTCACCGAGCGTCGTGTACTTGATAATAGATTAGTGAGAGAGAAACTATTGTCTACTGACTTTGATTACCTCATGACAATAGAGTGCCCTGTTAAGCTGTACGAAGAGTTTACACAACTATTTGTTAATATCTATAAGGAATGTTATAAAATAAGAACTGTGTCTAGTAGTAATAGGAATAATAAATCGTGGATAAATAATAATTTAAAGAACATGATCTCTGAGCGTGACAGACTTTTTGAGCTATGGAGTAACGATCCTAATAATATGTTAAAAAGATTGCAATACACTAGGTATCGCAATAAATGTACCAAAGCGATAACAAAAAGTAAGAATACCTATGACAAACAGACTATATTGGCGTGTAATAAAAATATTAAAATGTTGTGGGATAGGATAAATACCCTAATGGGTAAGGATAAAGAGTCACTAGATTCTGTAATATTACGTAACATAGAGGAGAGCAATGAAAAACAAATATGTAATAATTTTTCTTCTACATTTTCGTCTGAAATTGATAATATTAAACATCCCTGTACAGATAAATGGCTGAACCGAATAAATTATGTTCAAATGTCGGACACGTGTATGAGATGGCAACCTGTGTCAGATGAATATGTCAAACGTGTGATCAATAAAATGAATACTAACAAATCACCAGGGTGCGATCTCATACGCATGTCTGACTTAAAGATAATAGTAAACAAGGTTAGTCCAATAGTAGCCAAGTTAATTAATTTATCTATTTCTCAATGTAAATTCCCAAGTATACTTAAACAGGCAATTGTTCGCCCTATTTTTAAAAAAGGCAATCGTAAGTTGTATTCTAATTATAGACCAATATCTATTTTATCTAGTGTCGATAAGGTTATAGAGAAGTGTGTTGTGGATCAGATAGGGACTTACCTTCAAAATAACAATATCTTAAATAGCCGCCAACATGCATTTCAAAAACATAAGAGCACTAACACATTATTATCAGTATTCACCGACGAGATCAACAATTACTTAGCCGAAAAACAGTTCGTAATAGCTATATTTTTCGATTTTACGAAAGCGTTCGACACACTCGAAATTGAGACGCTTCTACAAGCCATGCAGGAGTGCGGGGTGAGCCGGCCGCTGAACCAATGGTTCCGCGACTACCTCACTGCGCGGTCCTACCGCGTGAAGGTCGGGTCGGCGCTCGGGGACGCGCAGGAAGTCCGGTGTGGGGTGCCGCAGGGCTCCGGTTGCGGACCCCTGTGCTACCTTATGCACGTGAACAGCCTGTGTGGCGTCCTGCGCCACTGCTCGGCACACATGTTCGCGGATGACCTGTGTGTGCTGCGCGCCGGCACCGATCTCGCGCAGGCTTGTAAACTTGTACAGGAGGACGTCGACGCGGTTGTTAAATGGTCCCACGATAATGGTATCGTATTGAACGCCACTAAAACTAAATTAATGTTAATTCATTCTCCCTACTTGATCCCCAAAACCTCTCTAGAGCCTATTTTGGTTCACTCTTTTACCTGCCTGCATGATAACATCCAACACTGTAACTGTCAGCCCATTCAAAAAAGTAGTAGTGTCACTTATCTAGGAATGAAAATTGATGAAAATTTTAACTGGTCTACACATGTAGACTACGTATGCAATAAGTTAAAAATAATTTTATGTAAATTCTATCATTTAAGATTCAAAGTTCCTGCGAGTACGTTAAAATGTATGTATATGTCCCTAGTTGACACCATTTTTAGCTATGGTCTAGATTGCTATGGGCTAACATTTAAAACTAATTTAGATAAACTAGAATCATTACAAATCCGATTTCTCAAATTACTCATAGATAATAAAACAAAAACCAAAATAAAAAATAATCACAATAACTTATTTAAAATATGTAAAATCTTACCCATTAGATCAAAGTTTAAATATCTATTAGCAGTGAATAATCATGGCAATCTGGACCATCTAAACTTGGTTCAACATAAGCACGCTACTAGGACAATATCCGCGGGCAAATACGAGGTACCAAGAGTGTCCAATTTCTATGGAGATAGGACACTCAAGAAACGAATACCATATTTGTTAAACTCCTTGCCCGCGGACATTGTCAGTACGCCTAAAAAAGCGGCTTTCAAAAAACAACTAAAAAAGCATTTCTTCGACGTCCTATAAAATAGTTCAACAGACTTTATGGGACGCCGAAGTAATACACATAAGACAACTAAACGGAGAAATGTAGATATATATTTTGTATCAGTATTATTTGTGTAAAAGGTTGAGACTGAAGTGCCTTCACAGTCAAACTATATAAAATAGGTTTGTGAAGCAATGTACAATAACTATTTGTATCCTTATTGTATAATAAATAAATATAAAAATAATAAATAACCCGGTTTTTGTCAAGGGCTATAATGTCTTGCTTTTCGTGAGGTTTATGGGACATTTAATCCGGCTTTGACGAGCATGAGGTGTGAAAATAATATTATTTCTATAAATTAAACAATTATAATTACTAATAAATAAGTTATCTCAACGTCTGTTTTTAGAAAATAAGGATTTTCTATTGTAAGAACATTTTATTGTTGTGGCAACATTTTCGCAGTTTTTTTGGCTTCAAACTCCAGTTTGGAGATTAGGTATGCGAAACAATTTTTTGTGAAATGTTGTTTTGGTTAACGTTTATTTGGCAAATGAAATTCCTCTAAACATTATTTGGAAAGTAGAACATAGGTAACCCGACAAGTAATCCATATTCGCATAGTGCATTTTACTTTGTATAGGTATACAAGGTGCCCACGAGGAAAGGGAAAAATTCTAACAGCATATTCCTAGAGACTAAGAAGCAAAACATTTTAAATGAGATTTGGTTAAATCTGCAAATTTTTTTTTTTTTTTTAATGTTTTGACTGCCTTAATACACAAAAAAATATTTTATTAATCAAACTATCGCAAAAATGCACTTTATAGTTTTTTTTTCACATTTGCTAGGTAATTAAAGATATTTGTGTTCATTTGATGTCAGTCAATTAAGTGTGACAAAGACAAAATGGTGACAAAATCGTTTCCTAACATGCGCTTATCATAGCGTAACGGTCTAAAACGGTTTTAACGGTTTATTGTATTGAGTGAACGCTAACGTAACTTTCCAACTCATGATACGGCTACGGAGCGGAGCTTTGGAGGGTATGTATGACGACCATCAGTCTGCCCTGATTAGTCTCTCCTCCATCGTAACACTTTATTCCATCTTAAAAGTCCGGTAACAGTTTGAAAGTAAAAATCTTAATGAAAAAAACGCATAAGCTAAGGTGGGGTAAAGATGAAACGGTTTTTAATGGGGTAAGCCAAAAAGCTACCTGTATTCGCTGTGCCAGAATGACGACTTTTTGTCTTACCCCATTAAAAAAACCGTTTCATCTTACCCCACCTTACCTTACAAATTTATATTAGTATGAACTACTGGTATTGTAAATCATACATATTTATTAAGGTACTCTTGAATCAAAAATCCCGAAACAGAAAAACAAAACAGGAAAAAAGGGAAATACTGAGTGGCCAGCTTCTCAGCCGGTGGTAGGGTATTTTTACTAGTACCCGCCTGGTTGGCTACCACCGTACATTCGGTGTAAACGCCCGTGAAATGACTTACCTTCGTGTTTGCCGTGTTTCGGGGTCAGCCGGTGTATTTACCAGCATCTAGCGGGCCAGCAAGGCGGTGGCAACTAACAGGTTACTGATTGTCTCCTGTTCGTTGCCGCCGCGATTTGGGCTCTACTTTTCACTTGCGATCGGGTGGAGTGGAGCCACTTTGTTGTGGCAACGTTATTTTTATTGGGTCGGCAACGCGCATGTGACACCCTGAGGTTGCAGGCGCCCATAGGCTACGGTGACTGCTTTCCATCAGGCGGGCCGTGTGCTTGTTTGCCACCGACGTGGTATAAAAAAGTAATTACGTTAATTCCATTTGCATTGAAATTATCTTCTCTAATATGCTAAGTTAAGGCTAACTGTTACTTTAATATGGCAGAATCCAATAATGTAATGTTATAAAAACCTTGCCGATTCTTAACATTCTTGGTGCTGCCCTAGAGCCCTGTTTAATTAAGGTTGTCACGATAAGCGAAGCTTAGTGTAAGACTAATCCACACTAGCCTTCAAGTTGAATCACGCGACTCGAATAAAAATAAATTTATTACACCTCTGTCTTGTGTTCTTTTCCAAAATGCAATAAAATGAATAAAATAATGATAATAATGTTAAACAATAGAATTAGGTATTTCAATGCCTAGAATCAAAATGCAACCTTTAATAAGGTCAATATAGGTGTAGCCCGTACTAGGTATAGTTTTTTTTACTAATTATTGATAAATAGGATACCGAAACACTAAAACAAATAATTAACTAGATTGTAAAATGAAAGTACCAGAATGTTTCTACCAATCCTACCGAAAACACAGGATCCACTGGTTTGTCAAATAATATTTTTCACAATCGTGTCATACTAGCGAGCTTTTTGGTCAAGAACCGTGTTAGCCTAATTAAGTGAAGAAAAAAATCAAGCTTATTATTTAGTTTGTTTATTTCGTAGTCTATTGTGCAAAGAATAGAGTCGATAATCTGTACCAACTTTCTACGGCGGTTCTATTCTACTTTTACTGAGTGCTTGTTATCTTACTTTGTAGTTCTACTCTACTGCCATTCCGCCCCCGTAAGCATAAACGCAGTAACTAGTCTTGAAGTGCCAATCAATATCAATTGTACAGCGTGTGTCTTTGATAGCGACATTGCTTTTAAGTAACGATAGATTAAAGTGTTGTTCACCATTTTAGTAAAATAATATAACGATTGCCTTTATTATTTAAGAGTAATTAATTTTTCTAAAAATCTCGAGCAGCAATGTAATGCAAACATTTATTTGACGTTTCTGAGAGGAAAGGCTAGTTTCGTTTTCATTTTAATTCGATCAAATCATTAAAGTAACTGTGAACTGTTGCCGACGTTAAATTATTTACTGAATTATCCATTACTAGAAAATACTACAATTTAAAACATGCGAGATTTGGACTACACTAGCACAACAAATTTACATCAACAATTCTTTCTGTATCTTACTGTCTTAGCCAGCACATTTTGAATCGTATTATTCACTGAACTGATATCAAAAATCACTGCACATGCATTATCACTTCTTAGAAATTACATTATCTAAGTAGTTCAAACATTTTTATTAAATTTATTAGGAAAGTCTGTTGATCAACAAACTTGATGTTATCTTGACACTTCAACTCAATCAATGTGAAGTTTTCAATCGGTACATAAACAAAACGATTATCTGATTCCGCCTTCGTAGTTACAAAATTACCTAGCGCTTAATCGTCTCTGTCGCACTTATAAGAAATAATGACAAAGACGGAAAACTAAAATACGCTACTGAGCGATAGCCATTGGCAACTTGGCTAGGCACCCTGGGCTGTTAAGTCCTTTTCTTATGAACAAGGGTCATGATTTTTGACGGACTTGTCATCGAAAAGTGTCACCGACATGTAGGATGTAAATAGGTAGGTAATTAATTGTAATTGTCAGGATGTCACTAAGAGCGAGATTTCAATGAAATCATATGTCAATTGTTAGATTTAATTTATTAGTTATTGTTATTACTGATACATTGCGTGCCGAATTAATTTGTATGATTTTTTTTTTTTTAAATACCTTAACTAAATATGCTAATTTCAGTTCATTAAGACTTGTAGGTACTTTCACCCCTTAAAAGGAATGTCGTTATGAAAGACACACGCTGTATACTTTGTTCAACTGAATTATGTTGTGGTATAAATTAACTGGCCGTGTGGTGACGGCAGAAAGAATACATTTGTCACCACCCCAACTCCTCCTGCGGGTGTCGTAAGAGTCGACTAAGGGATTGAAGTGTCACTGACCATATTTGACTAAAGATTGATGATGGGCAGCAGCGTCATCATAGTGGACACATTACTGCGATCGCCAGTCCGCTTGCCCAGCGTGGCGATTATGGGCATTTACCTCCTAATGCGTCTATTGGCACCGTGCGCGATGACAGCGCCATTGACAGGTGGCCATTTTAGACATTATAGTCGCCGCTTTCAAGCGGGAAGTAAGTAAATATTTTGAAAAATATTAATTAAATTTTGTGTTATTTTAATATATAAGGCAATTTTGGACAATTGCAGTCAGTAACATTATTGCTAATAACATTAATATTGTTGTTTTCAGTTAGAAATGAGCCTACTCATAACTAAAACGGGGTTTCGTGCCATCACGCACGACATCGTTTTCCAACCGGAGACGATGAATAAAGGGATGAAATTGGTGCAAGCTGGGCATATTCTCGAGGTTGAAGATATTCGCCAAGAAGACATGTCCCGTATTATCAAATCCCGAGTGGTTCGCCAAGCTTCAGTGACAGCAACGGCGTACAAGACAACTTTGTTTGTAAGTATTATGTAAGCCGATTTTTGTGTTTCGATACCGTTCAATAAAAGTTTTTCTCTAACAAATAAATTTACTTACAGCTAAACACCAATTCTCATGTAGAGAGTGTATCGTGCGACTGCGTTTATAATAAGAGTGGGAAATGCAAGCACATTGCAGCACTTATATACTTCATCAATGTTCGATGAATGGTCTTGGAAATCGGTAAAATTTACAGTCACTGTTCTTCTTGGTGTTATTGCAATTAACAATAACACACCTTACTAGGCCCATATTAAATATTTATCTGAAAACGATGAGAAAATATTTGCTGCAGTATGGATTTGACAGCTGAAGTCGGCGACCATAATGTCAATTTTAGCCGCAGCGAGCGCGGCGATCGTTTCGGCTACCCCCTCCACCCGCTTTGCACCCTGCCAATACGCATAGTTAATAGGAGAGGCCTACGTCCAGCAGTGGACTATCATAGGCTGATGATGATGATGATGATGATGATGATGATAAATTAAAAAGTCCTATAGCTGGAGGTATACGAGGCTTCAAAACAAGCATTTTTTTTCTTAACTTAATGAAGGGCACTTTTGGAAATGTCGTATCTCAAAATCTATATAACTTATGGTAATGCAAGGTAGCTCAATTTTTTATATACTAATTGTCAATTAAATTATAAGCCACAGACAACATAACCTCAAGACGTAGCATAGCCGGGCGACCCCCTCTGTCACGCATACGGTGAATTCACTCCATATAAGAGCCACGCCTCCATTGCTAACTGCATTCTGCGGCCGGCGTTCATGAGATAATTACGAAAGTTTTAACGTGATTTATGTCATGCAAAATGCATTACTGTTGCGTGAAATTATGTGGCAAGAATACAAAAACATCTAGTGTGCAAAAAGATGGTATTTCGTTTCACAAGTGAGCAATATTACGATTATATTCAATTATCCTCAAATAAATTCTGGTTTAGTGTAAAGTGTAGAAGTATAATTTTCAAAAATACTATTATGTTAAATAATATTGTGTATCTTCTCTAAATGCCCAAACATGAAAGAAATGTGGATGAATGCTACAAAACGATCACATGATTGGTTTCCTGCTCCTAGCAGTGTGATATGTTCTCGACACTTTAAACCGCAATATTTCAAATTAACAAAAACTAATAATAGACGAATTTTATATACAACGTATTTTAATGGTAGTTTTTTGGTAACTTTTTAAGTACGAGTTAATGATTGTACAAATAAAAGTATATTTTGTAAAATTGTTTTATTTATTGTCTCGAAAAAGATATATTGTGATATTAATATTTGACCGCAACTTTGTCTGCGTGGATGGTAATGATAAAATAACTATCCTTTGTCCTTTCCCGGGTCTTAAACTATCTCCATTCCAAATTTCATCTAAACCGGTTTAAATGTGAAGATGAAGACACAGCAGACAGACAGTACAAATATTTTTTTATGTAAAATGCATTTCAAGCTAGCATCATAAGCTAGTTTCATAATATATCTTCATCTGCGGGGATGATGATGATAATGATAATGATGAATGAAATATCGTATGTCCTTTCCCGGGTCTTAAATAATCTCCATTCAAAATTTCATCTAAATTGGTTCAGCGATTTAAGCGTGTAGACATATTTTCGCATTTATGGTATGCATTAGTACGGATATGGTTTTGTCGGTAAGTCACTGACAAATATCGAATTGCGAAAGCGATAGACATTGTAACCATCGATACTTTTATTGACATTCGGAAATCACTAGCGACCGGCGGACATTTTTGTTTTACACCTCATTGACCTTGAAACGACGAATCACAACACAGTTAGCTCATGTTACGCCGCCCGCACCTCAGCATTTTTGGCAGCATCGGTTTAAATGAAATAATTGTCTAAAGCTACGTCTTTAGGTTGTGTTGTCTGTGTTATAAGCCCATATTGAATACACACCCTGTCCCTGTATTACAGCCGTAAGGCGGTGATTTCGTAAATGCTCCAGATCGCAGGTGTAGCGCACATAAATTTGCGAGCTGGGGTTATACGAATTACCGCCTGTGCGTTGTATACAATTCTACGTCTTGTTTTGGCTACGAACAAATAAAACATGGAAGCCGCACGCCATACTAAATTGCCTTTCAAAAACGGTCCTGAATTTTAGTTGACAAGCGTCACCCCCTCTTCAATTCATCATGATAATGAATTTCAATATCAACCTATAACAACTTAAACCGCCATTTAAAAATAGTTGTGATTGGTCCATCAAAGTTTTGATTGGCTATTTTCTATTTTAAACATTTGTCAAAAATGTTGCGCCGAAATATGCGCGGTGTAAAGAAAAGCGCTATGTCCTGCCCATCTTGGCACAATTGAACAATTGGATTGTGGGGGCATTTTTGAGCTGGCGTTAGACGTCCATGTTATATATGTCGCAGTGTTTTGGCTAGGAAGCGAGATTTACTCCCCAATAATAAAACAATAATTTTACGTCAATATTTAAAAGTTTATTCTAAAAATATATATTTTATAACACCACCACGGCCACCACAAACTGTACCAACCAACTTATATTTACATCTTAACTTATAATATCAAATGACAAAATCTAAAAGGTTTGACTGCTTAAAAAACAAATCAACATATTCATATAGTAATTTAATTTTTTCCACAAAAATTATTTAAGTTATTACTTAAGATTATTCTGTTTGATTACATTATTCGCAAATTAAATACTCTAAGTTATGACTCTTATTTTATTTACACACATTATTTTATTTGACAACAATGAGCTAAAACGACCTGGGTTTTCGTTTTATAAAGTTAAAATTTTCAATTTTGCTGTTTGCCTCTCTAACGCACGCACATATTGGCTAGAAAGAGAGGCAAACAGCGAAATTGTAAATTGTAATTTTATAAAACGCGACCCTGCACATTCTGAACAAAAAATGTGGTGCCACCTCGTTTCAACTTTAGTAGGCACATTTTTTGTTGACTGCATCTACCCTACCCTACCTTCGTAACAAATTCAAACATACTATAAAATAATAACAAACTTTAATATAAAACAAATTGATGTTTTCTAATCATGAATTGATTACAGCGCCCTCTATAGCAAATTTAATGCAACGGAGAGTTGTCAAGTTTACGGAGGATTGTAGTAGACACACGTCTTTGAGTGGCTTAAGGTTGTAGTACCTTCGAAACATTAAGTACAGATGTCGCTAGTGATTAGTTTCACAATACCATTGACTAAATTCGCTGTGATTCTCGGAAGGTCGTTTGGTGTAATTGGAAGCACGTTGGACCGGCAATCCAGAGGAAGCGGGTTCGAATCCCGTGATAACCAGAGTCTTTCACAGTTGATTTTTTTCTATGGTAAGCACATCTGTTACAACATTATGGGAAACTTTAATAACACCGTAACATATCATATAGTATATACAAGTATATTACAGCAAGGCTAATTCACTTCGTTTCCGAGTAACAAATGATTCTATAAAGCAAACATTGTCCACAATGCAAATTTTCATGTCGACCCTTCTCCGATCCTAAGGGATTTACGGCAGGAATATTTCTACGCTACGTTAAACTTTAGGGGTGTCTCTTGATAGGTTTGTTGTAAAAGAAAGTTTAAATGTATGGGAAATCTGCCACATAAAAGGTCGTCGGGAAGTCTGTAATATAGAGTAATAACTCGATTATAGGCCGCGTAGTGACGGTTATAAGAATACATTGTCACCCCAACTCTTCCCGTGGGTGTCGTAAGGGTCGACTAAGGGATTGATGCGTCGCTGAGCATTCATTTATACAAGATCAATGACAGAAGTATTCTTCCAGTACATATTTCTGAACGAAAGCCATACCTTTTAGCCCGAGGATGACCATGTCTAATACAGTACATATATATTATTACAATACAACAATACAATACAATAACTCTTTATTGCACCTCAAAGACAAATACAAAACAAATAATAAAAGTACATGTTTGAAAGAGGTAAACAAAAGGCGGTCTTATCGCTAAAGAGCGATCTCTTCCAGACAACCTTTGGGTAGAAGGGAAAAAAGAGTAAAAGTTGATAGTAGCCTTATGTCCGGGTGTGCCTGAAACGTTTTTGGCCTATGTCGATACATAGCCTAACTCGCATAAAGTCAAAAACTCTAATTACCTAATAATCATTATGTCCTCATCTAGATATGTTGGACCGATTCCCATTAGGCACGAAACAGTTATTGGCTCTATCGCTTTTGTTCTAAAATGCGTTTGGTCAACCTATACATTAGAATCAAACCTATATAAAAAGCTTTCGGACTAAAACTGTTTTAGAGCTATATCGCTTTTGGTCTAAAACGCGTTTGGTCAACCTACACATTAGAATCAAACCTAAAAAGCTTTCGAACTAAAACTGTTTTTGAGCTATATCGCTTTTGGTGTAAAACGCGTTTGGTCAACCTATACATTAGAATCAAACCAAACGCGTTTTAGACCAAAAGCGATATAGCTCAAAAACAGTTTTAGTTCGAAAGCTTTTTAGGTTTGATTCTAATGTGTTGGATTTTCCAGGTCCGTTTTACACGAAAATGATACCAAACAACGCATTGTAGACCTTATTAATTAGTAAAAAAATATTAAACGCAACCCTTCCGCATGCACATTCACCCCCCTCCCCCCGCGCTCAGGGGGGGAATGGGTTTTCCCTCCACATCTAAAATCTACTATTTTGAGACCTTCTAGCTCTGGTTAAAATTACAAAACTGTAACTCGCAGCGCACAATTTTTCTCAACTTTGTATGGACCGTGACCCTTACTAAGTGTATTCTTGCCTAATTCGCCTAAGTTAGATGCTCATACTGCAAGTCAACACTGGGACGCCTCGCACCATGTGACAATCGACCACATCGATGAAAATGATATACGCACAGCGATAAAACGCCTAGCTCCCAAGACCACACAAGGCCCAGACTCCATTCCACAGTATATAGTTCGTGATTGCTGCGAGGCTTTTGTAAAACCATTAGCATTTATTTTTAATCTATCTATCAAAACACACACTTACCCATCACTCTCGAAAATCTCAAAAGTTCACCCAATACATAAAACTGGCTCTAAGTCAGATATAAAAAACTATAGGCTAATAGCTGTTCTTTCGGTGTTTGGTAAAGTATTTGAGACTGTTATATATCAAAAAATATCTGAGCAGTTAAGGGGATGGTTTACAGATTCCCAACACGGTTTTATATATAATAGATCAACTACATCTAATCTCCTTAATATTGTAACCTACATAGCTCACCACTTAGATGACAAAAACAAGTAGATGTAGTATTATACCTAGACTTCCGAAAGGCATTTGACACAAAATGGCTAAAGCAGGTTTTTCCAAAATATTATTAATGTTTTTTGCCGATTATCTCTCTGGGCGCAAGCAATATGTCACATACAATGCAGCCAAATCTGAAACATACTCCGTCTCTTCAGGTATTGGTCAAGGAAGCAGTTTTGGACCATTGCTATTTTTAATAACAATAAATGACTTACCAGATAACGTTGAAAATTCATTAATATTGTTGTTTGCAGATGATGTTACGCTAGCTATGCCTATTCAAGATCAGTCGGACGCAATTAAGCTACAAAAAGATATAGATAATGTATACCGATGGGGAGTTCTTAACAGTTTACATTTAAATACAAACAAATGCGCAGCCATGACATATTCAATGACGTCACTCAATAGTAATCGTTCCTACTTATTAAGCGGTGAGACTCTACAAAGTGTAAAATCTATTCGTGATCTTGAAACGTCTTTTGACACTCAAATAACATTTTCCCAACATATAGTGCAAATTTGCAATAGATCTAGAAGATCCCTTGGCTTTGTTGTTCGACAGTCAAAATTCTTTATTCTGAATTTACAGCGTTATTACATTACTAAGTAAATAATGCATTTATACATAGTTTCCTAGAAAGTAACTGCATTGTCTGGAGCCCACATGAAAAAAAAAATATTCGTCTTGAAAAAATTCATAAGTCGTTTATAAGATATCTTTACTGGAAAATATATGGGTACCATCCCTACATGTATCCCACACCGTTTCTACTGGGGATGGTCACGTATCAAATCCTAAAAGTACGAAGACAACTTGCTACAATAAAATACTTTTTCAGATTAATACGAGGCTCAATAATAAATCCATTATTACTAGAATATGTTCATTTTAAGGTACCTTCACAGTTTGTCAGAACTACCCTTCGATCTCGCCAGACACCCCTTTTTTCAATCCCAAACTTCAGTACAATGACGCTAGTTACCAGTCCTCTGTATGTAGCTTTTAACCTTCTTAATAAAATTATTATATTTGATCCCTCGTTGGACATTTTTACACATGCTGAACCGAAATTCCTGGCCACAGCTGCTCGGTATCTCGAATTAAATTCTACACCTACCACAATAGAGTAAGATACTAGTGACATAAGAGTGATAAGACATACTACATAATACACTGTTAAATAAATGTAAATAGTTTTAAGTAACCTATAACTTGTATGTTTGGTTAAACTGTAAATACAAGTTGGTTGAAATAAATAAATGAAATAAATAAACTCTTAGATACCGTAAAGTCTGGTTACATAGACATAAGATAAGACATAAGACATAAGACATTTATTCGTGGTATAGGTTTACAACAATAGTTAGCCTGGTTCCTGCACTAGGCAAAGCCTGTACTGCAGGTAACCAAAATTCGGAAAAATAGCATAAAAATAACATTAGCCCTAGGATGTAACGTTGCCCACCCAAACAAACCATTTAGAAAAATTAGAATTAGTGAAAACAATATTATTTGGTTGACATCGGTTAGATAAAGGTCTCTGCCCACTAGACCGTACCATACCATGAACGTATCAGACAAAAAAATATTCTTTGTATTGAAAGGTATGAGACTATGCCCACTAGGACGTTCCGGCGCCGGTCAACACGGTCTCATACTTTTCAATAGATACCAATAATAGTTTTTTGTTTGATACATTCATGCTAGGAACATGGTAAGGTACGGTCTAGTGGGCAGAGATCTTTAACTGTTAGATGCCATTTTTACTGCCATTTATTTAATTCTATCAAAGTGGTTTTTTCGTCCGGACAATGTTAACCCCTATAGCTAATGTAATCCGACTTCACCGTTACCTACATATTTTAGTAGATTTTCGTCTTTTAGGGTGAATATCTGAGCGTTTCAACCGCCTAATTTTGGTGGCATCATTTTTGCCGAAGTTTCTATTTGTTACAATGTGCCTCTTTTGTCATTTGAAGGAGGAACGGTACCTACAAATGACGAAAAATATAACATGGAGACAATGGACGTTTGAAGAGAAAAATGATGACACCAAAATTAGGCGGTTGAAACGCTCAGATATTCACACTTCATCATGTAGTGATCTATGTAAATGTAAATTACTAAAATGCAGTTAATAAACATAACTGTTCAGCTCTCTGGGATGGCGGTAGGTATTCCGTGCCACTTTAGTTTCAAAGGTTTAAAATTTAGTCACATATTATTTAATCGCGATGACTATAGGGTCATAATCGTTTCATAGTTAAGCCCGTTTTAGACCTACCACAAGCCTCCCCGGCAATGCCAGCTTAATAGTTAAGGTGGTGAATTCATAAAATAATAATAATATGGACGCCACCACTTCTAGTTGGCTCCTAAACTATCCTCCTCCTCCTAAGCTCCTAAGCTGTGACATAAAATATATCTTATTTTAAGAATCGTAACCGTTAAAATTGCGGGACCAGATCCTGAATTCGATCGATTCATATTGCATTATTTAGTACTGAATTTGTACTATTTGGTACCTGTTGTAAAAAAAATTTTACCTCTTCTATTTCAAAGTTATATTCAATCAGTCTGGTCCCGCCATAATAACGTTATAATAGCGGAACCAGGTCCTGAATTTTGTCGATTCATATTGCATTATTTAGTACTGAATTGATACTATTTGGTACCTCTTACTGTTACTAAAAATCACGCAAAAAAAAAACTAATTTTTATCATAGCAACAAAATTTCAAAATTATATTTTTCACGCTCTAAATGTAACAAAAATGATTATTAGAGGCGAGGCGACGTCGCGTCAAGATAAGCAGTGAATAGGTAATTGAATTTTGATGCTAATTTTATCCTTTTATTACTGAAGCGTTAAATTTTTTATGAAACTCAACTATGCGTAAAAGTTCGTGTATTTCTGAATCAATTATAATTTAAAGTCGCCAATCTGTAGGTACAAAATTAATTCATCTACTTCTCAAGTTGGTAGATAGATGATAATCGACTTAGTTAAATATTGAATACTAAAGATTGTCACAGAAATAACCATAACATATTTAATACAAAGTTTTTCTATTCCAACACTTTAACTTTAATCTGCTTATAAAATTATTGACAGATAGTTATATTAAAACAGGTTCCCATTTAAACGACTCCCTGTCGCTCTTATAGACATATTGGTAAGAGCGAAAGGGACAAACAACACTTAGCGGCTTGTTAAGTTAGGAGTCGTTTATGAATAAGGGTGACAGTGATGAATATGGTATTCTAAATTATGTAACTATGATTTTAAAGATTTATTACATTCCTATAACATAGATTTTTTTATGTGCCTGTGAAGCGACAACTTTGATATTCGGTCACCATTTAGTTTTGGGTGTTTCTATCATTTCGTGCAAATCATATGTTTGCTGAAATAAAAAATAAACTAACTCCTAAATTCATTTCAAATATTTTTTATATGTTGCGTGAGGTTCATAGGTATACTTAGCATCTAAAATTAATTCTATTATTGCACCATAAAATATATAAATAAAATAAAAACATGCTAAAATCTCATTACCATCACCGGTCAGAACCTAGATTTACAGATTTGAGAGCGAATTACAAAACTATTACATGTACTACTTTGATTTAACCACTTAATTTAGATGAAGTATTTATAAGGGAATGAAAATTTAGTGGTTTAACAGTTTTAACACTGAATATTTAAATCCACTGCAGCAAAATCTTTTTGTCAAGAAAATAATTTCATTACCATATATATAGTTTGCAACAACGGAATTGGCCAGTAGGCATTGCAAATTTTATTCTATACGAAGTTCCCTCTGTCCGCGATCCCCACCTCAGTCGGCTAGTAAACAGTAAACAAGACGGACGTGTGCCATTTTTTTATGAAAAAATATATCGCGGCGGAGTTTTGGATTTGGTACAGTTTTTTTTCATTACCATTTGCACTGTTTTGATATTAATTTTTAAGTGTTTTATTGAACTGTGAATACTTAAATAATGAATATTCTATTCGAATGTTTAGTGAATGAATGGACCTGCAATTGCATTTATTTTTAAAGAGTTAATCTACAAAAGGTAAGGAAAAGTCATTACCATTCTTGTCATTACCGTAATTTACTGTTAACATACTAAAGAGAATGGTAATGAACTAAAAATTATGGTAATGAATGTCAGTATTAAATTCTTGCCACCATCTTATGTTAATTACCATTCTCGTTTTTTATCCTGCACCTGACTGTTGAAAGTAACAAGTAATATTAAAAACTACATTTTCAGTAGGTATATTCCAAATATAACAAGTTATTCATTAAAAGATCTCAAAATTCAAACTTAAACTTTCGACTACGTTATTTCTTTTTTTGACCTATCATTACCAACATCGCATTTTCATTCCCATATTCTATACGTCATTACCATTTCTTTTGGAAAAATCTTCTGTTCGTAAATCGGTCAATTTTGCGTACAATTGAAAATGTATTATAGATTAATGTTTCTTTTTCGTAAGTATTACCATTGCCACAACAAAAAAATGAAAATAAAAAATTCTCCCAAATTCTCCAAATTTGCACGAAATGATAGAAACACCCTTTTACGTTATTAAATTTAACTCACATATAAAAAATATTGTAAGTAGCCCATAAAACGGTTCCAAATATCTAGGGGATATTTTCAGAAAAAAAATCTACGTCTCTTTTTCTAACCGCAACTATAAATTTTTAAGAACCGTTATCCCCATTTGCCAGATTTAGCGTTAGACAATAAACACGGGGTTAACTGGTATAGTCCATATATTTCTGATCTACTACTATTCTAACCTTGAGTTAGCGGCCTAGCCAAAAATTCTGCAAGGTGGGACTTCTTATATTACTTTTACTTTAACCACACATGAATTTTTGTCATTACGCAGATATGAGAAAAAATCATGTGTTACGAGATAAATAACACTAAACCGTTACGCAATTAGACCTTATGTCACAATACATTTACAACTAGAGTTGAGCTATTTGCAACTCTCACCTTTTCACCCGCCAAAAACGGCACATGACGTCTTTACAAAATAGTTTCACGATGGCAATAACAATATGTCAGCCTCCGTAGCCTAGTTGGTAGTGACCCTGCCTACGAAGCTGGAGATTCCGGGTTCGAATCCCGGCGAGGGCATTCTTTGTGTATTTATTTATCACAAATGTTTGTTCCTTGGTCATGGCTGTCTATGTGTTTAAGTATCTATATGTATCTATCTATTATATATATCGTCGCCTGGTACCCACATCACAAGCCTTAATAGAGCTTACCGTGGGTCTAGGTCGATTTGTGTAAGATGTCCCAAGATATTTATTTATTTATTATTTATTATATGTTTTGACGACAATGCATTGAAAAACACACCTGTTACGTTAGTACTATTTATTATACTGGGGTTACAGTATAGACACGCCCTGCCTCCCTCAGGAATTGCGGCTCCCCCGCTCCGGTGACCGCATAGTTACCCGATCTCCCTCATACAAGCATGATGGCGCGTGTACACTTACACGATCTTAGACTACGCAGGTACCAACGGGTTTGTTTCATACATTTTGTCGCCATTGTCCCATCCAGCTCCGGTGACCGCACAGCTACCTTGGCAACCTGGCACGTCTTATATGCCTCATACAAGCATAATGGCAAGCTTAGACTGTGGCAGATACCAACGTGTTTTTTCCATACATTTTATCGCCACAGTCCCAGTTGTGCTTCAACGTATATTTCTATTTTATCCCCGAGGTCGGTCAGTTACCGCCGCTTGGTGAAGCCAGTAAGAATACATTTTTCATGCCCCAAATCTATCCGTGTCGTGTGAGTCGACTAAGATTGAAATGTCAGTGAATTTCCTTTATAGAAGATAATGGGCAGCAGTATCATAGTGGACACACTACTGCGATCGGCAACCCGATTGCCTAGCGTAGCGATTATTACCTCCTAATGCGTCGATTCGCATAGCTAATAATTCAGCAGAGGCTGATAACGTGCCGGCCAGTCAGTGGCACAGCAAAATATGCGGCTTGGCTTTCTAACCATCCAAATTCAAACGACGGTAGTTTGCAGCTCGGTGTGAGAGGCCGCCCGCTGCGCGGGAGTGCACCGCGCGCGCACGATCTGGCCGAAGCTGGTCCGGAACTGGCGTGACATGGAGCAGTACAGCACGAAGTTGATGGCGCCGTTCAGCAGCGCAAGCGCATCCATCAACTCTCCGAACAGGTCGTAGCAGCGCTTGAAGAAGCAGCGACCAAGCACACCGCTCAGAAGACCTGGGAACAAGCATTGTTTCTATAGAGCCCGGTATCGATTTCAAAGTGAATCGTGAATTAACGCATATAAATTGCAATTGTTAAGATAATAATTATGAACTATTGACATTACAAAGACATAGTTTTAATAAATATCAAATAGGGTACTGAGATCTGAAATCAAATTGGAGATCAAAAATGTAAACAAATGGGATAACACCACAAAAAACTACTCGCGAGAGGTGGGTAATCATAATCGTTGAAATACTTATTTGAAAAATACGTATTTACTGTCACTGTCTGTACGTATATTTTTTAATTATGCTACTCATTTTTAATAGAAAACATTATATTTTTAATAATATACTTGTCTAGATTTAATAAAATGTAAGGTGTTTGAATGTGAATTTTTATACTACTGGCAATGACAAGAAGTTTGAAACATTTGGTTCGCAGCTATAACAATAACTAGTTTATTCGTAATTTAATACGGTAAGAACACTAAGAACCATTTAAGAGTATTCGTATTTATGCCTATGTACTTAAATGATTTTTTTTGAAACAAGATGGTGCTCCAAATGACTCTATTATGAATTTAAAAAACTCGTCAAATTTTGCATTACAGAGGACATTAATACAGATTTTAATATTTTGACCTACGAATCAATCATTTTCTTAAATGAAATTGATTAGATTGCAACTATAGACATTGGCTGAAATTCGTTATCTGACGATCCTAAAGATTAAAGTAATACGAGACGTTTTCAAACATTGATTATTTACATCATTCTAGCAAATTTTCTGGGTATTATTTTTATAATCAGGAACCGTGGACACTCAGCCGTATTTTTTTTATAGCCATGTTCAAAAATATGTTGACAAATATGATACTTTTGTATCGAACATACTTTGACTTTCGCGTATCTACACCTACACCTACACATAAAACAATTGTCTTAGGCTTAGTAAGTACTCGTAAGGATACTAACTTGTAAGTGTGGAAATAAATAAAATAAAATAAAAAGCTAATCTCAAAACGCGAACTCAATTTACAAAGGTGTTAAAAAATACATTCGATATAAATACCCCTGGAATGTCACTTTGACATCGACATTATAATGTCATGTCATTGTCATAGTTTGCTTACATTTTTGATCTCGAATTCCAATTCAGAGTAGGGACTGTCACGCTGATTAACTTTAACTGTGGAGAGTGCTGTGTTGATACTTAACTAATTAAGGCTCAATGAACTCGTAATTAGGAGATTTTTTTCGAGATTTCTTGTTTGTCTCCATAGTGATAAAGCTACCGTCCCTAGTACCCTGTTCACTTTAGCTGCACGACCCAGATATCACCCTGTATTAAAATTTAGTATCCATAATCCATATCCATAATTCAAAACTACAATTTACCGAAGAGCTGGCGACTTCCTCGCACAACGCATCAGTATTGCGATACAGCGAGGAAATGCCGCCAGCATCCTCGGTACAATGCCACAAGGGCCAATCTTAGATATAGGATAGGTTAAGTAGATTAGTTAGATTTAATCTATGTATATAAAAATATTTGATTCTTGGCCATGTGTCATATGTCTATGTATTTAAGTATCTATATGTATCTGTCTATTCTGTTTTTTCATATCACAAGACCTAATTGAGCTTACCAAGGTCGATTTGTGTAAGATGTCCCGAGATATTTATTTATTTATTTTATGTGACGGATATCTATATTCATTCGCGGATTGTGAAACAGAGCGTAAATGTAAAAATAATTGTCCATAATTGATTATTTTCGGAAACTTTCTTTATGCCGCTTTGATACTTGTAGGTACCTAATATATTATTTAGTATAGAACAGCTACACGAAAGTTACGATTTGAATGTTATGACATGTTATATTAAACTTCCCTTCTCATGTTAAACTATGTTGTGCTTTTCATGTAATAAAAAAATAAAAAATAATAAAGGAAATAATACGATATTCAAATGAGGAGAGAAAAAAAATTAACAGCGGTCAGAGATCTTACCAAATTTGAAGTTAAAAATGTCGTATGAAATTTGTCGGATTCCGTCCGTCTATTTTAAGAGAAAACGTAATCTAAAAAGTTTACGTTTTTTATCCTTACGCATTTCATGAAACGATTTTGTTGTGTTGTCTTAGTCTTATCCCACTTAATTAAGAGACATCAAATGGATAAAAAAGAACCTAACGTATCTAAGAAATACTTAGAAATTATTTTTTTGGTACAGTTCAAATAAGTAAGCCCTCAGTTCTTACTGATTCTCAAGTCAGTGTTGTAGGGTTAGAACCAGTAGTAGTTTTTTTACTTGCTATTGTGTCTGACAATTGAACAATGCTTATTACTAGACTTCCTTGAATAAAGAATCGTTTGGCTTTGATTTTGATTGAATCACACCGATAAAATGGTACAAAAATGTTTTTTTTTTAAAATAGCACAGTCGATTCACGTTTGACACGGTATATTGTAATTATGTTACTCATACTCGCACATAATTAATTAATCATTTCGTGATTCTAGCTTATACCATCGACCATCACACACATTTGCAGACCTCGTTCATCAACCTGCCGTATATTGTCTAAATTAATACACGATTGATTGCTCTGATCGAAGGGCTTATACGAGTTATACGTATATTGCTGTAGAATTCATAAATAAATATGCAATGTGCCCATGAGGAAAGAGTAAAATTTAACAGCGCATTTCTGACCTTTGAAGATAAAAATGTCGTATGAAAATTGCCGGATTTTTTTTTAACTGTTTTGACCTTTACGCAATGATAAATGCATTTTGGGGAACGATTTTGTTATAGTGTTGTCTTAGTCTTGTCACATTTAATTGGCATACATAAAATGGATAAACAAAATCTTTAAGTAGGTGCTAACATCTAAAAAAAAAAACATTTTTTTCGACAGTTTTGTTTTTTTATGTAGTGAGCCATTCAAAATACCAAAAACATACAAAATTATTTTTTTGCATATTTGACCAAAACTCGTATAACGTTTCTTGCTTCTTTGATTGTCAAGAATATGCTGTTGACATTTTTTCCTTTCCTCATGGGCACCCTGTATATATTTAAAATCGTGTGGTACAGTCAACAAAAAAAGCGACATACCACTATTCGACTCTATTCAATGGTAATATCCGATGCATCAGATCAGCTAGCCCTGTTTCGTCAAACAAAGTGTCGAAAAGCCCGATACTATTTGGGTTTCGTACCAAACTATACCGGAACCCTTATAGTTTCGCCATGTCCGTCTGTCCGTCTGTCTGTTTGTCCACAGCATAGCTCAGTGGCCGACAGTACTACAAATTTGTAATTTGTTATAGGTAAATATACATATATTATTATACATATGTATACATATATGCCGACAAAGTGGTAGAATGAAATATAGAACACATTTTTTTCGGGTACCTCATCTAGGCGTAAAGTGGGGATGATTATTTTATTTGGCTGTATTCCTATAGTGTGGGGTATCGTCTTAGTGTTGTAAAAAGAATAAGGGTTATAAAAGAAAGTAACTTTTGATCCGTGGGTCCAAAAAATACGAAAAATTCATGAATACTTTCTTACTACTTTAATAATGGCTTACTGTTTAATAAAATTATTCGGAACATAATCGGCCCAGTCATTTTTATATAACTACGGATCACTACACTGACATGCACAGCCCGACATGCTCTTGGCTAGTTTCATTATAAACAAAATACAGATATAGTGCGTGCATAATTGGTTTTCCTTCGGCTTTTCACAGAAATAGCCTGAACCAGCTGCCATAATGAGCTTCAGTACCCATTGTACTGAAACAAGCTGGAACAAGAAGATATATTCTGGCGTTTCGTGGAAATACGAAGGGAAAAGATTCTGAACTACATCATTACGCGAATAAATGTGAGCAGTACAGTAAAAACGTCCCACTTTGACGTTGCCATAAGGGCACTTAGACATCTAATTCGTATAAAAGTACAAGTCAATTCCGTCCTTATTGTAATCGAAAAGGTAGGAAATTTCAATAAAACGAATATTTCAACCAGTTCAATTTCAACTAGTGAGCTTCGTAGCCCGCAAAACTGCTACGCCGTAGCATTTAGCCTAGCGGCAGTAGTGCATAGACGAATTATCAAACCGCGACTAAAATTGGATGCTGGTGGTAGGACCTCGTGCAGGGTCCGCCCGGATAGCTACCACCGTTTTACCGTTAACCTGCCGCTAAATAGCAGTATTTGCACTGCTGTGTTTCGGTTTGGGGGTAAGATAGTCGGTGTAAATACTGGCACAGATAGAGGCAATCCATCTAAGTTCTCAGGCAGCGCATAGGCGATTTTTTGGTCACTATGTCTATGGGCCTCCGTTCCTGGTTTCCATCAGGTGGGCTGAGAGCTCAGTTGTCAACCTTCGTCACATAAAAAAAAAATGTGATTCGAAAGTACTGTTGATACAAGTGTATAAGTCCATCTAAGATATACACGGTGCTCGCGAGCATTGCGAAAGATTTTAACTATGCATTCCAGACATCAAAATAAACAAAAAATATTATGAGACCTAATGTCAAATTCCACAAAAAACATATATTTTTTCTTTTTTTTCAGACTTTTTAAATATTTTTTAACATTTCCAATACTATGATAAAAAGTACAATTTGTTAAAATTATTTTTTTAAATGATTTTTTTAGGGACAGGTTTTTTCGTCAAGTCTATTCTTAATTTTTGATTGTCAGGCAAATGGTGTGGTAATATTAGAACACATTGTGGTATCATTGTAATCAAAAATAAGTTTTATGACGAGTTACGTCGAAACACTTATTTTGAAAAAAGATTAATTAGCTATGGAACCAAGCCGAATCCAGGAAATTTTATATAACATTAAATATTCTAAATATGCTCAGGAATTCAGCATTAAAATCTTTCGGAATGCTCACGAGGACCGTGTATTTATATATTCACAGTTTAAGTGCAGAGACTTACAGACAACAGATTAATTCTTTTTGGAATAAAGAAACTTTATTTTATCATCACAAGATTGTTGAAATTCAAAACAACAGCTATTCAAAAGAGGTTCGACATTAAATAGCTAAAAATAGATAGTGATCTTCCCAAACGTTTCCACTAACAACAAAAGATTTCAACAGAATTCTAAATATAGACCTTGAGCAGGAAGACCGAAGTAACATGAAACGGGGTTACTTTGCAATTTGGGAAAATATTTTGCGTGAAATCATAAAACTACAGAAAATTTAAAATGTGACATATGTACTAAATGTGTACTTGATATATCGTCTATCTAAGTAAATGTGTGTGAATGTTTAATACATGAGTTAGATTAACACTTTGAGCGCTGGGAACTCCTGAGGGGAGTTCTCAGTGGGAGGTCCATTTTCGTTACAAAGCGGAAAAATCACGGGATCGGCTACGAGCGTAGCGCGTAGCACTCGTCCGCAATGAAAGTGTTACAGTACATGAGTTAAATTAAAGTACAGTCGTGTCTTGATTTGCTGCATACTTTACAAGAACCTGTAACATTATTTGCAGATATAAACCTGAATGTATTTGCGTAATCCTACGAGCACCACCATTCATCCAATCGCGATTAAATTTTCAATTAACACTTCAGAAAAATTGATTGACTCAATTGGTAAAAGTTTGTTTTTTACAACATTTTACCAATTTATTCATTAAATATACAAGATTAAAACTATAATTTTATAAAACTACATTATAAATAAAAATATACAACTAAACTAAATCTAAATCTAAAAACGGCCCCCGCGGCATGGTACCAATGATGCTGGCAGCCTTACCCCGCTGAATCGCGAGGCTTATCTGTTGAGCAAGGTAGCTGCCAGCCACCTGTGGTATCTTTGAGTCTATTTGAAATTTCTTTAAAGAGACTCAAAGCACCAGAGCCCCACGGACCCAGGATCTCGACGCCGAATGGGATAAAATTATATTTATTGATTATCTTACACAGAATTGGCTCGAAAATAGGGATACTCTGCGCCAAACAACTTAAAAAGTAGAATTTTCTTTTCTTAATTAGTTTAAAGTTGCTGCAGATTCATTCAATAGGTACCTATTTTTGTAACGTTACTTTGTAATACGAATGATACCTGTAAATTAAAGAGGAAACGTGCTATCGTTTTGCTGTTGATGTATAATTTTGGCGCAATCACCCCGGTTTACAGTACCTATTCATAGATATTATATTTTCGCCTGGCTGAATCACGTACAATAATCATATTTCTGTAGCATACCGTTTAGAGAAAACAATTAAGTACATTCATGCGAAAATTCCGTTGTATCCAATTATTATAATAGAAGTATGCAAATTTCGCTTACCCAGAATTCCCTGTGGAAATTCGGTTAGAAGAAAGAGTAGGAGTACGGCAAGCAGCATTTTAGTCGTTCGTTCTGTGCGGCGCTCGGCTTTGGAGCGCTTTGTGGACTTTCTCGTGAAAATATTTCCGTTGCCATTGACGACCGTATCCGTCGGACACGCACTGTAACTTTTGAGTGCCTTTTTCCTGGTGTTTGCCCGATACAGAGCCCGAATGAGCCAGGCACTTATCACGGTCAGAATCACACAGGGCAAAAGTTTTATGAATACCGCGTGGACCCAGAAGTTTATTTGGTAAAGACTGCCGTCGTAGTCTGAATCGACGAAGTAAACTTTCATGGCGGTCCCCGAGCTCACGTCTATCGTGAAGTCCTTGTGTATTGTGAACACCTGGAATAGAAAGGCTGCGGTAAAGTTTCACGTTACTAGCAAAGTTTGGGTAACCGAATACCCGTTTAACTAGGTTGTTGATTTATATAAGCATTTTTCTCTTCAAATTGCTTCTACAGGGTACTCGCAGGGAAACCAAAAGATTTTAATGCTGAATTCCTGAGCATATTTAGAGTATTTAATGTTATATTAAATTTCCTGGATTCGGCGGGACTGTTTTTTACATATAGTAGTCTAGATTTTAATGCGATACTGGTACACATTAATTGATAATATGCTTTAGGGTAATAATGGCGTATTAATTTATTACAAAATATGCCTAGTTTAGGTATAGGTATAGGTCGTTTAGGTAGGTACCTATGAGAAATCAAATTTTCCTAATTTAGATCGTGACCATCATAACTTGGTGAAATTAGAAGTCCTTACAGTCAAAACAAGATCCCTTATTAAACGTCTGCTATTCACCTATTTGTCTATCAGGCTGTATCGTATACAATACATTAGTACTATACTGTAATTTACAAACGCCCACACTAAAGCATTATAATGTTGAAGGTACCTAGAATTCAATCAGGTAAATCACATGTATAAATATTCAACACTTTGGTAAAGGTATTAGACCTGGTGATTCATCATCAGTTATCAAAGGCTTCCAAAGTCTATACAGATTTGCTTGTTGCGTCGTGTTCTAGTGCCTATAAATAGTAGAGGTGTCGGTTGAAACCTATTATTAATGGTGGCATTCGTATCGAACAGTCGCAGATCGATTAATTTAAGGCGCGAGTCTGATAACCTTGCACAAACATCCGGTAATTGATTCTAGCACGCGATTCCCATCTTTGTAAATCACTGGGGAAGACAAATGGTAACTTAGACGAAGAACGATTAGTCAACGCAGCTAAATCTATTAGGCGTAGGTACACCAAGTTAGGTTTGAGTGGATTTTCTGTAATCATCATCAACCGAAATAAGTACGTCATACAGATTCACGACGCATGCTGCCCTCGTAAAGGGCTTCCCGCGATTTAAACCTTGCTGGCGGTCTGTTTTTGTTGCAACTGCCGCGCCGGGCTGCCGACCGACAGTCATGGAAACCACTGACTAGCAGACTTGTTGATTTTCGGAATAAAAAAGTCAAAAAGAGAGCTTCACTCTCGCACTCTCAAAGCAGGTGTTGTGTTATTCTGTCGGAATATCTAATACCTTTGACATTTTTGGTAGACAACTTGAACTACTCGATCTGCAGCCTTAACACATAGAACAGACAGGTAACGCCAGTCAATCATATGAAATATTTTCTCTAACGTGCTCCACTCTTTGACATTTAAAGGTCGGTTACATAAATTTCTTTTCCAGCACTTTCTTACTCTTCAATCGTTGGCCAAATTATATTGTGTTTATGTTTTATGACATTTTGATCAGTTTATCGTGCTCGGTCCTAAGCTTAACAAGTCTGAGGTATTTAACGATTTAGCTTCTCTTGCTGATTTCCCTACTTCTAATTCTGTCTTGCTGAGAAATTCCGAGCATACGTTTAGCTAACAATTTAATGGTTTTCCGTAAACCTAATAAATAAAAGCTTAGTAGCTTGTGGAAATCACGTCCTTTTCCAACAATAAATTGTGTTAATGTGTTTTTTATATTTGCTTAAAAACATCGATATTTAATTGAGCGACATCAAGTAAAAGGCCTTTATCAGTTATCCTCCTGCCGCCCAGACAATATGAATGAATGAATGCTGAATGAACATGCTGAGTGTTATCCTTTCCCGAAACCTGGCTTACTTATAATACCAATTGATGTATTTCAATACTACTTGTGTTTCGAATAAATGCTTCATTCATTAATTCATTCATTCAGTTATCCTCCTGCCGTGCCGCCCAGGCAATAAAATTGCCAGTGAATTTTGAATTTATATGTACCTAGTGCAGGAAATAGAATAGAATTTCACATGTTTGAGGAGACCTTTTAACAGGTCTCTGAGCGGTAAGAGGTTATGCCCACGAAAGTATGAACCCAGTTTTAATTACTGCTATCGTTGATTATACTCCAAATAATATAATGATCCTAGAAACACATAGGTCACTTTAAACCGTTTTGTAAGTTTATGTCCCTTAGCGTCCATAGAGACCCACAATATTTAACGACCAATAAAAGGAGGAGCTTAACAACGAAACGTTAAACGTGAGTCTTCGTAAATTGTGATATTGAATTTACCCTTTAGTGTTTCATAAAACGGTTTCCAAGTCGATTACGTAACTACCGACCGAATCCGCTTAGACGAATTGACGACTTTGATAATCAGATTTAGTCTTCTGCTAGTTTGATGTAGATCAAAGTGAGATCTGAAGTTTTGAAAACAGCTTCGACGTTTCCGCGGAATAGCGGAAATAGAGGGATAGGAGTATGGAAAATTGTCAGAGCGGCTTGTCTATATACAATACTACATACTATTTTTACTTTCACTTATTTTCGGTGTGATCCTAGTCATAATTTATTACTAGTATATCGTGGACTTTAGATACCTATATTAATACATGGGCACTATTGTATTAAAACGTGTCTATACATATTATATGTTTATTAGCAATTATTACCAAATGGTGTAATAATTATACAGGCTGGAAAGGGACGATGTTCCTTCCCGCTACCGACCAAGTCTACGGACCATTACAATGAACTTTCAGTATGATTTATTAACTTATGATTTATTAAAAAGGAGAAGAAAGCTGTCAGGTGTCAAGTCAAATTTTTTCATTGTCATATTTTCTAAACAACATTTATTATTTATTTTTACACATTTCTTTCTTTTATATAGTCCAAATTAACAGTGAAGTGATAATTTATTATATAAAACAAAATCACGTTGGTACGCAACCACAAATTGAACCGCATGGACTCTCAAAGTGACCCCCTCTCGACGATTCTGTGCAATGTCCCCATTGCCCTAGAATACTTAAGAAAAGGGGATTACTACGACATATCCGATCCGCCCACTTCGTCGATCCACCATCTTCTTCAACAACAGTCCAGGACATACAAAAATCGATACTAGAAAATGCTTTTGGGGCTCCATATCTTAACGGAAAAGGATTAAGGACAGACATATGGCACAAACGCTGGAACAAAGTGTGTAGCCTGCACGGCAAACATTATGACCTCCCCTTAAATATTGTAAGTAGAAGATTCGTTCATAAACTTGCCGATGAAATACAGTTACTTACAAAATCAGACTATCCCTCAGAACGCCTCCTCATCTTTGTTGCTGTCATGTTACAACGAGACAGAAATATCAAAAAAGCAAAAGATATCACCAGGCTGATAGAACGACGCCAACGATTATGGGATGACGAAGAATTTGATATACTTATAACCGAAGCCACCAAAGCCGACTATTCACTTCGGAATTTCCATAATCGGAAAAATGTCAATAAAGATGACGACGCTACGAAGAATTTCACGCGTCTTGTTCTTAGGGGCAAAACTCGCGAAGCCCTCAACTGGCTTCTGACGAAAGATAACAACAAAATTCTCAAACCTGAAGACGAAATTGACGAATCCGGTAAAACTGTCATGGACGCCTTGCTTGAAAAACATCCCCACGCAGTCAACCCCGACCCCAACCTTTTTACAACTCCAAATGGCCCCTCGGATTTGCCCCCACTCTTGGAAGTAGACATTACATGCGAACATGTAGAGTTAGTCGCCAGAAAATTACATGGTGGAGGCGGCCCGACCGGCAGCGCAGCCGAAAATTGGAAAGACTACCTATTACGATTCGGTGAGGCAAGCCAGCATTTGAGGACTTCGATAGCTCAATTAACTATGAAACTAAACAATAGTTTTGTGCCATGGAACCAAATACAAGCTCTAATGGCAAGCCGACTTGTGGCCCTAGACAAATCCCCTGGGGTTAGACCAATTGGCATTGGCGAATGCCTACGCAGGATCCTCTCAAAATGTATGATCTTGGCCTCCGGCTCTGAAGTTACTGAAGCTTGTGCACAATCGCAACTTTGTAGTGGATTAAGTTGTGGTATTGAAGGAGCCATACATGCTATGAATAACCTTTTTGAAAAAGAATGTCTGCCCGGCTCTCAATGGGGTATGCTGCTTGTTGATGCTAACAACGCCTTTAATTCCGTAAACCGACAACTCGCTCTTTGGCAAGCTAGAATACACTGGCCCCACTGCGCCCGTTTCTTATACAATACTTACAATGGACATGCAGAACTTATAATCCGCGACTCAAATATGAAACTGTTCAGCGAAGAAGGAGTAACTCAAGGTGACCCACTTGCCATGCCCTTGTATGCCCTCGCAACACTCCCCATAATAAACCAACTTAAATCACAACCATCAATTGTCCAGTGTTGGTATGCGGATGACTCCTCTGCTCAAGGAACCTTTAAAAATTTAAGACAATGGTGGGATAAAATTTGCCAATTAGGCCCCGCATACGGCTACTTCCCTCAAGACAGAAAGTCTTACCTAATCGTAAATGAGAATGACAAACAATCCGCGCAGCAGATATTCAAAGGAGTTAACATTACCATAACAACCGGCACACGCTTCCTCGGTAGCTACATTGGCGAAGGTAAAGAAAACTTTGTCAACACTAAAATCGAAAACTGGACTTCTATAATAGAAAAGCTCTCTGAGATTTGCAAAGACTCGCCACAAGTTGCCTATACCGTTCTCACTAAAGCCGCCCAATTCAAATGGACTTTTCTACTAAGAGTATTAGAAAATGCAAATCTATCCTTTGATTGTTTAACAAATATTTTACACACCAGCTTTCTACCAAACCTACTAGGTGGTGAGATAACTTCACTAGAAGCGGACTTATTTTCTTTACCTGTACACAAAGGCGGTCTAGCCATCCCCGCACTTTCTAAAATGACAAACTTAAATTATGAAACCTCCAAAAATGGCTGTTCAATCCTCTCATCCGCCTTAATTGAAAATAATGAACTGGACCTCACTCAACATCACATGTCCCTCGCACATTCAAGAAAGGAATACCGGAAAATTAAAAATTCTCAAGATGATGTAACTTTGGACTCTATTTTAAACAAACTTTCTCCTAACAAAAAACGAGCAGTCGAACGTTCAATTTTCACGAAAACTAAAACTAAATCGTCTACTTGGCTCTCGGTCATCCCTACAAGAAAAGACCACTTTGACCTATCCCCAATGGAATTCAGAGATGCATTGGCACTAAGATACCACAGAACACCTATCTCCATGCCTAAATCATGTGACGGCTGCGGCAATGATGTTTTTGACGTGGACCACGCTCTCTGCTGTAAAACTGGCGGATTAATTACACGCCGTCACAACGAAATCCGGGACCTATTTTGTGAGCTATGTCAGCACGCCTGGGGGAATGTAGTCAAAGAACCCCTCATCACGGAAGGTGACTGCGGACTTCGGGGAGACCTTTGCTGCCGTGGCGTTTGGGATGCACAGAGGGAGGCGTTATTTGATATCCGTGTCGTAGACACTGACGCTCCCTCTTACATCTCACGTCCGGTAGCAGCCGTACTTAAATCCGCCGAAGAGGAAAAGAAACGAAAATATTTGAACTCTTGTGAAAAACGGCATGCGACATTTACTCCCCTTGTAACATCCGTGGATGGGATATTCGCATCTCAGATGTCCGCTTTCGTGAAACATCTCGGCGAAGCAATCGCTGATCGTTGGGACAGATCCCTCAGCGTAGTAATGGGCTGGCTTAGATCGAAAATTATAATTTCCATACTCCGTGCTACAAGCATGTGTATTCGGGGTACGCGCCACAAATTTAACTCCTTCAAAAACTTCTTTGGCCTAAAAGATGGCGCAGCCCTACCCAATCTTTCCTCTACCTGACTAGAGTACCTAATATCTCCATTAGTGCTTGTGTGATAACAATTAATTTATCCTTTGTTACTATATTTTTGTTAATAAATGATTTTCCCTCCTTAAAAAAAAATGGATAATTATGATTTGCTAAAAATTCATGAATAGCATATGTAATGAACCTGTCTCCATATCTCCGTTCCCATAGCCATGTTCGAGCCAAGGGAAACAAAATTATCAAAGATTTTTAGGGTTCCGTAGCCAAAATGGCAAAAACGGAACCCTTATAGATTCGTCATGTCCGTCTGTCACAGCCGATTTACTCGGAAACTATAAATGCTACAGTAACCTAATTTGGTAAGCATATGTGTTGTATGAACCGCTACAGGATTGTGATACTAAATTGTAAAAAAAAACAATAGGGGCGGGGGCCCTCCACACACGTAACTGAGGGATAGAACATGTTTTTAGTTGTATATAAGTGTGGGGTATTAATAGCAAGGTCTTTGAAAATGATATAAAGGTTTATAAATCTCATTTTTATTTAAGCAAATCGTTTTCGAGATATCAGCTCTCAAATTCTATAAAATGTGTCCACCCCCTCTATTTTTTAAACTACGCGGTATAAAATTCTAAAAAAAATATATGTTATGCACATTAATAAATTCTATCAACGATTTTTAGTTTGATTAAATTATCTCCTATAGTTTTTGAGGTCGGTTGATTTAACTATATTTTTTAATAATAAATTGATAATGGTACGGAACCCTTCGCGCGCAAGTCCGACTCGCACTTGATGGGTTTTTTTTTTTAAATGCCGAGATCTGAATGCGTAACCTACCAATCGCTGCATAGTATTCTCTCTCAGTCGCTCTTTCTTACTAGTGCAAAAAAGACAGTTGCGTTTCGCGACTGAGCGTTAGCTATTGGCAACATAATTTCGCACTCAGGCGGCACGCCAAGGGCCCATTTCTTGATAAATATAAGAATCTGTTCGAAAATTGAAAGCATCATGCAGCAAGGTATGCCCATATATATCACGTGCCATAAATTTCCAAACAAACTTCAGATTAATAATATCCATCTCTGAACTGTCAAATCGTATGAGCCATATGGCAACACATTAATTATATTTTATCTTGTATCATTCGAGATATGGGGGCCTGACCCCGGTCCCAATTTCTCGTATTGATTTGACAAATTTAATATGACATTTGATTTGATAGTTCGAAGACTAAAACATTAATATCACGAGAAACGAGCTCCCGAGGGAGAGATCAGACAGAAAAACTGAAGTAGCAAGACAAGTTTGAATTCGGTTATGGACACTGAAAGATTTAAATAAAAATATTAAATATACGTACGAAATATGATGGAATACAGAGAATTGGTGGTAAGACGAAACTAATAAGAATCGCCATGGAACATCGACGATCGGTGCATAGCGTCGGGCTGTATGAAGGGTATCTGAAACAAAAAGGCTTTTAATCTATTTGCAAAGACTCTCATGCTATTAGTAAGTAGTGGCTACCATTTACTTTAATCACTACGTTATTTTTTTAAGATTATTGACACTCGAGCAGAAAAAGACTCCGATTAACAATTTTGTTATATCATAAATAACTATTAACATGAATTTAATATTTCACATGAAATAAAACTATGAAAAACTGATAAACTCGCGTATTAAATTAAATTTAACTTCATCCCGACGTTTCCAACACTTTACAGGGTTTTTCATAGTTTTATTTCATGTGTAATCCTCGCGATAGCCGAAGAAAATATTAATATTTCACATTAAAGAAACATCCTTTTTACATTTAGTTTGGTAGTCCCACTTAACAATAAAAGGACAACCTATAGTAACTAATAATCTAGTTGGAATATCTAATATAATTCATAATCCCACGTGAAGCTAACTTTAGGAAACTGCTTTAATAGACCGATTTACTAAACACGAAGTTATGAACAGTAAAATTAATGATTAATGGATGTTATGAAATGTTAGTTGTAGGTACCTTATTTTAATTGGATATAATTATGTTACTTTTATAGCAATCGAAAATGTTACAATAAAATAAAAACATGACAGGAGTGATTATGAATTGAATATTGCTAACCCAATATTCAAGGTTCTATATTTTTATTGCACTTTTATCAACTTGAAATTAGAACATTATTATTATATCACGTTCACACTAAATCCAGAGTGAACTAAGTACCCCGAAAATACCCCATAGAACCCTGTACTCGTAATATTGGGGCAGCGGTATGTTTATTTGCGTGAGCTTATGAGGTTAAGGAAGAAATACCCATAAGGGTATTTCTTTAAAAAAAAAAGTTTTATTTAGTAGTACAAAGTATAGTTTGACCTGGGTCACGAACATGTTCGAAAGTTAAGCGCTTTCTGAAAGTCCAGTATTATGATACTTATTTCTGAAATAGCCCTTGCGACGTGCTTTCTGTCTATATATAAAAATATAGAAAATTTAATTTATATAAAGCTAACTTTCTGTATATGGCTGTGATAATAACTCAGAAATCTAAATGAGTAATACCCTTTTTAGTTTCTTGAGCTTATATTTCTAAGAGGATTGCATTCCGCAGACATAAAGTAGTTATTATATATATATGAAAAGGGCGATTTGTAGAAAATGTGTACCTAGTAATTTTTTACCCGTTCACGTCCTGAAACTACTGTCGTTTACTCAGAATTTCAACTGGAACTTTGGGCAAATTAAATTTAACTATTTAAATGACATAACACATTTTATGCAAAACTGCTGGACCATTTGCAGAAAGTGTGCAGGTACCTTTTTACCATACTTTTTTGTATCGTAACTGGAAAGTACGCATGATTCCTAGTAATATGGTGTATTACACGCCATGATCGCATAAAAAAATTAAAAAGGTACCTACACATTTTCTGCAAATCACCCTAAAATGTGAAGGCGTCTGATAGCAAGGCGCGCATATTTATCTCACGTGCCTACACTTCCCGAGCAAACTCTAACATAATTTACCCGTCCGTTTTCGTTCATCGTCTAGGTGCTTATTTCCTTAAATTCACTCGAGTCAACTCGATTTGTCATAAAAGTTGACGTTATGCTAATTTAATTCGCGCGAAGGGAAGAGAGGTTTTTGTAATGTTACGCAGCTTTTATTATCCTCTTTTTACCATTTTTTAAACACCAGCATGGGTATAATATACTGTGAAGGTCTCGTTTTTGTCAAATATCGTTATAAGTACTTAACACATGCGAATACATTCGCACTACCAACTAGGCTATCTACGGAGGCTGATTAATACATTTATTATTTAAAATGAACACACGTGGGTATCTCATCAATTGCGAATCATTAACTACCTACTTAATTAGCCCGGTGCAAATCTACGCAAGACATTATAGTATAGTGGGCTCAAACCAAATTAGAGGATTAAAAGGATTAACATTATCAGCCAGGTCGCATTCATTTTATATAATTGAGCAATGCAAATAAAGCTCAAGGTAAGTATCATATCAATATTTAAATTAAGCCCTTATCGACGTAATACGGCTACCGTTTATTGCTGGATTCCGGTTTGATTTGAGCCTGTAATGCTGTCACTGAGCTGAGCTGACAGACTGAGCTGTGGGCTGTCCCTAAAGGCCCGGCCACGACATTGATCTAAGGCGACCAGCGGCGAGCGAATCCATTAGTTGGAGCGGGATGCCGATATTGGTAGTCCCTCTCGCACGTATGGTTTTCCGCTAAGCCGGTCGCCTTAGACCAATGTCGTGGCCACCAATGGCCTTTTAGGTTGGAAAGTTTCCAACAACTACACAACTTTCCAACCTAAAAGTGCACATTTTCTGTCGGTGACTGCTATTTCCTTGAATTTGCAATCCCATAAAGAAAATTAACTTTTGACTACAATTCCGACTCAGGTATCTTGATATGAGCAAACATTGCGACTTTAAAGTAAAGCAACCGTATCTGGAGGTTCGAAACTTGTTTACTAAATAACACAAGTAATGATGCATAGGACGTATAACGTATGCAGAGTGAAATTTGGACAGATTTTGAAGAAGTAAAACTACCTATAACAATATTAAATAGAAATTTTATCTGAATTCTAAATCAATTTGTTTGCATTTTTTTATTAATTTGGGAAGTGCTGTGTGTTTTGGCATCTTTTTTAGAAATTATGGCCAATCAAGTAGACCAATGTCGCAAAACTGCATGTATTTTCCACAGGACACATTTGTTAAAGAGTTTTTTCAGCATAGTAACTATTATTTTCGGAGTGCCAATAGCCCAATGGACTAGAATATGAAATATGACGAGCAAAGGATGTCTGTTTAAAAAGTTTTTCTACAGAAGATAAAATTAGAGGCAAGAAAAGTGCTAACATCTGTTTTTTCGACATTAATGGATAAAGTACCATAAAACTGAAGTTATACACTTTGGGTTCAAGTAGTTTTTATCGTGCATAAATCCTTGTTAAAATCGATATTAAGAGACGTGAGTGTTTAAGAAAATAACAATGTTGTTATTTATTTAATATAACATTTAACTTTGTCCAGATTTAATTCCGCATACGTTATAAATACTGCGCAGAAAATTGGGGCTACCAGTCTACCACGGTCTACTAAAGACCCAGCCACGACATTGGTCTAAGGCGACCAGCGGCGACGTCATGGTACCCTTGTTACCCAATCTCATTTTTTTTCTTATACTCGGATATATTATGTTTTTATTATTTATTATGTCACATCTTTAACCGCGAAACGTCTCTACATTAACCTCTGTTTATGGGGGCATGCAAAGTGGAACAATATTTTGTAATAAGAATTCGATATTCGATATATCGAATACACCTACTTAATACTCCTTTAATCGGACTACTACTATTTTTTTACAGCTTGTATGTTTAAATAATTTTTTTAAGCTTTATAAATGTATACATATTCGAGAGAACTATCGATAATTTAGATCTAATTATCGTCTAGATCTCCAGAGTACTCTAACTAAACCAAAGAGGGACAAATAGCAAGACAGATGGATTACACGAAATGAAAATATAACAATTCCGTTTTACATTTATGTAATCAACAAGAATCATGTAACTACATCTATTTAATTAACACATAGCTGTCTACAACATAATAATTTCTGTTAGTTATTTATATCTACAGAGTCAGTCCTGATGAATAAGTTGAGCGGATTTTGAACTTTGAAACAATTAAGTTGTTTGTTCAGTTTCCAAGATAGAAGAGATTAAGCTACATCGTCCGTATTTCATGGCACGTGTATATAAGGTACCTACAGGGTGAATGATATGAAGTGTTACCAATTTCCAAGGACAGCCATTTTTTTGTTGCAACAATTTATTACTATAAGTAAGCAAAACAAGAGAAAAAATATATCATTTTGTGATTAAATTTACTTTTACTCAATATGATTACCTTTTGCCTTGACTATGGTCGTCAAATGGTAAAAAAATATTTGTTCGCAGCACGTTTGTGACCCAGTGGTAGTGGTCTGAGCCAGTGAAATACGATCGCTTTCTTTATTGCATTTATACTAGCATGTTTAATTGCTCTCACCTTTCTCTTCGAAATAGACCAGATAAACAGTCCGAAACTCACTGCACTGGAGAAAATACACGTGAAATTCAGTTTTCAGGCATTTTTGGTTCTTACGAGCTTTATAAGCCGAAAAGCTCAGTCTTCAATGCGTTCAATGTCCAAAAATATTTCCGATAATTAGCCGCTATTACATTGACACCAGATTTAGTAAAATCTACTTGGTAACACTTCATATCGTTCACCCTGGATAAACAGTAAAGGCTACCAAAGAGATTTAAGTAGTCTTAAACTTTTGTATGCAATAACAAATTGTTTTTTTTTTCATAGCTGAAATAAAATATACATAATGTATATACTAATACATTTTCCAAATATTCAATGTTTTTAACCTCCAAAAGCTCTCAACTATAAAGCAAAACGAATATCTTCGAAAAGGTGTAATGATTATCTTAATTCCGCAGTTCTTAGGACTTTAAGATTGTTTCGGCCCATTAAGAGGGCCCTTATCCGGAGCACATTCGGCTAAAGCACAGATTGTTATTACGGGACTGCGTCCTGCTAGAATGGGTCCTGGTCGGAGGCGACGGTGGCAGGGGCAATGCAAGGAAAGATGGTCACCCCACTGTAACGCACTACGTCTTTTGCTTTAGTATGACATGTATTTCAGTTTATAAATTATACTGTTACTATTAAAAAAACTCATTTCTTTACAACAAAATTGTGTTAAGTATAGCTTATTCGCACAAAACTTGCTTACTCTTGGGCAAAGCGATCGAGAAAGTTTAACTTATAATATTTGATATCGAGGTGATCCGTAGTTTTGAAACCCAAGTGGGTAGAGTTTCATATACAAGACTCGAGACAGTTCACACGTAGTTATAGTTTTAATACAATGTTGCAAACTCAAGTGTTTTAAAGAGACTCAGAAGAGTTACGTTTATAGATTTTTATTCGGTAGGTTTGGTGAAAAAAACATAGATAAAATGATGACATAAAAACCCTATAAATACCACCAAATTATAACCAACAAAACAAATATAAATTTATTACTTATATATCCAAATACATGGCTACAAGGAGCAGTGAAACAATACACCTTAAACACTAAAGAAATAAAATAATCAAAATTACATTCTAAACCTAAATTTACACACACATAAATACATAAAAATTACATGCACACACTCAAACATAAAAATAATACCTAAAACGACCCCGCGTTACTCGACCCGCGATCTTTCCGATGCAAAGGTGCCCATCACACTAGCCGCGTTGCCTCGCTGTACCGCGATGGACAACCTTTGCATCAAGAAGAAGCCGGAGCGTGGGTCTAAACCTCTCTCCCGCAAGCGCCGACCCACCGCCCTAATAAAGTCCTTGGCCTCGGCACACCAACACCCCATAGTCTCCACCGCGAGCGGGACAAACAAATAGTTTGCCAACACCGCATATTTTTCCCGCTTGCGAACCGCAGCCAGCTCGGCCGCCGCGCCCGCAGAGCGTATTGTTCGGCTTAGATGAGACGCCGCAAAGGTGCTGACGCACGTGGCATCCCACAACAGACATCTACCTTTCTCCCACGGGATGAGAGTAAGCCCGTCAGGCCTTTTGCCATCTGAGCGATTAAGGCCGGGAGGTTCTAGGAGACACGGGATATTTGCCGAGACCAGCGCCCTCCGAACGATGTCGTTAAGGGCATGATGGCGTGGGAATCTCCCTGCACACCGACAATAACTAAGCGCGTGATGGCCATTGCTCTCCACCATGGTGCCGCAAATGCATAAATGGGGTTGACAGACATCACATCCCAAGCGAAGAGCCACCGCCACACGCACCGAGTCGTTGTCAAGGAGGGTGCCAAGCACCGGTGTACTAACAAAAACGTTATAAGCCCAAAACATATTTAAAAAATGGGGCCCCTTCGGCATAGTGCCGAAAAATGCTGGGAGCATTTCCCCTATGTATTGCAATACTATTTAATTCGTTGCACGAAAAAGATGCTAGCTCTTAGGTGTAAATAACAATAACATAGTTTCAATATTTAATTAGTAGCCACTTAAATTGTGCCGTAGATATCAGGAATACCATTTACTTTAATAATTATAAGCCTCTCTCGACAAAAAAATTGCCGTGCCCAACAGGGTAATAAATGTAATAATGTCTCTGTAACTTACCACCTTGTAAACCACATTATAAGTGCAATAAAGATTGAGTATTGAGTATTGACCGGTGGTATGTCGATTGTCGATGTCGACCAGCCTTTTTAGCGAATTATCTGTGGAACTAAAGGTGTATTCCACCTGATGATTTGATGATTTTGTAATTGTGATTTGAGAAGTGTTAGAGCATACCGGAGCTGAGTACCTATATTTTTATATCTAAGGATATAGCTAGCTATCAATCGCGTTGATGAAGTTGGCTTCGCAATCTACCTATGCAGGTTGCAGAACGCTGACCCATAAAGTTTTGTTCTCGACTGGTTGGTTCGCTTAATTCCGGTTATTTGAATAAAATTTTGAAAACTTCATAACGGAATAATAGGGTTTGCATTACATGATGAAAACGTTTGAATAGACACTTCTCAAATAATCTGAGGAAATTGAAAATAGTTCAATATGTGTTCGATCGATAAAGCAACTGGTTAGGCAGCGAGAAACAGTGTCAGAAGTATTGACTCAATGTGCAAATTAAACAATTGATTGGTGGGCCGTAAAATTGGGTAACTATGGGAATGCGAGGGCAGTCCGGTCATGAACTCATGAATGGAGAGATTAAGGATGGGAGAGAAGTGAATGTTTGTGGTACTTTAACTTAAAATTCAAAGAACTGCATGTTTTTTTGGAACAGCTCAAATTGATTTCTGAAATATTATTTGAGTTGTATTTTTGAAATAGTATCACTACTATATTTAGGTATACAAATTTAAATATTCGATGTCACATACCACAGACAAAATACCGAAGTTTACCAACGCTGGGGTTGAGTTTTCGCGGCTGATGCCTAAGCGTGCGGCTCCACTGACGCGGAACTGTGGGAGCTCGGTTAATGAGTCCGCATCACAGTGTTTCGAATTTTGAATTTGAAGAATGTAATTGGTAAATTTTGCACAGCTCCGCTCCACTCCGCGTCAGTGAAGCCGCACCCTAATTGTTGAAATCACTGAGTGGTTTAGACATCAGCCGCGAAAACTGAGGACGTGGGGTTAAATCCGACCTGCGGCGTTGGTAAACTTTGGTATTTTTTCTTTGGTTTATGTTTATGACATCTAATATTTAGATTGAAGGAACAGGTTTCATTGTATAATCAACGTGCCACATATAAAAGGGTGTTTCAATGCGATTTTTACGCGTTTTTATTGTTCATTACCATCACCACTTTATTTTTCGTTTTATAAAAGCAAACGAGACTATTAAGCCAGAAAAGCAGACAAACATGCGTCTGCTACAAGATAACCGAAAATGACTCCACTATTTATACGCAGTTCGTCAATAATTTGGGAATGGTAATGACTTTGATTGGTGCGACAGAATAATCGCATAGAACTACCCAAAAATGAACTATCATGTGCAATTCTTTCTTGCATATAACTTGCAGTTATAAACTTAGCTTAAGTTGTCAACCTTTACCTAATTAATGTTTTCTAGTTTTATAGATCAATGAGAAAAAGCATATAGCAATGAAGACTTACTTGATAGCTATATATCGCCAGACAGCTAGAGACAGGGTGAGAAGGATGGACGCAGTGTGCAGGATCTGCGTGAAGTGCATGTGGAAGAGCATGTACACAGCCCACGAGTGGGGCCTCTCCTCTTGCGCTGGCAGAATCTGGGCAAGAAGATAAAAAGCAGTCAATAAGCACCCTTTAATACATGCTACTTGGTATATCGTCGCTGTTCCTACAAAAGTCGCTATGTGTTTTATTGCTACTTTACAGGAGACACAAAAAACTGTTTATTTTGAATCTTGTTCACTCAAAGTGGGCCAATATTTTATTTTGATAAATATGTTCAGTTTAAAATATTTTAATGTTTTTTATAAAAACAAATCTCAGTTTTTTAACGACAAAAATAAATATTACCAATAATTTATCACATAGCTATTTTTGTTTCAGCCGTCCAAAGTCTCTATGTGTCTTATTTGTAACTTGGTTAAAATAACGAATTACGAAAATTTACACATCTCTATCATATTCGTTACATAGTTATTTTTATAAAAGACTTTAAATAAAACAAAATAAAACATGTTTCAATAATAATAGGGATAGGAAAATTTCGCTAAGTGTCGTAAGACGTTGCCTCAAGCATCGTCTACGAAATATCGCTATGTACGGAACAGTACATATCGAGCCAGATTTGTTCTTATTTAATTCATAAAAAATACTCACTATTTGCCTAAAATCACATTATCATCATCAGCGTATAATAGTCCACTGCTGGACGTAGGCCTCTCCTATTGATTACGCGTATAAACGCATGAGGAGGTAAATGCCCATAATCGCCACGCTGGGCAAGCGGATTGGCGATCGCAGTAATGTGTCCACTATGATGACGCTGCTGCCCATCATCAATCTTTTATCAAAGAATGGTCAGTGATACTTCAATCCCTTAGGCGACTCTTACGACACCCGCAGAAGGAGTTTGGGGTGGTGACAAATGTATTCTTACTGCCGTCACCACACGGCTGACTAAAATCACATAACGGGTTCCTTTATAATAAAAACAATCATGGTTGTATAAAACAGTCATGTAATTTTTGCACATAGTGTTTTTAGTATGAGAATAGGTAATGTAAATGTATGGAAATCACATACCTAGCTAAAATTCACAAATCCGGAACTATTAAAGATAGCCTCACCGCTGTTTTTGGAGCGTATAGATATTGACATAAAGTTCAAAATGGCGTTAATGTCCAAAAAAAAAAAAAAAAACACATAGCGACTTTTGTAGGCATAGCGACGATGCAGCTTTATCACGAATAAAGCTGCATCTCAAGATTCTACCTTGTCGTAATTTAGATTCTAATAATGTAGCACTAGAATTAAAAGTACAAGCAGGTATTAGGCATATAATACGTAAACTGATAAACTGACATGTTCCAGAGAACCTAGGTCTCCATTATCAAGCACTGAGCCTGTGTTGTTGAGCGCGTCACCTGAGCGTTTAAAATACCATACCAGTTAAAATATAATAATTATGCTGACCGATTATAAATTAGTTTAACCGTTTAATTCTATTTATATATATTATATCTCACTTTAATTTAAATTCAATTTTTGCAGCCTTATTCATGATTCTCAATATATATTTCGTTCTCAGCAAAACGGTTCACATTGTCGCTTATCATATTCAGATAAATAATTTTATTATTTCGTATTTAGGGCTGATTTTTCAATCCTCAAATAAAACTAATTGTTAGTTAAAATTATCACAATCCTTTTCTTAGACCATCAGCTCAAAAAAAGCAGCCAAGAGCAATGTTCTTTTGACTGAGTGACGATATAATATCATAAGAAAGTAGCGGAATTTTCATAGCGAAAATCTAACTGTCAGAGGGATTGACCAAACTATTGTATCGACTTATCGATGTTAAGGAATAATCCATTACCAACTAGAAGATTATTCTGTTAACTGTATGTACCTACTGTTCGATCTCTTAGATAAGTAACGTGTATTTCGATATTAAAATAAATCATGACAGCGTCACATATGCTATTTATGTCACTTAAGTTTAAGAAGTATAAATCTAATTCATTCATAAATAAAACGTGCAGATGTAATAATAATCTTTTCTCCCATATTGATATGTTTAATGTTCCATTAGATTTAATTGCGAGGTACTTAAAACCTTGAATGGTGAACTAACTCAGGAAGATTAATTATACCCTTAATTTATATTTGTACTTTTTAGTTTTATGCACATTGCCAACAAATGTCTGTTTTTCTTTTGTGTTAAGTTGAATTTGTTTGTTACTCCGTAGTTTTTAATCATGTATGCGTGTTAAAATC